>OY365822.1:16289624-16342124 GCA_959347315.1 Bimastos eiseni
AGAACCAAGTCGATCTCTATCCAGTTAATTTCTAAGCTACGTGTAGATAGATAGTTGTATGTAAGATATTAATATATTTCTTAAACATCAAGAAGCGTCGTTGTTCGTGTTTGGTGGATGAGAAAACGAACCGTCACGGATAAAGAAGGATCGTGACAATATATATATAAAATTTTATATAATTATATATATATATATATAATTATCTTATATATATATATATATATATATATATATATAATTATATAAAATTCTGTAAGCTTAGTTGTTGCAGATAAAAATCAAACAAAACAGCGGGTCTTTATTGAATAGCCTACCTCTTGTAATATATCGATGTCTTCGTTGTCTTTTGCTTTAAGAAAATTCCTGCAATGCTGAATGGCAAATCGTAATGCTTTCAGTGGAATACGAGGTGACGTGCAGCTTTTAGACTTTGCTTGAAACGTTGAAATGTCATTAGAGAGTACACAGCTGGTTGAAGAGTGACCATGTATCGCTTGACAATCAGCCGCAGGTGAGGAGTGCTGGTGCTGCTGCTCAAAGGAATGTTGCTCTAGTTGGATGTCACTCGCAGTGACTCGTTCAAATGAATCCGCCCGTTGTTCGCAGCCCTCTCGATTCAGATCGGCGAAAATCTACGACAAACGGATGTCAGTCAATGAATGGCATTAAATTCCAATGAAGTCACAGATTACAGTTCCATCTGAACCACGATATCATTATTTCCTTACTAAGTTGTTACTGTTCTGAAAGCTCCTGCGCTATAATGGAAAGTGGAACATGAAAGACTCAAGAATAGGTTCACCGAAGAAGACTAGCTTATAAGAATCGGTCAAAATCACAATCCCTATGGAACTGTTGATCCTTCCTAGTCAAAGCAAACAAGGGTGCTGCTGTTATGGAAAACCCGGTAATAAACTCACGATCATAGGTGCAAAGTCTAGCTTGTAGGTGCTCGCACCTTTCTCAATTGCCTGGGTCTCTGGAAGCATATGCTACTCGGCTACGTGTTGTACTTTATCTGGATTTACGGATATGCCGTTTACAGTAATGATATGTCCTATGAAAGAGACCGCAGCTGTGCCACTTGCTAGACTTTCCCTTTAATTTGGCATCTGTAATTCTCTGGAATACTCGCCATAGTCGATCTAGGTAACTGGTCCTGGGTACGGCTGAACATAGTCACATTATCCATCTACCCAGCTAAACATTTACCCTTGCTTTGCTGGAAAGCAAAGATGTGGCCTCGAGACCATGCACGGTCTTGGTCTCGAGACGGTCTCGAGACCGGAAAACTGCGGTCTTGGTCTAGAATGCCTCTGTCTTGGTGTCGAATGCGTCGGTCTTGTTCTTGGTCTTGAAGGAACGGTCTTGGGATTGGTCTCCGTCTTAGGCTAGCGTTCTTGGTCATTTGCCGTATCAGAGCAATTTTTAAAAATATTTTTCGTTTATTTTAGATTATTAGAGACACCGGATGTTTAGGCCCTACGCGATTGTTATTGACTTATTACGTGCTGACCATATATATATATATATATACATGTTACTGTGGGCAAAAAAAATGCATTTCAGCCATTTCACAGCCGTTTCAAAATTTCCAGTTTTGGAACAATCTAATAATTATGTGGTCGGCCCCTTGTAGTCACTATTAAACCGCAATTCCGAGTACAAATTTAGGCCTACGCCATTCAAACGGAGCGTTAATCTACTTGTTCAGATGTCTTAAAGTATTTACCTATCGTATAATGTAAGTAATTTATAGTGTGATATTCTCAGGCCAAAGACAAGGGCTGAACCCGCCAAAGTTCAGATTGCCCGGTAAAACTGTTTCTGGATCATTATTAAGATTAGTATTCTTCAGCAATAAAATGAATGTTTTAAGCGTGGTATTCCGTTCTAACGTCTTAATATATTGAATTGTTTATAAAAAAGAGCATCGGTCTTGGTCTTGGACCTCTTGGTCTTGGTCTCGAGGTTTCGGTTTTGTGCCCAACACTGCTGGAAAGTGGCCAGTGAGTTGCAGAGTCCAAAGGGCATCGCCCTCCAGTCAGGCCTCAACGAGCAATTATATATTAACTTAAGAAAAGTCTAAAGTTAATATATCATCTGCGTCGCCCTGGTTCATTATAACCCAATGCGAAAGTCAGCAGTTCTAAAAGGGAGCGCCCAATTAGGTATCAATTCTGGGGAGGTGATGAGAGTCCTTTTGTGTCAGTTCGTTGAACGCAATCAATACCCATCTCTCTTCTCTGCCGAGAACGACATTCGCCGCGCATTCACCAACCGCAGACTCTACGACTTCGGTTGCCAACAATTTTTCCGATCGCGCGTTGATAGCAGCAGATATGGGAGGAAGTGAAAATCTCCGGTGCTCAGAAACTGATGTCCTTTCCATATCCTCATCAGTATTCGAGAAGATCCATTCATACCCTACAAAACGTTTCTTCAGACGTTCTCTTACCACCTACGGAACATCATCCGAGATATCTGCCATCAACCTCTCTGTCGAAAAAGGCTCTATTTCTCTAGTTCTGCTCAATCTGCTGTAACCTATGTGGTAGTAATATTAGTGGAACTAATAGTCTAGATGTGGGAGGAATAGGCACCCAAACGCGGAAGTTGCTCACTATGCAAATTAAATCACTGTGAAAAAATGATGGTTCGTTTTCTAGTTCTCTAAATAGTTTCAGGCCGATTTAAATTAAACAAAGCAGCTTCGATATAAGGTGGATTACTCTCAAGTTGTGCAAATTAGGCCTAAATGAAGAAGACTTACTTGTTGGTCTGTCACCGAAGGCAACGTTTCCTCCGTAGACGTTAAGCTGCATTCCAGTTTCATATCAAACTCTTCATTTTCCTTCATTACTTCGTCTAGTGCCATTCTGGTCGTCATGCCTGCAAAGTGTATCTTGCATTTGGAACCATATCTCCTGTTGCCCGAAGGCTGTCTTGCACAGTGGTTGCTGGTACCACCAGAAACGTCAATACCAAATTGGAGCAGAAAATGCTTGATGAAACCACAGCAGGACGTTACTCGGTAGTCATCTGAAACAAAAATAAATGCTGCATACGTAGGCCAATTTGGTCAAACATGAGTTAAAATCAAAGAGCGAGTCAGACAGAGAATGTCATTACAAAGCAAAGGACCAACAGACGCAGCAGCCCGATATCAATATCTGCCTGAGTCCGAATTACCAAGAGATCATGTCGATCCAAAGAACGAAGACGACGACGTGAGGCAGCCGAAATAGGACGTCGGACAAGGTCACAGAGTTAAGGAAAACAGTTTTGAATCGAATGCGGGCAATGAGCGGAAGCCAGTGTAAATGCAGCACGTTAGAGTAACGAGGAAGGGGGGCAATAAAACGGGCAGCTGAATTTAGCACTGATCGAAGAGGTGGTAGGTGACAGGCGAGATTTCAGAAGACCAATAAGAAGCGAGCTACAGTAATCAATGCGTGAGCAGACAAAAGCATGAACCGTAGAGGTGAGAGTGGATGAGGGAATAGATCGCCTGATGGTTCGAGGTTGTCGCAGGTAATAGAAACTAGACCGAGAGAGATTAGAGATGTGTTTAGCAAGAGTGTAGGACAATACCTGCAAAGTTTGAAGACGAAATGGTTCGTATTATAAGGTGTGCATGTGTATGTGTAATAAGTTTATTTAACGACGCATCCATGACAAGGATGATATGCATGAGGGGTGCATGTTAGACGTCTTCGGTTATAGGCACACATTTATGAGATTTTCATCTATAGGGGTCTTCATCCACTCTCAGAGAGATGATTATCGCATGTCACTGACTGACTGTTACCAAACTGTAAGCATACTTACTAGCTGACCTTCACCGCTTATGTTCTTAGATTATCATCTATATAGAGGTATTCACCCACTCTCTCTTATTAACGGAAGATGATTATCGCGCGTCACTTACAGTTTGCTAACGAACTGTAGGCCTACCTGCTTAATAGCCGACGACCTTCACCACTTATTAAGGCGCGTCACGGACTGTATGTAGTATTTATGCATCCAGCAAGATAAATAAAGATTCAGAACTGGACTCACTGTCTCCTATATGACACGATAATTAGTTGCTTGTTTTCATACATTTTACATAATGGCAGTTAAATATAAAACATTTTATCATCCGTTCATACTTCGCACTAGGGGGCTTCTGTCCGGGGGGGCAAATGTTTTAACCAAAATGGGGGAGGGGCTTTTGTCCGGGGGCTTTTGTCTGGGGGTTTTTGTACGGAGGCTTTTGTCCGGGGGCTTTTGTCTGGGGGTTTTTGTCCGGAGGCTTTTGTCCGGGGGCTTTTGTCCGTTCCCCGTTTAGCAAATGAGAGAGCGCTTGCAGTGGTGATCACGAACGCTAGTAGAGAAAGTGAACATTGGGAACCGTTCAAAAAGTTGGTCATAGTCAAGTTTAAGATCATAACAATCGTGGTATGATACGGATGCAATATCGGGCACTTGTCTCTTCAGGAATTCTCACTTTTAATGCTAAATGATACGAGTCAACACTTTTAGCTCACTTTATTTAATGTACCGATAGTTAAGAGGATTTGCATGTATAAATTTCTGTATTACACAGGACCTGCTGTGGTTTTCACATTTGGAATATTTAACATTGTTCAATGTATATCGCATGCAAATAAATATTTCATTTGAGCACAATAAAATTGTGATCCCACTAAATATTCCGATGTAGGCCTACTTGCAGTGACCATAATAAGAGGAATTCTATAAATTACGTGTGAATGCTCACCTAAGAAGAGAGCTTTG
This sequence comes from Bimastos eiseni, assembly GCA_959347315.1. Taxonomy (NCBI): domain Eukaryota; kingdom Metazoa; phylum Annelida; class Clitellata; order Crassiclitellata; family Lumbricidae; genus Bimastos; species Bimastos eiseni. The sequence continues at coordinate 16,294,410 of OY365822.1, forward strand.
TCGTCTGGATCAGACAGGTTATAGCAGCGTGGATAGAACGTGTCAGGATCAGCAAGAGTGTACCAAGGAACGTTCCGAAGATTCTGACATAGACCTGCCTGTCACAAGATGCACTATTATAATTATTTGCGCCCTGAGGTGAAAAGGGATCAAGCAAATACTTCAATATTATTCATACACCGCAGAAATGTCTGGAATGGGCCTTATTCGTCTAGGTCCAAGTCGGAGAATGGACCCTCATTGATCATTGTACGTTATTATTATTATTATTATTATTAGTATAATTATTTATTATTATTATTATTATTATTATTATTATTATTATTGGTTAAATTACAGCTGCACAAAAGAGCTTCTGAAGGCAACTGCGTTGAAGCGCTGGATGCAAACTGACAATCGTTGGAACAAGTAGCTTGTCTCTCTAGGGTCTCTGGTGACATGTGTCAGAAGGCGGCCCAAGTCTTTGATGAAGTCTATTCCTTCGTTGTTGACTGGGCCCATGGTCTCAAAGGCCAATGGAATGAAGAGATAGCTGACAGCGAGCTGGCTGTACTTGATGGTCTTCCTGGTGGTGTTATTATTATTATTATTATATTATGCTGTTATCGCCCATGTGGGTGAGCTAAGTGAATGGTGACAATGTCCCGAAGAGGTAGGCGGCGTTCCCACGCTGAAGAACAATACGAGATACGTTGGAACAGAAATGACGTCTCCATTGGATCGTGGGTTGCAGCACTCGTTCGACATACCAACTCTGAGATGAACTGCAGTCCTTCACTGCTCCAAGCGCCGCCGGATTCCAAGGAGAGGGCTACGAAGTCGTGGGTGTTGGTTATGGTGGAATACTTGGCCCTCTTCGTCTTAGCTGCGCGTTCGGCTGCTTCGCCAGCTCTCATAGATGTGTCGACAAGATGTGACTTGGCGTAGGTGTCGGGCACTGTCACATCCCATGCCAGACATCGACCACGTATCCAAGGAATGAGCGTGACGCCGTCCGGTCGCTTTCCATCTTCTCTTAGCAAGCCGAGAGGTTCCTTTTGCGCTGGAATCTTCGCCCTGCCAAGAGTTCTCCAAATGACATCGTTCAACATGCTATGTCGTTGATGTTTTCCGCTGCCTCTTCTACAAATTAGTCCATGGAGCCCTTTTATTATTATTATTATTATTATTATTATTATTATTATTGTTATTATTATTATTATTATTGTTATTATTATTATTATTATTATTATATTAACACGTTTCTAATTATTATTATTATTATTATTATTATTATTATTATTGACAAATTTATTATTATTATTATTATTATTATTATTACTATTATTATCATTATTATTATTATTATTATTATACATATATGTTTCACATTATGCTGTTATCGCCCATGATGAGTTAAGTGAGTGTTGGCAATGTCCCGAAGAGGCAAGCTGCGTTCCCACGCTGAAGAACAACTTATTATTATTATTATTATTATTATTATTATTATTGTTATTATTATTATTATTATTATTATTATTATTATTAATGATAAACATCAAGCTAGCCCAGTTTTTATAGCATTAAAAAATATATTTTAAAGATACATATTGTATAAATATTATTATGACTGACAGTTCTTTAATTGACGATCCCTGTGGGTGTTTGAACGTGCCTCTGAACGCTACGGCGTTGAATCTTTGAGTGCAAATGGAGAGACGTTGAAACAAGTGCACGGTCTCCATAGGATCTCCTGATACGGCGGTCATGCGGCGACCCAACTTCGTCAAGAACTCGCGTCCAGCGCGATTGATGGGTCCCAGTGATTCGAATGCCAAGGGAACGAAGTCATGTGTGGTGGGAAGAGTAGAATACTTGGAACACTTTCGGTCCGCGGCATGTTCAGACGCACCGCCAGGCACTGCCGAAGACAGGTGGATGTAGGAGGCGGCGCACGCGTGGATAGTTGTTGCAGCCCAAGCGATGTATTTGCCTCTCGCCCACGGGATGAGTGTCGCTCCATCCGGTCTCTTTCCGTCGCTCCGGATCAAACCTTGTGGCTCCTTCGAGGATGGAACGTCTGCCTTTAAAAGGGCTCTCCAGACAATATCATTCAAGGCGAAGTGTCGGACTGCTCTTCCTATCGAATGTCTGCAAACAAGACCGTGATGTCCTCCCGGGTCAGCGGTTTCTCCACATTGACATTGATGTGGCGCACAGATGTTGAGTCCCAGGCGAAAGCCCACCGCCACCGTCACGGCCTCATTGCTCAGACCCAACCCGCAAGAGATGACGGGAACAGTCGAGAGCCAATCTCCAGAGTGGGGTGATGACATCGCGCCCAGCCTTGCCCCGCTGAGTGGGTCATTACTGGAAGACAACAATGCAGCTTTGTCGATGTTAATCAAGGGTCTGTCCCAGACCTTCTGACTGGTCAAGGCCGATACCTCACCATCCGGGAGTGTTGGTGTGCGGGCCTCAAGAATTTCTTCCTTATGATCGTCGATCCAATCCTCCGAGTCGAGAACGGTGGCAACGAGCGACCTGGTCGATGCAGCTGAGGCTATATAAGCTGAAGATGCCAGCATCGACACCCGTCTAATTCCTCATCCGCCGTCTCTTATCGGGAGTGTGGCCTGTTTCCATTGTATATCGCTGAGCTTGATGTTAAGGATGTTTTCTAATCAAACTCGCATTTGGTCGTCCATCTTCTCTACAAGGGGTGTTCCCAGCAGGGCGCTGCACGTAGGAGGTTGATCAGTTTCGCCGCCCCGAAGCATGAGCGTAGCAGCATAAGTGCGGCCTGAGCCTGGAGGCAGGTCAAGTCCTTCAATGCCAATTCCAGAGAATCGCTATGTTAGGAGAAGAACTTCATCCAGCGCTTGTCCCTTGAACATAAGAGCGTCAAGAAGAATCAATGAATCACACTTCATCCTCCGGAAGTCTTCAAATTCCAAGTCCGTTAGTTCGATTTTAGAACAGTATTCACATTTGTTTTTGTTCAGCCGAATGCCGTGCGAATACTCAATTTCATTGATTGCGGCTTGGTCCTGCTGCACCTCCTCCTTCCTGCCCCAAGCGAGATGTCGTCAAGGTAGCCCAGTCTGAAACCGGAACGGAACGATTGGAGAGTCGACTGTAGCGGCAGACAAAATAACAGCGGGCCCAACGGATCCCTCTGTTGAGGTTCCATCTGAGACTGCACCACAAAGGAACCAAACTGTAGTATGGACTCAGTCGAGTAAGCTTGATGGATGAACGCGTATAGCTCAGGTATTGTGTCATAAACTGCCCGCAGCATGACATTTCTTTGTAAGGTATTGAATGCATTGGCAAAGTCCAGCTTCACAAAAACGTGATCCCACGGCATATCCGTGACGAAGCTGCTTGCAGAGTGAACCGCTGCTTCATTGCCGCCCGGTGTTGCAATGCCCACCTGGAGTGGGCCGAAGAAGAATCCTAGTCTGGTCAAGGCGTATTTGTTTGCACATTTCGCAGACAGCCGTCGCCAGACGTAGGCAATCACGATAGGTCTGAGACCTCCTGATTTTTTTGAAAGGGCGATGAGGGTGCCTCCGAAAAGAAGTTGTCGTATTTCCAGTGGGCACTCACCCCTCAGCAACACATTGATGAAGACGGTCAACGCTTGTAGGAGAGTCTCAGCTGATTCTCAGTTGTTGAGCAGGTCGAGTAGGTGCTGGGGTCGCAAGCCATCCGGTCCCCCAGATGAACCAGCCGGGAATGACCGTATCGCGTGCTCGACCTCTCTTTCCGTGACCTGAAAAGGGACGACTTGCGTCACTTCCGGCAAGTCAGCCAGGTTGGCAGCCCAGTTGTCTGTCGGATGCCTTTCCTGCGTAGCTGCCAAAGAATCGTGTGCCGCCTTGACCGGACAGTCTTTACTGCAGAGGATGCGAGTGGCGACACGAATGTTGGCCTCTTCGAGTTTGGCACCAACCGCAGTCAGGCGTAGATCCTGAGCACTGGGGCATCTTGCAATGACATCCTCCTCCTGCTCCGTCTCATCCCTAGTACGCAGGGCTGCTTGGCTGTCAATGCGTTTCTTGATTACATTGGCCATATTTCGCCGGCGACCCGCTCTTGGTGGTTGTACTAGTATGTTGGAGGCAAACCACATCAACTGACGCCAAGCCTCAACTCCAGCTGGGTTGCTATTTATGGAGTGCAGGATATCAGTGAGGGCCCGGGAGCAGGCGAAACGTGCTCCTTTTGGGACATGCTTCAGCAATCTGCAGCCATTCTGTCTGGGGTGTGACCGCCTCGTCCACTGCTTCTACTCCTGAAGCATTTCCCGTGCGAATGCTCAACGAGACCAAATCATTATTATTATTATTATTATTATTATTATTATTATTATTATTATTATTATTATTATTATTATTATTATTATTATTATTATTATTATTATTATTATTATTATTATTATTATTATTATTATTATTATTATTATTATTATTATTATTATTATTATTATTATTATCTGAGGTTAAAGGTATCGGTGATTCAGTATATTTTTTGTATAAAAGGCGAAACAAAAAGTTATTATCGTTAATATATTTATTATTATTATTATTATTATTATTATTATTATTAGTAGTAGTAGTAGTAGTATTATCATGTCACATATAGTGTTATTCATCATTGGCATTGCCAACGGACATCAGGCCATCTGGGTCACCGCTTGTCAGTGGATTGTAATCTTGACATAGTGTCCTGAAAAGCCACCACATTGAAACGTTGGATCAATGCCGACAAGTTCTGGAAAATGAAGTTTGTCTCTCGGATGTCACCGGTAGTTGTCGAAAGTCGGCGTCCAGTCTCAGACAGAAAGGCGAGGCCCTCACTATTGAGGGGACCGAAGGTTTCTATAGCGATTGGAACAAAAGTGTATTTCTTCTCTAGCTCAGAATATTTTGTGTGTTTCCTTGTGGCTGCTATATCCGCCGCTCCTCCAGCTGTGGAAGCTGTCTCGGGGATATAAGAAGCGGCCACTGTGTCCACCACAGTCGCGTCCCAACGTAAGGCCCGCCCCCACTCCACGGTATCAGGATCTGCCCGTCCGGTCGCTTTCTATCTAATCTGGAAAGACCTGACGGTTCCTTGACCGCTCTAATACCGGCTCTGTTGAGGCTGCGATGGATAAGTTCGTTGATATTACAGTGTCTTGCTTGACGGCCAAAACCCAATGAACAGGACAGGCCATGTGCGCCTCTGGCTGAGACGAAGGCGCCGCATGCACAGATGTGTGGCTCGCAGATGGCCACCCCTAATCGTAGGCCGACCGCCACCCTCATGGTATCGTCCTCCAGTCTGAGATCGCCAGAAACGAGCGGGAGAGCGTATAGCCAGTCCGAGGCGTGCGGTGACTGCAAGGCCCTTAGTCTCGCCTGGTCGTAGGGATCTTGTAGCTTTTCTTCTAGTGCAGACAGAACCGCGTTTAACAGCGGTCTGTCAAAGTGGGCTTGTTTATGACCTGACGTCGTCGGGGCAGAAGCTTCGGTAAGTTGAAGCCATCGCCGAGTCGCATGCCGAGTCCGATTTCACCGCTCCTGATTCTAAGATGAGGGACTGGATCTGGAGAGTGCCCGCGGCTGAAGCCAAAAAGGCGGGAAGTGCCAGCGAGGACGCCCTCCAAATTCCCAGTCCTCCCATCCTGATCGGGAGAGTGGCCTGACCCCATTGGTCATCGGTCATCGAAATGTTGAAGATTCGCTCGATCCCTCCTCGCAGCAGATCGTCGTAAGCCCATAGACGCGGGTGGTCGTGGCAAGGGGTGCATCTCAATAAATGCATGAGTTTAGGCGAGTAGATCGAATGTCTAAGGATCAGTAGAGCATCTTGTCTAGCGATTAGTTGCAACCTGTTGATGGAAATTCCGAGGTCGGCCACACAGGTGTCGAAGGCTGAAAGCAGGGCATCCGTCGGGGAGACCGGAGCCCCTAGAAGCACGGCCGATGATGCATTGACTCGGGCGAACTGTCCTAGGAAGGTTGACTAACGTCGTTGATATGGGCGTCGGAAGATATGAGTTAGTATTTTTTGCGGTTGAGCGCGAGGCCAAGTTGCAAACATCCCTCTTCGATCGAGTTAACATCCGCCTCCACCACCTTAGGATCTCCGCCCAAGGTGAGGTCGTCGAGGTATCCAAAGGCCAATGGTGAAAGCAGGTGATTAGGGATCGGCTGTAGCGGTAAGCAGAAAAGGAGAGGTCCCAAGGGATCGCCCTGTTGCGAATCTTCTTACGATTGTATCGTGAATCTCCCGAATTTCAGAGATGTCGCCTCGGCGTAGGCAAGATGGCAATATGCGGATAACTTAGGAATGAGATCGTCCACTGATGCGAGCATGAAATCTCGGTGCAAGCTATTGAAAGCGTTCGAGATATCAAGCTTCACCATTATTGAATTCGTGTCCATGCTGGTCAGGAGTCGTCTAGCGGCGTGGGTTTGCGCCTCGCAGCCTCCGGGAACGCCAAGCCCCAGTTGTTTAGGGGTTAGGTACGACGTGACACGTGGGACGGCGTATGCGCTGGCGCATTTAGATGCGAGTCGACGCCACACGTATCCAACGGCTATTGGCCTTAGACCACCTCAGTTTTTACGGAGGGCGAAAAGAGTACCTCCGAAAAAAATAGGCCGTACCTCTTGAGGGCAGATGCCGGCCAGTAGTAGATTGATAAGAGCAGTCGTCGCTCTCAGCAGCCCAGGTCCCGTGTCTGGATCTCCAATCAGTTCCGCCACGTATTGGGGTCGCAGCCCATCAGGGCCGCCCGACGACCCCATCGGGAAAGAGCGCAACATTGTGCGAAGCTCCAGCTCTGTGACCTGGAAGGGTGCGCTTGAGGTCGATCGAAGGATGGCTGAGCGGTCACGCGGCGGGGCAGGATGTTTTTGGCATAGAAGTGCCAGTTTCTCTTCATTAATCGGCTCTGGGGTGTCGTCAGAACAAAGTTAGAAGGCGACCAGATCCTGATCTAGCTCTCTTGGGAAAATGCCTGAGAAGACCTCGTGAGAGGCGAGGGTGTCGCATTGACCTGACAGGTCTCGAGTCCGAATCAGTGGCGGCATCGGTCGTCCGTTCTTCGTCAGTCGTGATTTGTTCAGGATTCGCATTTGTCGCGACGGTCATCGAGCCAAAAGGTGCCAAAGGGAATCCTGAAGATAAGGGCGGCTTATTCGAACCCGGACATGGATTGGCTCTGGGCCCGTGTTGGTGGACCATGCCGTCCTTGTTATGGAGTTGGCGAACTGAATGACATACATTGCATGTTCCTTGTGCCTTCTTCTGGTTAAGTTCAAATGTCCCGATCAGGGTCAGTGAATCCGTTCTCTTACTGATTGTGCGATGTGTTCACTTGTGGTTTTGATTCATTTGAGAATTTGGGAAACAGTGATATTGTTTTAACCTTCTGGTTTTATTTCTGCAGATTCATTTCAGTTTGTTTACAGTCGCGCCGCCATTTAAAAATTAAACGTTGCGTTGCCATTGACGACTGTGACGCAGTCGGTCTTTAAACATAGCACACCGCCATCAGCATAATTATTCAAAAGTGCGGCCAATGTTTGTGTTGAAAATAAAGTTTGAAAAACCAATATTGTTGTAGACTTAGCTGATCAGCTGCAGTTGAAAAAATCCATCGGGTCACGAGACGATATTCCGTTAGAAGATATAAAAATCCAACGCTGACGATAACGCGATCCGTAGTATTTTTAATTTAAAAGTGGGACGTTTAAAATTTGCCACCTACAGCGACAGCTGACGTACAATATTATTGTTATTTTATTATTATTATTTGATTTATTATTATTATTGTTACTATTATATCACATATAGTGTTATTCATCATTGGCATTGCCAACGGATCTGTCATCAGGCCATCTGGGTCGCCGCTTTTCAGTGGATTGTAATCTTGACTTAGTGCCCTGAAAAGCCACCGCATTGAAACGTTGGATCAATGCCGACAAGTTTTGGAAAAGGAAGTTTGTCTCTCGGATGTCACCGGTAGTTGTCGAAAGTCGGCGTCCAGTCTCAGACAGAAAGGCGAGGCCCTCACTATTGAGGGGACCGAAGGTTTCTAGAGCGACTGGAACAAAAGTGTATTTCTTCTTCTTCTTCTTCTTCTTCTTCTTCTTCTTATTATTATTATTATTATTATTATTATTATTATTATTATTATTATTATTATGCATCATTAATAGTAGTGAAAGTAGTAGTAGTAAGTGTATATAGTGTTGGAAGTAGTGGTATTAGTAGTAGTTGGAGTAGTGTTAGTAGTGGCGGTGGTAATAACAACAACAACAATAATAATAATAATAATAATAATTATTATTATCATTCATTGGCATTACCAACGGATCTGTCATCAGGCTATCTGGGTCGCCGCTTGTCAGTGGATTGTAATATTTACATAGTGCCCTGAAAAGCCACCGCATTGAAACGTTGGATCAATGCCGACAAGTTCTGGAAAAGGAAGTTTGTCTCTCGGGTGTCACCGATATTATTATTATTATTATTATTATTATTATTATTATTATTATTATTATCAGCTGTAATATGTAGTATGTTATTATTCATCGTTGGCATTGCCAACGGATCTGTCCTGAGGCCATCTGGGTCGCCACTTGTCAGGTGCTTGTAATCTTGAAATAGTGCCCTGAAAGTCGCAGCATTGAAACGTTGGATGTCGAAAGTCGGCGTCGAGTCTCAGACAAAAGGCGAGGCCAGTAGTAGGAAATTGAATAACTAGGACAATTGACCAATATTATGGTCAATTCACCACCTAATCGGTTATAAAACGTATTATTAACCTATAATTAGGTTACAAAATCACCAAAAATCACAACAACCCACATCATGGTTCCAATACCAACCAAATATTCCACCATAAAATTGAAAAATGAGCCACAATTCATGCACAATCCCTGATCAAAACGTCCGCCAATAGGTCAAAAGTCACGGGAATTTCCAATAGTTTCGATGATGAGTCATCACGTGGCTACCAAGTCTTCATTATCAACCCAGAAATTAAATGAATCAGGATAACCCAACCATTTCACCAGCTATTTGTTTCCTCGTTTCTTGATTATCTTTTAAATTCTAAATATTTTTTTAGTAGTCTTTTGTAGCTCCTGTTCGCAAAATGAGCCCTGTATATTTCCTCATCATTACAATCAGTAATCTTATTAGTTGATGGATCCGTATGCTGAACTTGTGCAATTGTGAACATTTCCTCAGTCCATCTAGGGGCATATCCTTTTTCAAATATATTTTTCTTCTTCGTTATTCTAAATTTATCGCCTACCGAGAACTTAGGCCCAATGGGTTCTGGAATTTCACTTCCATTTAAGTTCATCCAAACTACCTTTTCATTCATTTTCAAACTAGCTTTAGAGGGTGTCATTTTAATGGAAGAATGCCTAGTTTCATTATAATTACTAACCATTTCATCCAACACATCGATATATCGTCTAGTTGAATTAGCTGTAAAATACTTTAACATTTTTTTACGCATTGTTCTATTCCAACGCTCAACAACGCACGACTTTTCTTCGTTCTCCGTAGAATACAACTCGATTAATTTCTTAACGTCTTTATTATAAAATTCTTTACCCTTATCAACCCAAATTTTCCAGGTCTTCTACAGCTCTCGAATATTTTCACGAAGCCCCTAGCCGTAGATTTTCCACTCATATCATTTAATGACACGATCCAACCGTACTTGGAAAACACATCTATTACGGTTAGTAAGTATTTCACACCATCGTTATCTTTAGCGAAATTCTGCATATCGACTAAATCAGCAGCTCATATTTAATCTATTCCACCAACGTACACCTTCTTTTTTCGAAAAGGTCTTACTACGGGTTTATGCAGCTCCTCAGCTAGTTCATTAGTCCATTGTAATTTTAGGCTTTTTTAAACCTAATCCGAGATTAGCTTGGTAGAAAATATAGGTTTCGCAAGACTTCTTTATATTCGCTCTCGTAAGCGAGGATTAGGAATATTATTCAACTCATTAACCATCACTCTATCGGCGACATTCCTAGAAGCTGTATCCGCGTGCTGATCGTACGCCAAATCATGATGATATGCAGCGTTGTCGACTCTATTGACGGGCTTCGACCAATCCTTAGGAGTTCCATCGGAATTCAACCTCAAATCAAGTCTAGTACCAGGACCAGTAAACTAATGTCCCGGCAAGTGCATCTCACCCGAATATTTAGCCCACGGCAGCTTAATACCGCCGGAAACCGAATTTAAAGATCCAACTAAATCACCACCTTCAGAAGACTTCACGAATTGTGTCTTTGTCTTTCCACATATATCACTTGTACCTCTAAGCATTGACCTTCCATTCTTCGTTGTAGCATTCTGGATATTTTTAGTCTCAGTACGAGTTTTACACTTTACGCAACACATCCTTTTTAAATACAATTAGATATATTTAAAATGGAAGTCAAAGATTTATCGTGGAACGGCGTATTATCTAAGAGATTCAATAACCCTCTTTTAGAAGTATAAGAGGGTTAATCGTAGGAAAGTCTGGATACGATAAGACGACTCTATTGTTGAACCTACTTCTAAGACCTGGGTGGTTGGACTACGGCAATCTGCAGGTATTCGGAAGATCTCTCTTTCAACCAGAGTATAAAATACTCAAGCAAGCATATGAAGAAAAAATACCGAAAGAATCCATTCTCGGGCTATTCGCGTGCCAAGACGAGACCATGAGACTAAATGTTCTGCCGGCCTTAGTAGTTGAGGCAATGGCTAAACACTTGTATAAAGAATCTCATATCTGCTGTAAGTTCTTTGAATCATCGGAAGACGTGCCAGATCCGAGAGACTTGAATCGTGAAAAGAAAAACTTGATGATTTTCGATGATTTACAGTTAGAAAAGCAAAATAAATGTGAGACCTACTACATTCGAGGAAGGCATAGTAACGTTGACTGCTTCTACCTCGCTAAAAATTATTTCAAACTACCTAGACAGACGATCAGAGAGAATGCAAACTTTATCTGCTTTTTTTCTCAAAACCAGAAAAATATTAATCACATGTACCACTATCACGTAAGTACAGACATGCCAAAGGGTGAGTTTAAGAAACTATGTGAAACAGCCTGGGAGCAACCTCATGGATTTGTAGTGATACATCAGAGTTGTAGTAAAAATAACGGCAAATATAGATGCGATTTCGACGAATTTTACATTAGAATACAAAAAAAATCTGTTATATTATAAAAATGGAATCGCTTCTACAACAGATGCAGACTACACTGAAAGGATCGCTCGTTACACAGAGCCAAAGTCATCGTTTTACATATTATTGGGTGATAAGAGTTCGCGAATAAGGACTCGATTCAATCCGTTGATTCAGTTCGAGAAAGATAAAAAGTACGAGATGGCTCTTGTCAATCTGGAAACATATTTTTCATTCCCAAACATCGATGAGACTAACAACAACTTTTCGTATTCGCCGAATGGTGGAGGTATGTGGGTTATATGGAAGGCTGCTATGAAATTACAGATATTAACGAATACGTCCAGAGAATCATGAAAGGAAACGAGCATTACGCTATGGTTAACGAAGAATACAATATTAAGATAGAAGCAAACAGCAATACGTTAAAGACTGTTGTACATCTAGCGGATAATTACTTGGTCGAGTTTTGGGCGTTGAACTCTATCGGAAAACCCTCGGTTTCGACAGGCGGCGTTATTCGGCGGGTTACCATCGCAGAATATAGTGGACATAATGAGTGTTAGTAATCTGAGGGTAACGAGCGATATTATCGGAGGATCCTATAACAACGGAACGACTGATAACATTATTTATTCCTTTTTCCCAAATGTAGAGCCTGGGTACAAGATTATAGAAACGCCTAGGAATTTGATATATTTCCATTCACTCTATCCTCGGTTTCGATAATGGAAACGTCTCTCACCAATCAAAATGGCCAACTAATTAATCTACGAGGTGAGGAATTATCGATACGGTTTCATATAAGAGAGGCTTAAATTTGTTTTATAGTTTTATATATAAAATGAGTCGATACACGAATGTCAAAGTTAATATTTCGGAAGGACAAAAAGAAAAAATCAAAAGATCTCTACAAGCGGGAACCGGCGTTAGCATTGGATTAAAGCACAACTATTTAAATGGAAACCACGTGTTAGCTCTTAGCCAGGGGCAGGTTAATAAGTTGACTAAGGCGTATCAGGGTGGAACGGGTGCGACTATAAAAATGAGTAAAACGCAATTGATACATAATGTCAAAGTCGAAGGTGGCTTTATCGGGGCCATTTTACCATTTCTAGCAACTGCGGGTAAATTTCTGCTATCGAGCGTATTACCGAGCTTAGCAACGGGTGCACTAACATGAATAGGTGCAGCGGCTGGATCAAAAGTCATAGACAAAGTCACCGGATCGGGTGGTGCAATATATCTCAATAGTCGAGGTAAAAACTATAAGATAGTGCAACAAGGCGAGGGTCTTTGAAGCCATGGCAAGGTTCTGGATTAAACGGTGTAGGAGAAGGGCTTATCTGAAAACTGGTTCAGGATTCATAAACGATGACGGACTTTTCCTTAGACCAGATCTACCGTTCAAGAACATTGCACTTCTCGGATTGTTACTTTAAAAAAATAATATAGTATATAAAATGTATCATTATCCGATTCACAAAATGGGGTGGACGAAACCCAAAATTGAATAATCTAGGAGAACGCAACCGAGGTCCGTCACGTGGAAGGCGTGTGAAGGTATGTGGGATGTCAAGTATAGACCGCAAAGACAAATGGGTAGTTTAAGATGGGAGTTTTTTGCTCAAGAAGCGATAACTATTCATTCTCATGAGACGGTTGTTTTACCGTTAGGCTTAGGTGTCCGAATGACGAAAGGATCGTGTAAAGTTTCGCTCCATCCGGAATTAATGGAAGCGGGTTGCCGCCTGCTAAGCGAAACCGTTACAGGAGTCATGGAAGAGATTTTACTCGATATTAAGAATTTTAGAGATCTTGGTACTATCACCATAAACGAAGGAGATTCGTTATGTTATGTCGATTACCGCGTCAAAGAATAAAACTTGAATTCCATTTTAAGAATATTCTTCGATATTAGAAAATGGAATTGAATAAAGCAGACACATATCGCCATCAGAAAATATCTGAAATTCAACAGGAAATCTTACGAGAACGTGAAAAGAGAGAAATATTTTTTTTTAAATATCAAAAGAGGGTTAAAGTAGTTGAAGCGTTGGGAGGTTTGTTAACCCTTACATCTTCAGGACTCGCCGCATTAGGCGTAACTTTTCTAAGTACCATCGTAGCTGCACAATCCGCGACAAATCTGCAGGAGCCGGAGCATTGTGTTTGATATCTGCCCAAGTCCGCCGACTTCTATCGTTGCGGCAAGAAAAACTATAGCTGAAGGGAAACTAAATTCGATCAGCAACCTTGTTTCGAAAGCCTTAGATGATAATATCTCAGACTTGGAATATTCTGTTATTCAAAGTGAATTCGAGAAATTTAACCAGATGAAGGAAGAGGTTAGAAGTAAAAGCAAAGCCTGCATAGATGAAGCGACAAAACAATCGTTTCTTAGCCAAACGAATTGAATACAAAGTGAACGTAAATTTACGTTTCACGTTTTACGTTTTTACGTTTGAATATTATGTTTCCAAGTTAAAAATATCGTTTATAAAAATTATACGACATAAACGATCTCAAAGACTTGAGTGAGATTTTTAATGTGACAAACGCAATTCGTCAACCTGAAAATCCGAACAAAGCCAAGTCGTCTAGAAGCGAAAAATATAGGTAAATCATTAAGTCGATATGGGAAGGAGGTTCTCAACAGGCGAAGGAGTCGTAGTTCTTCCGCAAGATCCTAATGAGTTAGTGGAAATGTTGTCTCTACGAATGGCAAGCTTCAAAGCGGGATATACAGGATTAAGAAACGAGATAGTCGATATATGCGATGAGTTACTTCGACAAAATGTGATAAATGCGTTAGAGTATAAAAAATTAATGAAACAATTATAAAATGATTGTCATAACTAAGAGAAGATTTACTAAAAGATACGTCGTAGGAGGCTCTGGAATATTTGATACGGTATCAGGATTTTTCAAAAGAATGTTATCCTCGAATGCGGCGAGACAGGTAGCAACAACCGCATTAAGTGTTGGGAAAGACGCTGCAACGGAGATTGGAAAAAGGCCATAGATGTTGGTAAGACCGTTGCTATCAATGCTGGAAAGCGATTGGTGGATAAAGCAGCGGCAAAGATGCTTAATCCGCCACCGCCGAAATCAGCCGTTCTTAGCCAACAGAGCGAGGACGCGTTAAAGGGTTTAATATCTTCCCATGGAAATACGAATATAAATAATTTACTATCCGGTAACTGCGGCGCCGTGTCGATCCAAGATCTGGTGCGTGGACTGGAATGAAGTTGGCTTAAAATATTTTATTGCTATATTTAAAAAATGCAGTCGGGTATTCTAAGATTTACTGAAAATACTATAATAGATGAGACAGTCGAGAGATACGAATGGCACGAGTATGAACCAGTGGTGGGGGCGAATCTTAACAGCTCTGGAGAAATTCGCGTGAACATCGAACAAGATCTTTTCAGCCATCCAGCTGAGTCATATCTGCTTTTCGAAGGCAGACTGACTAAAGCGGATGGAACCTTTTACGCCGATGCCGATGATGTAGCTTTAGTCAACAACGGACTCATGCACCTCTTTAGTCAAATTTCGTATTCCCTATCGAATCAACAGATTGAAAGCCTGTTTCAGCCGGGACAATCAACAACTATGCTAGGGTTGCTGAAGTATCCAAACGACTTCGCTCTGGCGCAAGGACTTAACCAATTATGGACTAAAGATACAGCTGCGACTGCTGTTAGAGCCGACAACTCTGGATTCGCGATAAGGCAGGCGTATCTCATTCAGAAACCAACTGCAAAGGGCACATTTAGTTTCATAGTACCTCTGAAGCGCATTTTTGGAATCTGTGAGGATTAGGATAAGATAGTCTATGGCATGAAGCATACTTTAACTCTCGTTCGCAAAGCCGACAACGATGCTATTTTCAGGGACAGTGGATGGTAAAGTCAACATCAGTCAAATTTCATGGTTTATGCCGCATGTGATTCCGTCCGACATGGAAAGAATGCAGCTGTACAAAACCATCGAATCAAAGGCAACGTTAAAAGTAGCCTACCGAGCTCATCTTTGCGATACCGTAGCGGTTACTCACGCTACCACATTCAGTTGGCGACTTAGCGTAAAGACCACCGGAAAAACCGAGGTATATTATCGTTGGATTTCAAACGAATCGAAGCGCCGATCAACAAGCTAATCCATAAATTTTCGATCATTGCGGTATTAAAAACATATACGTGATGATGAACCAAGAAAGATACCCAGCAGTCGATTACAACCTATCATTCCCGAAACAGCAATTTTCGAGAGCTAATAGAGAAAGTTATTAGCTCTCGCGAGCTTTAGCGAGAAATTCTGTGGACCAACTCGTGACTCAGAGCAACATTACGCCGGCTGATTACAAAGATTTATATCCGCTGTTCGTTTTCGATGTAAGTAAATACTCAGAGCGGATAAATTCATCTGTCGTAGATATCCAGATCAAGGTTACTTTCAATGCTGCGGTGCCGGTTGGAACGGTAGCTTATGCAGTTGTCATTTCAGACAAATTGCTAAACTTCCAATCAGACGGTCAGAAGATGAGCGTTGTATATTAAAGAAAATATTTTCTATTATAAAAAAATGAAACTCTCGCAACTGATATCGCTATTAAAGGAAAATGGAATAAAGCCGAGTTATATGAACAAACCAGAAATGTTAAGAATACTAGTTGAGAAGGGTATTTTATCGGAATCAGAACTGAAGGCGCAGGTGAAGAAGAAAAGGGATGTGTCACCCGAGTATGAGCATCTAAACACGATTCGAAATAATCCCATACGCGTAGAGATTTTAGATACCGACACGAACGAAACAGCCGTCTACCGTCGTTGTATAAGACGAGTATGACGTTAAAAGTCGGCGCGAATACGATACGTCGTTCCAACGGAAAAGTATGGAGAAATAGATACCAGATTAAGATGTTGACATAAAGTTTTATCGTAATAAAAAAATTGGGAACTCGTAAATTTATAGATTTCGAAACTTTGGAAGAAGACGTAGTTTACACAGTTAAAACGAAGCAATATCTGTACGGTAGAGTAGGCTATTTCTACCTGATTACGGTAGAGGCGCCGGATGAAACGGAATATTACAGGAGCGTATTCGAGGCGCCATTGCTCGACAAGTTGCAAACGAATAAAGAGAACAAGACATTTACTTTTACAAAAACGAGGATAGAAACGGAACCGGGTTACTGCACGTCGTATATCGTGGTATCTGGAGATAACGAAGTTGTTGATCTTGTGGTTTAAATTTTCAATGATGTTTCTTATTGAAAATCATAGCGAATTTAATCATCATACACGAATAACTGCATCACGCTTAATCTTGGTTTCCCGGTTCAGCCTGGAGGCAATCTAACTCATAGGTTTGATATTTTCCAACTGAATCGATTAAGAATTCTTGGTAAGTATTTCCAAAAGCGTTATCAAGCGACGTGTAAATAATAACCTCTTGTCCTTCGTAATTGTTTTTTGTTTTTTTCTCCCCCTCAAGCCGAGCTTCCAGATTCTTACTGCGGTTGGGCACTTGATAAATATCCACGTTTCCACGGTTGCGCTAACCTCAGACACCCATTCTCCTTCATCTTTGAATGCATGAAAGGCTTTGTTATGCGGAGATGAAGCACTGGCGTTCGCTTGAAAACCATAATTACTAGTGTCCGAAGTTAACCTCGGCACGTAACCGACGTGACATTTTCTTCCTCGGCCAGCGTTGGTTTCCACTGTGGCATGCAGACGGCAGCTGTTTCAGCACCAGAACTCGTGGATATAATATGAAATCTCCAATACGCGTAATTAGTTGAAGGGGGAAATGTTAACTTTATCAAAAGTCCAAACTGGAGGACATGCGTTTGAGAGGTTAGAATATCTGTAAATACTATTCCGTCGTTACTTGCTTTAACTTTCCAACTAGTAATTTCTTCGTTATCAGAACGGCCAGCGATGATGTAAAATCCCGACATTGACAGAGGAATGGGGTACTTCATCTGTATCCAAACATTTGCGGTTGTTTCGGAGACCCAAATGTCGGGGTAGTGAGAAGTGTTTTGAAAAGCCCTCCATGGACCGAACTCATGCCCAAGCACACTGCGAAAACTGCTAGCACTAGCTTCGTAAGTTAAACTGTTTATTATCGTTGTATCAGAAGTCATGGTTGGTGCCGCTGTCACGAAAGCTCTCAGGTAATCGCTGGCAGAATTATTCGTTATCCCTTGGTTGACTAAGGTTTCAACTTGGCCAAAGCTCGCAGCCTGGCTGGCGATGACTGGTGGATGAATGTCAGTCGGTAGACCTTTTATCGAGTGACCATTCATTTCCAAATCACCCTCCATTGCGTTTGTTCCATCTCTTTTTATAAATGTATTACTCGCTTGAGATAGAGTAACACCTCCAGAAATTATTCTTTGAGTTGATCCAGTATCAGCTTGTCCAAATTTATCAACAGGCATCTTTTTATATATATATATTATCATTGTTTAATACAATTCGTTTACGACTTCTTGAAATTTACAACCATCGTTGATCGTCTTCTTCAATACATACAAACATAAATGACCGCAATACACTTCACCGTTAGGTTGTATTCGTTCGCTGTTGTAGAATAGCGGTCTTTGTAGACAGTTTATCAATTCCGTAGGTGGAGGTAGTCCATAACTGTCGAAATAAATCTTATAATTGGCGCGCTTGATCCAACACGTCCAATGCGTTCCTTTACCGTCAGAATCATCGAGATTAAGGATGCCACATTCGTTCGCTCTCGGCCTCTTCGGCAACTCGTCTGTTAGAAAAACTCTTCTGAAATTGTTTATACTTACTTTCCTCGCCGCTTCGATTAGATCAACGTTCGACAAAGCAATATTAGGTAGCGTTACGCCTTCGACATCGATTTGTTTAACACTCATTTTATATTAGAGAATAATGTTCATATGCTAAAGTGTGGATTCCATCTTGCTGAATCACTCGTTTATCATCTTCCGCTGAGAGGACTACCTTGTTTATTTCCTCGCTGTAAACATCGTGAAGATGCGGTCGAATGACATTCATCTTTCTTGATTGTTCTCTCTTGGTGAACAAGCAGTCTTTGTAATCTTCGTGAGTGATTGATTTCTTAACGACATTCTTCCTGACACCTTTACATTTCTTGTGGTCTACTCCAGCCATCTTGTACGAATACAGTTTCGATCTTAAACCTACAAACTCTTCGATCTGTTTACCAGCTGCTTCATCTTTGAACATGCCAATGACCTTTTGTTGATGCCAGTTTCTATGCCAGAGGGATGGTCTTTAGGATAGTCGCTAGTGTCGAACCTACTTCTAATGTCGGGAGCTATATCGGCGTAGAAGTCTTCGGTCTTAATTTCATAGGCTAAAGAATCCGTATCTGTAAAAAGTAACTTTGCTCTATCTTCAAACTTTTTCTTGATGTAATTATAATGAAAATCGTGCATTATAGTTTTACTCAAGTCTAAAATACACATTCCAAGATATATAGGCTTGTTGTAACATAGCTTCGTACGTTTCATGTGAATGGTGATTAGGTTTTCATCAAAGATAGTTCGAGTATCGTAACTCGTTCTCGCTGCTAGCTTAATAGCTTCCTTCTCACAACACACCAATTTTATGTCTGCACGATTCTCAATATTCTCAGACGTCTTGCCAAACACACTATTGGTCATTAATTTGAAAAGGTCTTTTTCGAAATCGTTGGTGACTCTGGTCCTCAGATTATTATTTAGATCTATATACTTTTTCAGTCAAGTACATTCTTCAAATTTAATTCCGCGATGAATTTTCATTATCTTCAAACCCAAACTTTCATACTGCTTTAAATTTTCGTAATGGACTTTACTTTACTTTATTACACAGGTTTGGAATGAGTTTTGACACATCCGATTCTTTGGCTTTAACACTCTCTGGAGCAAGAGGATAGTCGTTGTGAAGATCGTGCAATTCTCTAGGATATTCCAAATCGACTTCTAATATACATGGTGAAGATATCCAATCGTTTAGCTCGTAGTTACCCATCCACTGGAACCCATGAGTTGGTAGATTCTTACAGATTGCCCATGTTCGCGTCTAAATAGGTTACAAATGGTGAAGGCTTGCTATCGTCAAACACTTCTCCCATATACTTATTGTTTGCCTGTCCATAACGGTGAGAAATGGTGCTAACACCTCCTCTTGTCCCATGCTTAACCATTAGTATCATATCATAGTCGCTCAACAACTCCAACTTTACTCCTGTCAACTTCAATGCAGCATCCCAGGCAAGACCTGGCGAAGTATAATATCTAGGTCATAGTTCTCACTGCATACCACTCTAAAATTCTCAAATACATCAGCAAGCAGGAGAACATCAGTCACATTATATAAATCGTGGTATTCTCTCAACGTGTTGAATCTTAATTCTGTCCATACCATCTGTGCATGCTTGTAGTCTTCGTCAATAACACCTGAGTCGTTAAGTATTGAGTAGAATGTTGACTTTGGTGATAGTTCTGTTTCGTTCAGTCGCTCGACGGAATCAACATAATCGTAAGGATATAATCCTTTTCTAAGCAAGAGATCGAGCTGATTACCAGAATAGTGTTTCCTTATATTCTTACACTGATCTTTGCTCAGGTTCTTCGATAAAGCGTCGAGACTCGATGCCATGAATCTAAACTATCGATGAAACGTAATTCTCGTTTTACAGTTTTTAACTTATTTTCTTCATCTATAACATTATCAACTACGACTTCTCTACTGAAAGAGATGTACTTTTCTTCGTTGCCAGGAATGCAATTAATCTTTTCGTTATCATCACCTCGTAATTTCTTTACGAATAAATGACTGTCGTAACCGGATAGATTATGGAACAATACTGGGAAAAACTTGGGATCTTTATAATTTAGATTACAATTCTTATGAGCGGAGCCTCTATATTTTCCAGTTAAATGGCAATGGTCTCTAACTCGATCTTTACCCAGTTCGCCTTCGCATATGTGACAAACGGTAGCGGAATCGAATAGCGCCTGTTCTTTCTTTCCAAATATCATTTTCTTAGGAAATTTAAATCGATCATAGATATCTTTTATGTTCTCTAAGAGTATCTATGAATATCTGTGCTACATCATCGTCTTCGCTCTTTGCTGTGAACGTCACAGGAGCTTGCGAATATAGATCATCGTCAAAACATTTTATATAATAGCAGGAATTACTTGGAACGTGATTTTGATATCTGTTGGTGTAAGACATGTTGGGCATCTGGTTGACAAGTGTCTATATGTTTAATGAAAGATTCAAAATCAGCGTACACGACACAGGGAACTCTCATTTTTCGATAATAATTTTTAAAACTCAACATAGTTCCTGGTTCTGGAAGTTCTATCTTTTGAACAGCGTGTTGGAAACAGTACTCGGTATGTTTATTTAATGACTCTATATTTCTATATCCTATCAAACAACTTTTATAATAATGAATCGAATTGCCTGAGTTTTCTGTGTGAACCGCCATCAATCTGTTAAAGTTCTTTATTCAACAATAATGCTTCTTTTCTCCATCAGAAATGAGTAATAGATCTACACTGATATCGCTCTCGTGCTTTGATAAATATAGTGGGATTAGGTAAACATCTTTCTCGTGGCCGAAAACATTAATACTAATATTATTATTTCTCTCAAACTTACTTATCACGTTAGCATCCGCTGCGACTGGGAATTCAATGCTGGACCAATCAAATTCCTCAGATTGTCTTATTAATTCTTTCGTTATTCTTTCCGAATGTTCGTCAACAGGGTTTAAGGCTCTCGTTACACACCACTTAAAGCATTCTTCGTCTTCGTTCTTCATATTAACAATAGCCTTTTTACTCACTAGACATTTCGGTAGTGGAATGTAAGAACTACCCTTCAGCGGTTTATAACCAACCGTGTTGATTTCTAATTTTGAACCGCTCTATGTCTCCAGTTACTACCTCGCATCTGGATGGCTGCCATAGGCTCTAGGATTTTATCTTTCGCATTGTTGTAAATTTCGCTCGTATCGGTGGAGTCTAGCGCCACCTCAGTCTTTGAACGAAACGGAAAATCCTCGGTATCTACTTGCCCGGATTTCATATCAATACGCTCCATTGTGCAGGTAAGGATGAAATTAACCTTAGTCTGTCGATTTTTAGTCAACAAGTCTACCGCCTGTGCTCGAACGGTGTCAAGAAAAGATGTGGCGTCAATTCCGTATGCTCCTTCGACCGTGTATTGTTTCGTGAAGCCCTTGATAGCTGTGGCCGTCTCTTTTATTTCCAAATATAGAATTCACTTTAGCTTTCAGTGCTTCTATATTCTCGTTCACCTTTCTCCTTGGTTCTTCAGGTATGTACCCTTCAATCCACTCTGCGAATGTATTAATAGCAGACTTAGTCTTAACGAATATTTTTCGTGCTGTCGTAGCTGGCATGGGAACGAGTGTTGGAACTCTAATGTCGGGAACGGGTGCGTCCATCAAACTAGCATTGGATGAGATTGGAGTAAAATATGAGGGGATGAGTGTTTGAGGCACATGAGCTTGAATTTTAGCAATCAAATCCGCTTTTCGTAGTCGTGCATAACCTACAATTCCGCTCTGTTTCGCAATTTCTCTTAATTCAATAATAGTATTTTTGGTGTACTCCATTTTATATTGTGTTGGCATTCCATTAAGTGAAAAAGGAAAAATAGTTTAATTCATTTTGTATATGAAAGAAGGTTTTTTTGTTTGCTGAGCAATGACTCATCATCGAAACTATTGGAAATTCCCGTGACTTTTGACCTATTGGCGGGCGTTTTGACCAGGGACTTTGGTTTGTGCATGAATTGTGGCTCATTTTTCAATTTTATAGTGGCCTATTTGGTTGGTATTAGAACCATGATGCGGGTTGTTGTGGTTTTTGGTGATTTTGTAACCTAATTATAGGTTAATAATACGTTTTATAACTTATTAGGTGGTGAATTGACCATACATAATATTGGTCAATTGTCCTAGTTTATTCAATTTCCTGCTACTGAGGCCCTCACTGTTGAGGGCACCGAAGGTTTCTATAGCGATTGAAACAAAGGTGTATTTCTTTTCCAGCTCAGTATATTCTGTGTGTTTCCTTGTGGCTGCTATCTCTACCACTCCTCTGGCTGTGGCGGCTGTCTGGGGATGTAGGGAGCGGCAACCGTGTCCACCTCCCATAGTAAGGCCCGCCCCTCATTCCACGGTATCAGGTTCTGCCAGTCATTACGCATACTGTGTCGTTGTTGTCGGTCTGCGTTTCTTCTGCACCCCAGATCATGGAGTCATCTGGCGTCGACCCTCTCGCCACAGTGACACAGATGAGGCTCACATAGTTTCGTTATGAGTCAAATTCCAACTGCGATCCTTATGATTTCGCCTGATAATCGGAGACCCAATGCAGTAACCGAAGGCGCAAGCAACCAATCTCCCGCGTGTGGTAACGGAGAGGCCAGGAGACGTGCCTGTCGATTGGATTGTTAACGGACGCAAGCAGCGTTGTCCATGCTTTATTTGTCCACCGGATGTCCCATTCTTGTTGGCGATGAGCGGCCGATCCTGTTGGGGGTTCTGCACCCGTTTGTTTTATCCAAGCCTCCAAAGCTGCATTTACTACTTCGTCAGATGTTTCAGTTGATTCTGGTGGCAGAATATTTGCCTGGAGTTCGGTTGTGCTCGCAGCAGATGCCAAGAAGGCAGAAAGTGCCAGCGTAGCAGCACAGCGGATTCCAAAGCCGCCATCTTTCACCGGAAGGGATGCCTGGAGCCAGTTCTCATCCGATAGCTCCACGTTCAATATAGACGAAAGTCCAGTTCTCAACAGCGAGTCAAATCTGGCAAGAATTGGACAGTCGATGCATAAGGCTGTGTAATAATAATAATAATAATAATAATAATAATAATAATAATAATATTATTATTATTATTCATTATTATTATTCATTATTATTCATTATTATTATTAATATTGTTATTATTATTATTATTACTATTTTTATTATTATCGTTATTATTATTATTATTTACTTCATCCAACTATAAAAATATGTTGCTTCTGTAATAGTTATTATTATAATTAAAATTATTATTATCATTATTATTATTATTATTATTATTATTATTATATATGTTTCACATTATGCTATTATCACCCATGATGAGCTAAATGAGTGTTGGCAATGTCCCGAAGAGGCAGGCTGCGTTCCCACGCTGAAGAACAACTGAGATACGTTGGAACAGAAATGACGTCTCCATTGGATCGTGGGTTGCAGCACTCGTTCGACTACCCAACTCTGAAATGAACTGCAGTCCTTCACTGCTCCAAGCGCCGCCGGATTCCAAGGAGAGGGCTACGAAGTCGTGGGTGTTGGTTATGGTGGAATACTTGGCCCTCTTCGTCTTAGCTGCGCGTTCGGCTGCTTCGCCAGCTCTGATAGATGTGTCGACAAGATGTGACTTGGCGTAGGTGTCGGGCACTGTCACATCCCATGCCAGACATCGACCACGTATCCAAGGAATGAGCGTGACGCCGTCCGGTCGCTTTCCATCTTCTCTTAGCAAGCCGAGAGGTTCCTTTTGCGCTGGAATCTTCGCCCTGTCAAGAGTTCTCCAGATGACATCGTTCAACATGCTATGTCGTTGATGTTTTCCGCTGCCTCTTCTACAAATTAGTTTATGGAGCCCTTTTGCGTCGACGCTCTCTTGACATTGATGACACAAATGTGGCTCGCAAAGCGTCGTTCCTAGCCTCAACCCGGCTGCCAGTCGTACATCCTCGTTTGAGAGGCGCAGGCCTAGGGCAGTCACGGGGGGCGCTAGCATCCAGTCTCCAGAATGAGCTGCTCGTGAGGCCAGCAGGCGAGCACGGTCGCATAGATTGTTATTGGAATCCAGCAGACCTTTCCATGCCTTGTCTGTGAATCGGAGGTCCCATTCTTTCTGGCGATGACTCGCTGCTCCTGTTGGTGGTTCTGCATCTGTCAGGGTCTTCCAAGCGTTGAGTGCTGAACTCGCAAGTTCATATGGTTCTTCAGCAGACTCTGTTGGTAGGATGCATGCCTGGAGTTCGCTTGTACTAGCAGCAGAAGCCAGAAAGGCAGAAAGTGCCAGCGTAGATGTACAACGAACTCCCAGACCACCATCTCTCACCGGCAAAGAAGCCTGGAGCCAGCGGTCATTGTCAAGGTCCACATTTAAAATGGTTGACAGTCCTTCTCTCAGCAGTTGATCAAACCGAGCCAAGCCCGGGCAATCAGCGCAGACGGCTGTGCGCAGACTGTACAAGAGCTTCGGTACACTTAGACTGTTTCTCAGCAGAACCAGAGCGTCATGTGTATAAAGCAAGGACAATCTTCCGATTGCCCTCTCGAGGTCATTGGCCTTTGAATTAACGACCATGTTCACAGCTGGACCTGAAATCAGAGGTGCACCCAACAAGGTCATGTCCTCGAGGGCTATGCTCGTGAACTCTTGGAACGCAGGGTTATTGTTCGGCATCTGGGTGTTGCGACACGCGATTTCGCATTTGCTGCGGTTCAATAGCAATCCCAGATTCTTTGATTCCTGCTCGATTAATTGAACGTCGTCGGCCACTGTTTCCTTGTTACCTCCCAATGTCAGGTCATCTAGATATCCGATACGCAGATCCGAACGAAGCTTCATCAGAATCGGTTGCAGCATAAGATAGAATTCCAGAGGTCCCAAAAGATCGCCTTGCTGCGTTCCTTCTTCGGATCGAATTGTGTTTGAACCATAGCGCAACAGTGGACGGTTTGAATAGGCAGCGTGAGCAAAGTGGTAGAGCTCTGGGATCTCTCTAGCAACTGCCTCTAGAAGACAATCTCTGCGCAGAGTATTAAAGGCATTGGTGAAGTCGATCTTCACTAGGACGCTGTCCTCAGGCATTGTGGTTATCCAACGACGTGTCGCATGGACAGCTGCCTCAGCGCCTCCTGGAATGCCTACCCCAAGCTGAATGGGAGCGAGCAGTTGATACAGCCTTGTTACCGCATGCGAATTAGCGCACTTTGCCGCCAGACGACGCCATGTGTAGCCCACGGCGATCGGTCTTATGCCTCCGTCCTTCTTGCTCAGGGCTAAAAGGTTTGCTCCATAGATGGCCTCATTCACCTCTTCGGATAGACCTCCCTTTAGGAGCAGATTGACAAGGTCAGATAGATGCTGCCCGATGTTGTCATCTACTCCATAGGCCATCAGATCCTTTAAGTGTTGTGGAGTTATGCCATCTGGACCACCAGCCGAACCCGCAGGGAAAGAGGAGATTGCCCTAGCGACAGCTTCTTTAGAAACTTGAAGCGGGATGAAGCGATCCGAACTGTCTGGATCACACGGTGTTCTCCTGTCCACTGGTGCAGGCGGGTGCTTTTTCTTAAGCGCGGCCAGAGTTAACGGTGTGTCCAGCGCCGGTTTATCCTCGTTGCAGATGAGACGGATGGCTGCTTTGAAATTGCCTTCCTCCAGCTTGCTTGCAACTGTTGAGGCTAAATACCTGGGGTGGTCGCATTTAGCGGACTTGAGCTTACGACTTGACGTCAATGGCAATTCATCGTTAGTCGACTGGTTTGGCCCCTGCAGTCCCCATTCAGTAATGCGGGACAAAATCATCTTGGTCATGTTGTGCTTTCGTCCACCTCTTCTTGGCTTCACTAGTACAGTTCCACCGAAGGCCAGCAAATCGAACCATTTTGGTTCTCTTACAATTGCTTGGATTATATCGGCTAGGAGAGCAGCACAAGATGGCCTTGCTGCTTTTGGGATTCTCTTAATGAGAAGACCGGGTGAAGCAGGATGTGAGAGCTGAGAAGCGATCGGCTCAACGTCCGTCGACAGCTCTCGTGAGTAAGAGATCTGCACGCTAGTGGTAGAAGACGACTGTCTTGTGGTATTATGCTTTAAAGAGCCGTCCGCCGGTGGTAATAATAATATTATTATTACTATCATTATTATTATTATTATTATTATTATTATTATTATTATTATTATTATTATTATTATTATTATTGTTCTATAGCTGCACAAAAGAGCCTCTGAAGGCAACTGCATTGAAGCGCTGGATGCATACTGACAATCGATGGAACAAGTAGCTGGTCTCTGTTGGGTCTCTAGTGACCTGTGTCAGGAGGCAACCCAAGTCTTTGATGAAGTCCATTCCGTCGTTGTTGACTGGGCCCATGGTCTCAAAGGCCAATGGAACAAGGTGATAGGTCACAGCGAGCTGGCTGTACTTGATAGTCTTCCTGGTGGTTGCGACCTCCGCTGCAGCCCGCATCGAAGATGACGTCGCTTGGAGATATGATGGAGCCACAGTGTCAATCACTGTCGCATCCCATTCAGGTTCCGTCCTCTTCGCCATGGAATCAGCGTCAGACCATCAGGGCGTTTTCTGTCTGTTCTGGAGGGTCTGGGGGGTTTCCTTAATGTTTGGGAAACCAGCGCGTGTGAGGCTACGACTGATTATGTCGTTTAATGCTGCGTGCCTGGCGAACCGCCCTGGCCCAAGACCCCAAGAAAGCCTGTGTGCTTCTTTCGCATTGACTCGTGACCCGCAAGGGCATACGTGTGGCTCACATATGCATGTCCCCAGACGGAGACCAACCGCAATTCTGACAGCTTCGTCGTCTAACCGAAGTCCACTGGTAGGGCAAAGAGCCAGTCTTCGGCATGCGGTGCTGCGGCTGCATTGAATCGCGCCTGATGGTATGGGTCGGTTTGGGCAATGCTCAGCTCGGCGGCTGCCTTCTGCAGTAGCGGCTGATCCCAGCTTGATTGCTTGTGTGCTGCATAATTGTCCGGACGCATCATTTGGCTCTCGGTGCACCACAGATGTTCCATCTTCTCAAGCAGTTCGTCGACGTCAGACAAGGTGCTGCCCAACATGGAAGACTGCAGTGCTCGGGTGCTTGTAGCGGAAGCCAAAAAGTCGGGAAGCTGCAGCGAGGTCACGCGACCGATTCCTAATCCTCCCATCTTTACCGGTAATGATGCTTGAAGTCATTGGTCGTTCGATAGGGTGATGTTCAGAACTGCTTCTAAACCGCATGGAAGAAGGTCGTCGAATTTGTCTAGCAGAGAGTGTCCCGTGCATGAACTGAATCTTAATGTATATATCTGTTTCTGGGAACTGAGCGAACATCTGAGGAGAAGCAGAGCGTCGTGTTTGGCTACAGACTCTAATTATTATATTATTATTATTATTATTACTATTATTTTGATTTTTTCCCCGAGGTATACATGATCATTCAGGGACTAGAATATTGAGGATACGAAAATGAAGTCTGGAATGGCCCTACTCGTCGGTCTAACTGTTCAAACAAATGGCGAAAGAGCCTCTGAACGCTATTGCGTTAAAGCGCTGTATGGTGAGCGAGAGGCGTTGGAACAGGTAAGAGGTCAGCTGCTTTTCCCCAGACGCGGCGGTCAATCTACACTCGAGGCTCGTCAAGAACTCCAGGCTCTCGATGTTGATTGGCTCAATAGTTTCGAAGGCCACGGGGATAAAGGTGTGAGTTTTGGCAAATTCAACGTATTTCTCGTTTTTGTGTGTGGCTGCTCCTTCTGCGTTTCAGGGACGTGTCCGGCAGGTAGGACTTCGCCAGCTTGTCTGACACAGTTGCGTCCCAGACCAGGCTGCGTCCCGATTGTCACGGGTTGCAGGTGAGTCCGTCCGGTAGATTGCCATCCGTTCTCAGCAGACCCGTGGGCTCTTTGGTAGCGGGGACCCTGCCCGGAGCAGACTTCTGCATATAATGTAATTGATGACCGCATGTCCAGCGTCCACTGATCTCTTTCCAGCTTGTCCGGATCCGTTGTCATTCCCTCCCCCGAGCCTCCTCGACTGGAGTTGATCGGTGGCGAATTCAAAAAGGCAGGCAGTGTCATTGCCAGCGTTCCACCGACCGAACGCGATCGTCCAAAGTCCCCCTCTCCAAATGGATTGAATGGCCTGAAACTATAGTAAACTGTGAGCTCGATGTTTCTTAGGGTGTTGTCAAACTTTCCCAGTGCCTGATGATTGGCACTGGGACAGCATCTCAAAGTGTGGCCCTGGCGGCTACTTTGGATTTCACTGTCCAGGTTATTGAGGAGACGTCTTGCCGAGTGGACAGCCACCTCGCATCCGCCCGCCACTCCAAGTCGTATATATATACACATATATATATATACATATATAAATATATATATGTAAATATAGGAGATAGATACTCTGACACCTTGGCGCAACGTATGAGCTAGCGCATTTAGCCGTCAGTCTCCGCCAGAAGTAGCCTATGACTATTGTCCTTAGGCCTCCCGACCTCTTGCGTAGGGCGAGGACTGTTTCCATCCCCTGGGAGCAGCTGTCAAAGAACTCGCTTATCTTAAATTGATCTCTTATTAGTGGGGCTGTGCCTTCTACCTCCTCTCATGGGTTTTACCAGTGTCTTTATTTTTAAGTAACATTGGGTAACCCTGTTGAGAATTACCTTTGTTGTGAAAGTACTTGATCGTCCAAAGTGGTTGACAATTTGACAATTGCGCGTATTATGCGAACTGACGACGTCAACGGCTTTGACAGTAAACATGAGAGCAGGAATGCAGTTACGAACGACCTGCGACTAACAGAAGCATTCAGTCGAAAACTGAGCATCATAACTCAATTCACATTAACTCTTGTTCACTAAAGAAAATTACATTCTTAAAACTAATTTCACACGAGTTCAATTTCAGAATTAGGAAATATATTTATAGGTAAACATTAAAAATGGATTTAAAATAGGATTGTACTCGAACGTCTCGAATCAGTTTATATAATATGCTGGCATTGCGTTTACTAAATTGCATGGGAGTTAGCTTGAAGCGTTCACATGTTGGATAAACTAAGAATACAGTCAATACACTCGTGCGTAGTGTCCAACAAAGGTGATGTTAGTCTTAAAAGTCTTTACATAAAAGTTAATACTCGAGGAGTGACACCATATGTACTTGATAGGATACGACATGCAACATTATGGGAGCCAAACCGATTATATATATATATATACATATATATTGAATATATGCAGGCAGTGGCGTCGCCTAGGACGGGGGAGGCAGATTGGATATGACGGGGATAGGAGAGGGGGGCCATTGTATCTCCTCCCTAACCCCAAGATTCTTTTGTAAACGAGAATGTAACAATAATCATTTGTTGGTGACGATGCATAATCATGCAAAACTGGTTGGCCTATTATGCAAAGAGGGAGGTCACCGGATTGATAATGCATACCGTAGGCGAATGCAAGTTTATATCGACAGTCGACACCCTATTGACGCAACTTAGCTCTGAACATCCATGCTATATGTTGGCTGTCGTCGGTTGGCTCCACGGCTGTGCGTGGGCCCGGATACTCGAATAGCAAATGGCTAAAGTCACATTCATCAATTACTCTGAATTTTTTATTTCTGGATATGGAGAAGACTTGGGTGGGGCGGGGATGGTATTGTCTTCCTGCCTCACTCTATTTTCTATTTTCGCCGTTTTAAATTATCTCAAATGTCGAAATATCAATTACCCCTACCCCTCGTCAGCTCAATCCTTCTGTCATTCTTGACTCGCGTCTCTCATTTACCCTACGAACACTACACCAAGCGAACTGAATAATATCCCTGAATCTTCTATCTTCCCGACTCATATCAAGAATCAAACTCTTTACCTCATTATCAGCTCCATAATGGCTCTATCCTCTGAATATACATGATCTCTGTTACATAGGCCTACATCATCACCAGACTGAAACATTGATGATATTCGAATAGTAGACCTAATGCCTTTTCTCTCACAACAGGTATAGCCTATGATTGTTTGCAGAGTAGCCTAATGAAATAAGTCGGTTTGATAAGGACTACGTTTTGGAAGTTAGTCAATTTTCGTTCTCATTCTTGAAGATTACGCTTACGATATCAGTCTTGATTGGTTTCGTCAGTCACCGACAACAGTTTCACTGGCGAGCGAATTGAAAGATACCCCAACTCGCGCCTTTAGTGACGACTAAGGCTGTCGGCGGTACCCGGGTACCCGCCCGAGGTTGACTGCCCGGGGAATGAAATCGGTTCCTGGGTACCCTACATTCCGTAAAAATGCACAATTTTACCTGAACAATCCCAGAAATTTTTCGTTGGTCATATTGGCTGACAATGAAATCGGTTCTCGGGTACCAAA
The DNA here is from genome assembly GCA_959347315.1 of Bimastos eiseni. NCBI lineage: Eukaryota > Metazoa > Annelida > Clitellata > Crassiclitellata > Lumbricidae > Bimastos > Bimastos eiseni. The sequence continues at coordinate 16,324,831 of OY365822.1, forward strand.
CATTTCGTAAAAATGTGACATTTTACCTGAACATATAGGCCCTACCACAAAATGTTCCGTTGATCATATTAGCTGGGCAATGACATTTTTTCTCGGATGCCCGAAGTTTCGAAAAAAATCTCAATACCCTGCCTTTCCTAACGAAATGCCCGCGCGATCGAGTGCCCGAGTACCTTTGAACAGACACGATCGAAAGATACTTTTCATCACAAAGTAAACGTACATCATTAATCAAGGCACTCAGTTCTTTAACAAACAATTAATTCGTGCATACCCACCATGATTGTCAAGACATATTCTTCCTCCGTAGAGGGCGCTACATTCTCGTTGCCGTCAGATTTATCATCTAAAACCACACGATTAGGTATAGACGTTTACAACGATAACAGCAACAACAGCAAAATGTCTCAACTGATAGACAAGGTCCGGTGTTTGGACAAACGTGGAAGCTGAATGCATCGAAGCTATGAATTAGGGTGCCCATCGAGAGGAAATTACTAGCAGTTAATTAACTTTTTTTTATAAACAAATTTGTTAATAAACTATTGTTGAGAGCCGCTGAAAAGATGACTGGCTTCTTCAATCTCGATTGTCTACGGATATGAGAGCCAGGTTGTGCCCAGATCGGCTTAAAAGTAAGGCTACAGTTGTTCACGGGCCCAAAGGTTTGAATGGCCAGAGAAATTAATACTGCTTCGCTTTTCCTGCACAAATTTTAACGGAAGGAGAAGTCTTTTTCCCCTTCCTCGATCTCATTCATCTCTTCTCTGACGCCTGCTTTGTCGATGCGTTGATTCAATCGCATGATATGGCTTTCGCGTGTGTTTCCCCTCCGCCGAATCTTAATAATTTATGAGCAGACAGGAAAGCCAGAATTGAGCCTCGGTCTATGAATCTCTTATCGAGTATAATTGACTTTTGGAACACCTTTGTACAGTTCCTGGCTCAGTGCCAGCCGGTCTCTATTGATTACTCCGATAGACTCCCATATAATATATATATATAATATATATATATATATATATATGCGCATTCATGCTCCATATAATTATGGGCCATTGCAACCAATTGTTAATAGGCATATTCATGTAAATCGATTGCTTGTGATCTTCATGATAATCATTTCTGTGAACATGATGATGTTGAAGACGATGCTGGTGATTCCTAATAATTATTACTATTAGCACTAACAACACCTAAAGGTCAACAAGTTTGGAATTAAAGTCCTTACCTCTGTCTTTTCTGTGCGAATTAGATGCAAACTTCTCCACCCAGCCTCTCTTTCGTAATGCACTTCTTAGAGTCGGGTAAGGACCCATAATAGTAAAAACCTTCTTTGACTGAAACGAGAATATAATTATGAAAGCCACGTATAGGCCTAATATGTTAAAATGTAAGTGTTTTCTGTTGTACTGTTTCTTGTGCAGAAACTAGTAAGACTGGTTGTGATCTTCATGCGAACAACTGGTTGGTCCGATGATGTTTGACGTTTGACAAACGGACTTAATTATCTGCTAATGATGTGATCATCATAATGTCAGGATGCGAGTACTTTCCGGTTGTAGGCCCTATAGATATGACGTGTGTCATTCACTGCATTGAAACTCATCTGACGCTAAGTCAGAAGTGCTCACTTGGGTGTTATGGGGTGGAAGAGATTTTGACATCGGCAATCTGCTTATACGGCAATTGGTGTACGGACATGCACTGTTCGTAAGCTAGTTTGTTGCATTTGAAGTAGGCACGGAAGTGCAGATCTTTTATCAAATAGACTATTTAGCAACAAATTTAAATAAATAATAAATAATGCCTACTGTAGCTCGATAATTGCAATGTTGAAAAAGACCTATCTTCGCACTTGCTACAGGAATGTCTATTTTTTATTTTTCAAATTCAAACTGACAAAACGCTGCGTGATTAGACCTGCATGATATACATGCAGTAATAGAACAGATGATGACAACTCTACCAGAGTCGAATGTAACTGCGTGGCAGCCTGTAAGGCTGTTTATCTGTACTACTGTTCATTTTACCACAGCAATCGAATGAAAGTAGACCTACAGCCCTACAGTTAGCTAGCAATTAATATATGGGGCTATAGCGAATATCGCGTCTTTCTCATCTTCTGCTCTTCGTGTTGCCATTCACACATCTCCCCTCTTCATGCAGTGTCGCATGAGATGACAAGGTTTGTCTTCTGCATTATGTAGCACTTTATGAATGGACAGTCTACGATTGAGAAATACAATACAATTAGTCCGCGTTTACGTTTATTCTAAACGCCGGATGCTATTTCGGTCACACAGAGAGGAATTGGTAGTGGCAGTCATATCGAGGCGGATTTTAAGGTCTGAAACAGTCTCTTGGCGAAGTCCTAACTAGGGTAATTCTTACGCGGGCTATTTTTTTCAGAAATAGCTTGCTATTCATAGCTCATGATGGCTGTTCAAGGCAGTCCTGAACTAGTTCTGTTATTAAATGCGCTATACCTAAATTATCCCTTACATATTATTATAATACGTTAAGTTACGTCATCTGGTCCACCATATGGCTCGATGTCGTCTGAACGCAATTAATGAAGTAAGCTTTGTTTCTTGCCTTGATTGCTTTTTCCGCATCTGAGCGAGCCTTTTGTTCTGCCTCCTCCGACAGTTGGGTGGGAGTTGACCCTTCAAAAGGCACAGCGGACTTCGATCGTCTGGGTGGAAGAGGGTTTAATACACTCGCTAAACACATGATACGACCGGATAACATTCAACCATAGCAATCAATCAGAACGATTTAAACGTCTTATTAGCCGGCGGCTTTGACCATAAAACCTGATGAGTTCATTCCAGCTCCATAGATTCTTTTTCCTATCTTTTCCTCGACACAACGCAAAGATTATATCAATAATATAGCCTAAGTTAGGAAGTAGTCGTATACGCGTCGTGGATCAGGTGATTTTGCATCGTAATTTATGCCGTTTCGTCTTGTTATTTTAATTGCTGACGTTGTGAGATGAATGTGTTCCAAACTGACGGTACAGCATGAACTGGCTATGGAGCGGTTTGCATACTTCAGTGACGAAAAGGCGGAGCAATGTTAGGGTGGAAGACGAAAGGGTTAAACGATGTGGCCAGACAGCGACTTACTGATGAAGGTAGGGGGCGGGGAGGATTGGAGTGCGTTTTGAACTCATTGTCAGGTCTAGTTTTTCAGAGTGTAGGACAATTGCTCCCCGGACATTTGCCCCTATATAAAGGTTGAATATGTGCATAATCTCAGACTTGCAAAATTTATTTATTTGTTTATTTATTAATCATCAATTCAATTTAATAATAATAAAAGTATTTTTGTCCGGGGGCAATTGTTCGTTCTCCAGTTTTTCATTTTGTCTTTCCGTCCTTATGAAGGCAGCCAATTAGCAGCCTTCGTCACAGATTTTTCCCTTGTGCTAAATTATATGAAGCTGTTAGTTATAAAGGCTGCCTGCAAATCTGCGATATATTACACTGGTTATTTATTGGTAATCTAGAAACGTTGACTTAAAAGAACGACCCAATGCTCTTTTGCAGGTGTACGGTTGGGGACTAATTACAAAAGTTTTAAACTAACCATTGCAGATGTTCTTACCTAATGGTTTTAGTTTACTGCAGTGGTGGCAGTGAGTCTTACCAGAAAGCCTGAGGCTATCGACTGTCTTGGCAGAAGCCGAGTATTGAAACGGTCTGTTATGAGTAAAATTACTGCTGCCTGACAGAGGCTTTGCTGGCTGAAGAGCATTCGGTTTACTCACAGATGCTGCACAATCTGCAATGACAAATCAACCATATTTCAATGTAGGATTTTCTAGCATATACAGGTATTCCTATGGCCTTAATTCTGACTAACCAAGTTCCCAACAGTCAACGAGGGAGAGGGAAGATAACCGATCCGCATCACTTTGTTGCTCTAGCTGTCGAGAAACCCGTCGAGGAAAGGGAAAACTGATTCCTCAAACTGTCTGCGATCGGGGGCTGTTGGAACGCAGGGCATTTTTTACGAGTGGATGACAATTAATTATCGCAACCAGTTTCGATTAGGTCGGTACAACAAAAGCTTTGTCAGAGAAACGGAAAACAGCCAAATAAAATGAGTAGATCAAGCATTCAATCGAATCAGCCATGTTATTTTGAAGAGAGAGGGAAGTGTCTGTTTCAGAGTCAGGTCAGAAACCCGGGAGGTCAAGATGAAGTAGTTGTTGATCGTTTGCTTAGATGTGGGCAATTTGATAGTGATAGGTTGACTCGCCTAGCCCACGTGTAGGTGGGCGAGTTGAGGCAAAGGGAGGCGGGGCAAGACGAGGCGAGGTAGACCGAGGCGAACGAGGTGAAGAGGCGGATTATGAAGGCAGTTCAGTGTCTAACATTGGAGGTTAGGTTACACTTTTTAGATGAGGTTTAGTGAGCTTACGGGTGAATATCCATCTGACCAACTGTGACCTCAAGTTGATTATAGTAAATGTTCACTGGTTGACACTAGCTGATAAATGTAACAAGAACACATTATGATGCTACACAATGGTTTGGTGAGAAGGCCTAAAGCAGCATTATATACTCAACCACTTGATATCCTTCCTGGAACAGATGTTGTCCATGCATTCGGCATAGTTGGTGAGCGATGTTTCAGCCACTGAATCGTCTGATATTTTACAAACACCGTCGACTTTAATCGGTCATCCATGTCTTCGTTTCATGAACAACTCAACTCAGAGCTAAAATATAAAATATTTACCCACATTATGTTACACCAGTATACATTGAAACTTAATAGTTATTATAATCGAAAAATTACAAAGCGCCATTCAGAAGAGTCAGCGTTGCCGTCGATCCAGGCCAAAGTCATCATCACTAACACAGAAGAGTTTTCATGCGCTTGTAATTGGAGAGAGAGAGAGACAGAGACAGAGACAGAGAAAGACATAGACAGAGACAGAGAGAGAGGGAGGTGGAAGATTCACAGGTCATGAGAGAGACGATTCCAACATAGGCTAATGCATACACCAACTACAGGGTGCCACCGGTCGTTCACCGTTTTCAAACTTAAATATCTCGGTCAAAATGATTTCGATCTCTTAGATATTTTTCAAGCGTATACAGGATTCAAATATGTAGGCTACATTAGCTGTGACGACTAAGTGGCTAGACTACAAACTCCCATCACGCATAAAGTCGAAGGATTAGCCACCAAAGCTCTCTGGATCACTCTCTTATTGAGAACTTGTGGAGTATTTTTGTCTCTCACAGTTTAACGAGATCCTGAGTCAAAGAACATTGATCAGCTCAAACGTCGCTTCCAACGTGCGTGGAGATCGATGGAAGTTGGGAGACTTCAGTCGCAGATTCAGTCTATGCCGTGTACAGTCGGAACTGTTGTAAAGACTTCAAGTTACCCCCAATTTCAGGTTACCCCCCCCCCGGTAATCTGAAATCGATTTCAGATTACCCCAGGGGTAATCTGAAATTGAATTGAAATCGCTACACCGGTCAACTAAAAATAGTAACATCTAGGCCTATTCATCACATGACACCCATTTCAAGAGTAAAATTTCAAGACAAGATTTTTGACTCTCAGAACTTAGAGGAAGTCATAGTGAAGTATCTGCCTACAATAAATGCGCACAATAATGTAATAAAACTTTAGCCAACGTTCTAAGCTAATGTAATGAGGAGAGATCACATGAATATTGAAGAACAATGATTCGATCGCTGTATAACAATAGGTATTTATGCGTGTGAATGTGCCAACGCAGATGAAATCAATCTCTACACCTCCGTCGTAGCTATCATTATTACAATCAATCACTGACCCATAGTTATTTATACATCTGATTTATACAAATTATTTATACAAATGCCTTAGCATACAAAACGCAAATAAATCCAGCTTCGATCTCGGCCACTTGTAGGCAACGAACGAATCACTTTCTATCGATCCTGAAACAAGCCTTCGCTGTTCCGTCGTGATCTGCTTCTTCCTGTAACAGGTCTCCTCAAACAATCGGAGTGGATCAACTGGGACATAGCAGGAGAGCTGGCCTTCGTGCAGATGTCATCCTCGTTGTTTTCTTTGAAAATTCCCGCAATCACTGGGGTCGGTTAAGACAGAATGACGTTGCACATTGGTCCCTGTTCATTAACAATGAGACCCCCATAGTGCGAGAAGCATGTCAGCGGTTGTGTACGAATGCCCACAAGCACCAGGGTTATTTATGTCTTAAGGTCTTATTGCTCAACAAATGAGTTTTCTTTAAATGCACAAATGCACGATGATGCGTCAGATGAATTTGTGAAAGCGATGTCTTGATATGGAACTTATTTAAATGAGTCTTTGAACAGACAGTGAGCACGAGATGAAAGTGAAGACAGAGGACAACAGATATCAAACCTCATTATCTAGCACTTCGTTTTCTTCCTTCTCGCTCGTCTTCTTCCTCCTCTTTCTTGAGAACCTCCGTCCTATGTTCGTCCTCTTGTCCTGAAGTCTGAATAGAACGGAAGAGTAGTGGGACTTTACGAACCATTGATCCACCGAAGAACCTCCGTGCCTGTGATCAACCGACCGACTGAACAAAGGTTGCCGACGATTGTTATGGAAATGAACAAACAATGATTAGCATAATCAATAATCAATAAGCCTACAGCTGCAACGATGATCAACCACAACAGCGGCCGCAGCAGAAGAAGAAGCAGAAGCAGCTGCCCGCATTGGGCCAGATGTAAACAAACCGATCGGAAGGAAGGAAGAAATCAAATAAAAAGTAAGGAATTAACAGGCAAGAAATATGGAAGGAGGTAATCAACGAATGAAAGAAGGAATAGAAAAAGATGAATATTGTGTATAAAGGATGAAAACGGGGAAGAACTGGAGAAGAGTTGGAAAACAGAAAGTAGGTTATGCAAACGAAAAAGAACTATTACGTAAGAGAATAGGAAGAGTTTAAAGACATAATGTCAAAGAGTGATGCAGAAAAAAACACTTCAAACTTCTATTTCATTTAACAGGTTCTAAGTTGCCGAACTGCTCTCTCTCTGTCTCTGTCTCTGTCTGTTTGTCTGTCTGTCTATTTGTCTGTCTGTCTGTCTGTCTGTCTCTCTCTCTCTCTCTCTCTCTCTCTCTCTCTCTCTCTCTCTCATCTATCGTCAGCTGTTAACATACTGGACCACAAGATCTTCCCTCTCAGAAATTTCCCTCCTTTGGGCGACCATACCAGTTCTTCTCAACAGTCCTGTCTCTATCTGAGATCCTGTGTGTCTCTATCCGTGTTTCTACCTCTCTGCCTCTGTCTGCATGCCTCTGCCTGTTCTCCTGCTCTTCTGTCTATGTCTGTGTCTGTGTTTCTACCTCTCTGCCTCTGTCTGCATGCCTCTGCCTGTTCTCCTGCTCTTCTGTCTATGTCTGTGTCTGTGTTTCTACCTCTCTGCCTCTGTCTGCATGCCTCTGCCTGTTCTCCTGCTCTTCTGTCTATGTCTGTGTCTGTGTTTCTACCTCTCTGCCTCTGTCTGCATGCCTCTGCCTGTTCTCCTGCTCTTCTGTCTATGTCTGTGTCTGTGTTTCTACCTCTCTGCCTCTGTCTGCATGCCTCTGCCTGTTCTCCTGCTCTTCTGTCTATGTCTGTGTCTGTGTTTCTACCTCTCTGCCTCTGTCTGCATGCCTCTGCCTGTTCTCCTGCTCTTCTGTCTATGTCTGTGTCTGTGTTTCTACCTCTCTGCCTCTGTCTGCATGCCTCTGCCTGTTCTCCTGTTGTCGCAGCTATAACTGTTTTCCATTATTGATGTCGCGTTTCCTTGACGCTGTATCGATTACTGCCAACAACATATATCTCCTCGAATTGTCACACAACCATTAGAACCAAAAAAGGCATCAGGTGAAACAGGTGAGCTGATAAAATATAAATATATAAATATTAAATAATAAAACCAACGTCTGACGAACCCTATTCATTCAGTCATTACAGAGATTTATATAGCGTCCCTTCAAGGCTACTACTCAGTATTATTACTACATGTATGTAATAACATAACGATGCTGTACTCGGAATACTCTACTATGAGACACTGATCCCAGCCATTCGCATAACCATGTCATAGTTACAGTTGGCCTAATGGTTTTTTGACGATGATGATCACTAATTGTTGTTGTTTGTCATGTTGATAATTTCTATTTGTGATTACATTAGCGATTCTTTTACTTCTATTGAGGGTTTAGGTCTGCCTTCTGCTCCTCCTCCGCCACCGATGATGACTTCCTCTCGTAAGCAGCTTGGCCCAGCGTCTGGTGGCAAGACGTCGTCTCCTGCCATGAGAACTCTATTTCTCAAAGACCAATTGCTTTGCGATCAACTTGAAGTCACCGACGAATTGTTGCAGTCTCTGCAAAATGTCGGAATTCCAGTCAAACTCAACCAATTCACTGATAAGCAGCATTCAGAGGAACAAAAGGTAAAGCATTTCATGGTGATGATGTCATGAGTCTCATTCTAATTGCAATTAATTGAATGTTTACATAGCACCACCTTATCTTTATGCGGAATATAATTGGCAGATCTTTAAGTGCCATCCAGTGAAATAGTGCTCATTCAGAGGTCCAGTTTGTAATTATTTCTTGAATATTCACTTGTTCGTGTGTTCAAATAGCGTTACCTGCTTCTAATACGTAATCTGAAGTTTAATAATGCTGCCGCCCGTTACACCGAATACTTTAACGGTGTTGTATGCAAGACCTTAAACTTCAAGACCAAGACGAGACCGAGACAGTGAGGTACCGAGACCGAGACACCGTTCAAGACAGTTCGAGACAGTAAAAGACAAGTGATCCTATATGAAAGGCTGTAAAATACTAATGTATCAGTTTACGCATATTCTTACTCACCCTGAGAAACTCGAAGTTGTTCCGATCGTTTCGGTTATGGTGGTTTTACATCAATGACAGACTTGTAGCCAATAGCTATTGTTTGTAAATAGGACTAACTTCAAATTGCGTAAAAGGAAACTTCACAATTTCAGGTTCTCTCTCAGAGATTTTTCCATTTTAAGACAATTGAATTGATTTCAGTATCATGTGACTCGCGCGTTAACCAGAATTACCGTTTCTCGTAAATTCCGGTTTCAGTTTCTAGCACAAAATTTTAAGACAGTTAACGCGAAACTTGTCGAGACCGCTTGTTCGAGACAGAACAAGACTTTCACTTCAAGACAGTTTTTAAAAATTCGAGACACTATCTCGTGACTGAGACCGAGACCGACAGCAGGCTTCCGAGACCGAGACACTAAAAAGCTGTCTCGAAACTGAGACACTGTCCCGAGACCATACAACTCTGTACATTAATGTGCACTTTGTTGCACTCTCAAGTGGTTGCGCGCATGCTCGGATCTCGTCATCATGCACGTGCTTCCAGCGCTGTCACCCGTCGTCTCTCTACCCTATCGACTCAACTTGGTTCAGAGACTCGGAACACCCAAACACCATCTGGCTGTAGTTGTTGCTTAATGTCTTTAACAATATTTTCGGTGGCGTAGCGCCTTTTTGAGGCAATGAAGAAGCTTTCTGATGCTTTGGCATTTCTGATATTTGTGTGCAGGCATTGGCCCACAACACAAACATCACAACTACATACATTATATGAACATTTGACCTTTTTTTAAAAGAAATCTGTCGACAACAAAGCCAAGGTGCGAATGCTGCTTGACGATTTGAAGACCAATTGGCCAGGTGATGACGTCATTGGGAAGTTATGTAGTGTGTTGGAAGAGTTTAATCCTTGGTTGAGTGATGAGATGAGACAGGAACTGATTGGAGAAATGGGAGAACAGGTGACGAGTGAAGCTCTGAACCTGGAGAATGGACGGATTGTCTTCAAAGAGTTTGGATGTGAGAAGAGGCTGTCTGAGCTGGAGAAGAAGCGACTGCATAGACTGTTGAATCGAAAGACACAGTGTAGTCGTGACATCTGGCAGAAGCAATTGGATCGTCTCAACCGACAGATCGACGAGGCAGAGACCGTTAACGTAGCCATCGAGACAGAAGCGACAAACCTCGTTGCACAGATCCATAATTTCTTGAATCAGAATGCAGCCCACGAGTTCCAGAATCGCGCCATTCTGCAGACGGCAAGCACCACGTCCGAACTATTCACTGAAGTCCCGGCGCTACAGAAGTTGGAGAACTACACGAATGGACTGATGCAATTGGCTGGACAAACTAGGATGGAGGCGGAAAACATAGAGGCAGAGAAAGAAAGAGTTGTGACAAGAATCCATCTGAAGAACAAGACAGGTAAACAGATCATGATGTTTTATTGCATATAATGTATGTATGTTTGTATGTGTGCATGTATGTATGTATGCATGCATGTGTGTATGTATGTATGTATGTTTGTATGTGTGCATGTATGTATGTATGTTTGTATATATGTATGTATGTATGTATGTATGTATGTATGTTTGTATGTGTGCATGTATGTATGTATGTATACGTGTATGTATGTATGTATGTATGTATGTATGTATGGTGTGTGTGTATGTATGTATGTATGCGTGTATGTACGTATGTACGTATGTATGTATGTAAGTATGTATGTATGTAAGTATGTATGTATGCATGTATGCGTGTATGTATGTATGTATGCGTGTATGTATGTTTGTATGCGTGTATGTATGTATGTATGTATGTATGTATGTATGTATGCTTGTATGTATGTATGTATGCGTGTATGTATGCATGTATGTATGTATGTATGTATGTATGCATGCATGAATGTATATATGTATGTGTGTATGTATGCATGCATGTATGTATGTATGTATGCATGTATGTATGTATGTATACGTGGATGTATGTATGCATGCGTTGATGTATGTATGTATGTATGTTTGTATATATGTATGTTTGTATGTATGTATGTATACGTGTATGCATGTATGTATGTATGTATGTATGTATGCGTGTATGTATGTATGTATGCGAGTATGTACGTATGCGTGTATGTATGTATGTATGTATGTATGTATGTATGTATGTATGTTTGTATGTGTGCATGTATGTATGTATGTTTGTATATATGTATGTATGTATACGTGTATGTATGTATGTATGTATGGTGTGTATGTATGTATGTATGCGTGTATGTACGTATGTACGTATGTATGTATGTAAGTATGTATGTATGCATGTATGCGTGTATGTATGTATGTATGCGTGTATGTATGTTTGTATGCGTGTATGTATGTATGTATGTATGTATGTATGCTTGTATGTATGTATGTATGCATGTATGTATATATGTATGTATGTATGTACGTATGTATGCTTGTATGTATGTATATATGTATGTATGTATGTATGTATGTATGTATGTATGTATGTATGTATGTATGTATGTATGTATGTATGTATGTATGTATGTATGTGTGTAAATTCTACTGATGTCCGAACACTATAGAAGCATGCAGTTAAAGAGTCATTAGTAATCCGTCGTTTCTTGTTGTGTGTGACTTGATCATACAAATTGTCTATTTCGCCTGAATCACTAGAATTCTAACTCTTGAAGTGAATGACCGCGTTCTTTAGCAATCGTGTGTGGGCTAATGTTGTTTAATACGTTGCTATTGAAACCCTGCTTAGGACCGATCGACATACTCCTAAGACGTTACTTGGATGAGAAGAGAAGCCTCATCAGTGACTATCGGGAGGCTGTACGCCAGCAAGATCTGCTGGTAATGAGACTGACGAAGGAAACTGAGGCCGCCGAGGTCGAGAAGAAGAAGGCAGCTGCAGACAAACAGGCCATCATAGACGAAGTCAATGAAAAGGTAAGTTACTACAACTGTTCCATATTGACCCAATTCATTACATTACAATCATCCGATTCTACCGATTACCTCGTGTGATTTCAATTACATCATATGGAATAACTTTTAAATAGATTAAAGTGTATACTTTTGTCGGTGTTAGAGTTTTTGTATGCATCTACACAATGCACTGAATTAATGCAGTTCGATACAGCTGAAATTATTTGTATGTACCATCTTCTCTGTAAGATGTAGGTCGGTCGATCTACATTGAAACGGGACCACACGAAAAATCTTTGGAGCCGTAAAAGCGTTGTAAGGAAAATTGGAGCATAACAATAACTATGAGACTGATACAAGTGTGTGAAATTGTGTTTAGTTCAGTATTGGGTGACCAGCAAGTTTTGTATTGAATTTTAACATTAGGATTGATAACATAAAATAGGAGCATAACAATGACTATGAGACTGATGGAAGTGTGTGAAATTGAGTTCCCCAGTTATTATTAAAAGTTAAATTGCAATTAAGTCTTATTTTTTGTCTTGTCCCTTAAGGAATCCAGTCTTCGCAGCATTCAGAATAGGCATCTTGCTGGTCACCCAATAGGCCTACTGAACTATACACAGAAACAAGTAACTGAATGGTTGAATTAAACGAGAGGTTTCGAATGAAAGATGTTACTGGGTTGATCGCCACCATACGATGTTCTAGAGTCTAGACCGCCGATGACCTATAGACCATTTTAAGGAGATAATTGAGACTATTGGAGTGGATAATATAGCGATCTAAGACTACAAAGGAGAGCGGATGCAGCCATGCAGTAGCCTATCTTCTGGAACAGCCGTTGTCATATTTCGGGTTCTGCGTTCTGCCGCATGTCTTGTCGGGCGCATTCCGAAATTTGGCCTTGTCTCAAGCTATATATGTAGGCTATGCTGGATGTTCTCCACTGGCTCCCCCTCCAACAGCGAATCTCGTACCGTATTATCTACATGTTTGGTCTAGCGGTCCTTGCTGGGTGTCGTCCCTGCTCATCTTCGCGATCTCTGTTGCTCTACTTTGAGTGTATCGGGTCGCTGCTCTCTCCGTTGAATGCGTTCTACTGAGCGAGGCTTGCTTATTGTCCCATTTGATCGCACAATAACTAAAAAATCGTGCTTTCTCAGTGATTGGACCCTCGCGCTGGAACACGCTCCCCTTGGCGCTGCGCTTGTTCCCAAGGTCTTAAGGCGAGTATAAATAGAGTCATAGTAGTATGACTCTTATTTATACTCGCCTTAAGACTGTTCCCTTTAGAGCTCCTAAGTAGTAACCTTGAAGGGTCGCTGACTCGCTGTATATGTCTTCGTAATGAATGAATGATTGAATTCACGAGTATAAATACGCAAAACACCTGGTGATCTGCTTAGAGTTCCAACTCACTGAATCCGTTCAAAACACGCTCCCATAATACGCTTCGTAAGAAATAAATTATCAATCCTAATATTAAAATTCAATACAAAACTACGTAATATTGCACGTTGATCGTGTGTTTCCTGCCAACGATCCGTGCATATCTCGCTTAGTCATATATTAAGCACTGGTCATCGACCGACAATCAATCGAATCAACGATAGTGCTTAAATTACGAAACTCAGTTAATTGATTTTAGGAATGAGTAGACGTTGTCCTGCGACCGATAAGATTATTTTCTTTCTCAAGCCAAACTTAAAATGAAGAACTGACAGAACGTATTGAAATGAACATCGAAGTCTCAGACTCAAATTGACGCACCTGCTTTCTATATAGAATGTCTTGGTTAAAAAAACGTACATAGTAAGAGTTGATAGGGTTGGCAGTTGGTACATAAGAGTTGATACATTACATTACATACGTTAGATAGGGTACCATATGCTCCTCATCCGGTTGAATGACTGTGGGTGTAATTTCTTTGCCATGTCTGTGTTTTGGGTATAGATAAAAGTGAAAGAAACAGAGAACGAAACGATGAGTCTCTACATCGATCAGCTGAGAAGAGAACTTAGAATGAACGAGGACGAACTGGAGAAGTTCACCAATCGATCGGAACAACTGGAGAGAGGAAAACGAGTCCAGCAGATCTTTGGAGCAGCTCCTAGTTCAATAAAGCCAACTATCGTCAACGACCTTGACATCATGGAGCAAAGGAAGAATAAGTCTTCCCCTCTTACCTTTCCAGCTTCTGTCCCCTTTTCCTCGTCGGTGCCCAATTTCAAGCTACAACAGCAGCCTACCATGACAGCCAAGGTATCTTTCGTCGACGACCAATTACCAAAACTCAGCGGCTCATCCGCCTCCACTTCGTCGTTGCCTCAGAAGAAAACTAAGTTGGAAAATCAAACTGCGATCAGAAGATAATCTGCTCGAAGATACGAACAGAATGAATGTGGCCGACAGATAGAGTAGATTACAAATATACAATGCTAACAACATTACGTGTGCATGTGAGTAGAAACACTAGATGGAAAAGAAACGAATTTCGAACGCTTGATCGATTATGGCCTACTGTTGATGTCCTTTCGTGTAAGCCTTACTGCTGCTTGTTGTTAAAACTATGGATTCGATGTTCTTCAGGTCGTGATGTTAACTCATTTAACTGCCTTCTGCAGTCTGTCACCTATCACGTAACGATTTCGATTTCATTTTAATTAAGCGTCTATTTACCGGTTTTAAATGATAAGAATAAATTTGTTATTTATCCAGTTTCCATTAGCTCCAACCAATCAGAATTCGTTCACTGGTGCTGGCCACAGTTTCTTCGTAGGCCTACAATGCCCCACATATGTATACGTACAAACACATACACACATGTAGATCTACAGATAGCCTGCATTCGTCATCGTTGAGTGCAATTTTATTGGTCAGTTGATCAGAGACAGATACATGTACGGTAGAATGACGGCGATTATCACTGCTTTAGAACCCAGAGTAGGCCTAGGCTATAATTATATCGACGACATTCAACATAAGCCAGATTATTACATGCAAGTAGGCTACTAACGTCCTTTGATTTTTATTAATGTACCAAAGCTCTACACAATCAACATTTTACACTATGATGGAGTCTAATATCCTACAAGACCGATTTATATTTTAGCAGAAGACAGAGTTGTATGGTGTCGAGACAGTGACTCGGTCTCGAGACAGTTTTTTAGTGTCTCGGTCTCGGAAGCCTGCTGTCTCGGTCTCGAGGTAGTGTCTCGAATTTTTAAAAACTGTATTGAAGTGAAAGTCTTGTTCTGTCTCGAACAAGCGGTCTCGACAAGTTTCGCGTTAACTGTCCTAAAATTTTGCGCTAGAAACTGAAACCGGAATTTACGAGATGCGGTAATTCTGGTTAACGCGCGAATCACATGATACTGAAATCAATTCAATTGTCTTAAAGTGGAAAAATCTCTGAGAGAGAACCTGAAATTGTGAAGTTTCCTTTTACGCAATTTGAAGTTAAGCCTATTTACAAACAATAGCTATCGGCTATTAGTTTGTAGCCTAAACGATGTAAAACCACCATAACCGAAACGATCGGAACAACTTCGAGTTTCTCAGGGTGAGTAAGGATATGCGCAAATTTATATTTTAGTTTGGTATTTAGTATCGAATTTGCTTGTTTAACATCGTCTAGAAGATTTCAGACGTGCTTTCTTAATACTATTCAGAAGATAGGCCGAAGAAGAAATATGGAAAAAGATAAAACTCGGCAATATAAAAACTGTTCTTGGGAATTGATACAATCTACATTATAATTAAGTTTCAAATTCAAATAACAAATGAACCTTATTCTCGAAAACTGATACATTAGTATTTTACAGCCTTTCATATAGGATCTCTTGTTTTTTACTGTCTCGAACTGTCTTGAACCTAGTGTCTCGGTCTTGGTACCTCGCTGTCTCGGTCTCTGCACCTCACTGTCGCGGTCTTGTCTTGGTCTTGAAGTTTAAGGTCTTGCATATAAAACTGGCAGAAGATAAGTCCATCTGTAGGCCTACATGAACGCTGACAACAGTGAATCGAAGATTTTATTAACAGTGTTGATGATATAAACAGAATGAAAAAAGAAAATAATAACATAAGTTGAATTCAGAAGTAAAAGACAAATCTGTGAGCATCATAACGAATTTTCTGCGACGTTGTATGTAGGCTACGGTTAAGTACGTGGAGCGCTCCCAAGTCCAAAGATTGTCTTGTAACTTCCAATGGCATATTGACCGACTAAAAACACAAACAGTCCAATATAAGCCTATACCCACTGATCTTAATATACACTGGATTGGGCTTAGCTTATACGCTCGGCATAAAGCGGCGCGGTCTGGTCGCCGCCATCTTACCACTCGTATACTACTAGCTATGGTTTTCATACCCATGATAATGTAATGTTTAGACCTCCAATTAAGGAGCATTTCCACATTAACTGCAAGTTAAGAAACCGCAGGTCAATGTTCAGAAACATTACTGCGAATTAATATGTAATAGAACCGATCCTTTATATATCGCCCCTTCTAGATATCTACTCAGAGGCGCCTCTGTGCTGGTAATGTCCTAGTGAACACGTTAAATAACAACAAGTGAGATGTAGGACAATTGCCACCCGAACAATTGCCACCGCACGCACGTATGTATGCATGCATCTATGCATGTACTTTTGTATGTATGTACATGTATGCATGTATGTACGCATATATGGTTTGTATGCATGCATGTGTGTATATATATGCTATGTATGTACGTACGTACGCATATACGTACGTGTGGATGTATGTATGTGTGTATGTATGTATGCAATCATACACATACATACATACGTACGTACGTTCGTACATACATACGTACGTACGTACAGGCACTTATGTATGTATATAAGTATGGATGTATGGATGCACGTATATATGTATGTATGTACATGTATGTATGTATGTATATATGTATGCATGTACATGGATGTATGCATGTATGTATGTATGTATGCATTCATATACATACATACGTACGTTCGTACATACATACGTACGTACGTACGTACAGGTACTTATGTATGTATGCATGCATGCATATATGTATGTATGTACATGTATGTATGTATGTATGAATGTATGTATGTACATGTATGTATGCATGTATGTATGCTTTCATATACATACATGCATACCGTTCGTACATACATACGTGCATACGCACGTATGTATGTATGTATGTATATATGTATGTATGCATTCATATACATACATACGTACGTTCGTACATACATACGTACGTACGTACGTACAGGTACTTATGTATGTATGCATGCATGTATATATGTATGTATGTACATGTATTTATGTATGTATGAATGTATGTATGCACATGTATGTCTGTATGTATGCTTTCATATACATACATACGTACCGTTCGTACATACATACGTGCGTACGTACGTACTGCACTTATGTAGGTATGTATCTATGTACATCTATGTATGTATGTATGTAT
>OY365822.1:16347124-16404522 GCA_959347315.1 Bimastos eiseni
TGTCTGATTTGCCGAGGAGAGGTCAGATGGGTTGACCCTAGTAATAAGCATGTTATTTCCTGGCAGAAATCTGGACGTCATTAATTGTGCCTGAGATAAGCCAACTGGCAATGAGACGTACTTTTGTGCCCAAGCAAAAGAACAGCGTAGACTACGCTGTTCTTTTAGTGACAGTTCCAGTGTAGAACCTAGTTTAGAGGCTACTTTAGAGCCTACTTTAGAGCCTACTTTAGAGCCTACTTTAGAGCCTACTTTAGAGGCTACTTTAGAGGCTACTTTAGAGCCCACTTTAAAGAGGCTACTTTAAGTGCATTGCGCTGGTTCGATATGTTTGCCAGTACTTCCATTTCTAGTGGCATTTCTTGGCACAATGATTTGTTAACTTTCGTTGCATAAACCAATATACATGTTGGCAGCCTAGGCTATTTCGTATTTCGGCTCAATTTAGTCACATACATGTACCTGATGCTCATTAGTACAATTTGTTTTCCTTATTAGCACATCAGTTAAAAGTTAAAATTGCAAATAAAAATTTCATATGTTTACAGGTTTTCGATGTCATGTTTGCATCGTAGTTGAACGTTGGTCATTCTTATTATATAGGAAGCACATGGGATACGCCTATATCATATATAAACGAATCTCGACGGACTTCTGGCAATCCAGCATTCCGAAGATGGATGAACTCAATTCCAGGGTGTCCGCTCGATAATCCGAAGGTTTGATAGTCCGAAGTTTAGTCTAAGTTCGAGAGTGCCTAGGGTTCGATATCCGAAGGTTTGATAATCGGAAGAAAACTCGGACTAGAAATTTGTTCGGATTATCGAACCTTCGGACTATCGAACCATCGAACTACCGAACCTTCGAACTATCGAACCTTCGGACTATTGAACCTTCGAACTATCGAACCTTCGGACTATTGAACCTTCGAACTATCGAACCTTCGGACTATTGAACCTTCGGACTATCGAACCTTTGGACTCTCGATACAGAAACAATTCCAGTCAGGTAATCTGACCTTTCCAACAAAAATGACTCCCAGCCGACTAAAACTACTTCCCAATTCAAATTTTAATTATTCGACCTGAAACAAGATTAATAGCATTATTAAAGATGATGAAAAGTAGGCGACAAATCTCATTCTAGTACTGTAAGCCTACATTTCGAAATATAAACTCTATTTTGACCAATTGTGAGGGAAGAACCTCTTAAATTAGCCCTTAAATTACTGATAAGTATACAGTTTCAATTGAATTTTACTTACTATTAGGTCAGAAGATTTATTAAATTTGGCAAAGTTAAATAGTTTAAACTGCTTTTGCAGCGTTTATGCACTTTTTATGTGTTGTAGCCTACAATCTGGTCAATTCGCACGAGTGCGTTTGAATTATATCATCCAGACCGAACACAGTCTAGAGGTTGTGTGAAAGATATTTATTAAAAGATATTCATTTAGAAGGATCTGCTACTAATTTTCTATAAAGCACAGAAATCATGCATTGCGTTGGGAATGTAAACTAATTCTGAGCAACTCGAGATATGACGGCTTGCATGGATTCTTTCATGCCTTACCGTGGCTGCTCCGGTTGTCGTCAGATCTTCGTGTTCACAACGTCTGCTACCGAATGGCAAGATCAGCTTTATAAGTAATTACTCACTCAATAGTTTAGCTGGAGGGAAAGCAAGAGGACGTAGAGGGTCGAAACGTAATCGTCCATGAGACACGTCGTCGTCGTCGTCCGTCTGTTTCGCCAGGATTTACAGTCAACCGGTTGATAAAGCAGTTGGACAAATACCTTGCTCATGTCCATACATTCGAATGCAAAATGGAAGACCCTACGCTGTCACTCTCTGTCTGTCTGTCTTCGTTTATCTATTTCGCTCTTTGTTTAAATAATCTGTTTGCTTTTCTTCTTTCTGTCAAGTTTGCTTCTAAGCATAGGCCTACTCTCTATTATATAGGCCTGCTTAGGCCTATCTATTTATATAGATGAAAAGACAGATAGGCACATAGGACGCTAGATGGACGGTCAGAGTGACATGTACACAGCTTTCAACGACCGAACAACTGTCGTCAACATTGGGATGAGAAGGAAGAGAGTTCAGTTTTTTGTGGGTGTTAGTCAATCATAATTAGGTCTACATCCGGGTTTATGGTAAAACCGTTGAAGCAGAACCATGAATGCACTGAAGAGAGATCGACGCTCTTCAAGTATTTCTTTTTTCTTTGCCAGATTGATCAATTGTTAGTCAGTGGCGTAGGCAAGGGAGGGGGGGGGGGGTTGGGGGGTTAAACCCCCCCATTGGCATAGTTGAAAATATTTTTTAGCAACAACCTACAGAATAAGTTGGGATAATTTTGGGACCGTGCCCTCGTTAGAGGAATAACAGACACTCACAGTGCACTGAGTGCAGCATACGCCCCGACTCAACGGAGGCAGCAGCTGTGGCATAGATTTGATGTATACCTGATACCGTATACCAGGGTCACTCTGGCAGGGTGTAAATGATGCAGAACTTAGCATATAATGTGACAACCGCAATGTATCATTCAATTATTTTCGGATATAGGACAGCGATAAAAGACAGCTGTCATAACCCCTATACATACTATATATATATATAACTATATGAAATGGGTGTGCGTGTATGTATTTAACTAATGCATATATATAAATACAAAGAGATAGAAAGAGAGACTTATGTATATAGGTCAGTTCATCCTCAGACATGATCTTTGGATGCATTATACCAAGTTGAGTGTTCAGAAGTTTGAAACAGTTGAATATAAATGATAAATTATATAAATTGCTGCATGGTATAGTAGATCGATAAAATCAGTAAGCAGAGTTATCTCTCGCTGGGAGGTGTTGGGGTAAGTTTAATTAAACATTGTTATCTCTTGCTATAAGATGTTGGGGCAAGAATAGCACTAAGCAAAGCGATCATTAGCAATGGCTCTGAACGTATTGGGGTTCGTAGTGGCAGAACTAAGGTTGTGGTATCGTCGTCTTTCACGCAAAGAAACGGGTAGTGTGCCAAAAAATGTTTTGGACGCGATGCATTTGTGTCATTCAACAGTTCATCCAAATATTACAAAGTTGTTGCAAATCTTGGCAACATTACATTGCCTGTTTCCATCTGTACCAGTGAGCGCTCTTTCTCAACACTTCGCCATCTGAAAACATATCTCAGGAACTCGACAAGCGAAATTAGGCTGAATTGATTAGCTCTTCTACATGTTCACCCTGCAATGATCCCAACAGCCGAGGAAATAATCAATGAACTACTAAGGAAGCGAAGATTAGATTTCGTTCTGTGAAGCCAAGCAAGTTAAGACCAATATTCATTATGATTAAGGAATGAATAAATAAGATAGGCCCTAATGACAAGAAAACTGAACTTCTACTGATAATCAGAAGAAGAATGTTAGCCTACTAAGATGCTAAGAAAAGAAAAGCTGAGACTGATTTGCATAGGCAGGGCTATTTTATAATCATATCAAATTTAAGGCTCGAGTATATGTTTGTAATTTTTTTCCATTGTTATAAAATAACTAGCTATGCGTCCTAGCCGATTTTAATAAAAGTATTTATATTTTGTAATATCAAAAAAATTGTTGCAGTGCAAAACAGGCTAAAATTTTAAAAAATCATTGAGCCCCTTAATTTATTGTAGATCTAGTGGGGAAAATGATTATCCCAAAAGTGCCTACACTAACCCCCCCCCTTGGGGAAATCCTGACTACGCCACTACTGTTAGTGACAGAGTTTAATTAGCATATATATACATGTAGGCTCTACAGCTGTAACTGAACTTCAAAGTGATTGGCTATATGTGGCTGCCTGGGGAAGCGATAGATTGTAAATTATTAAAGTATGACAACAGTGGTCAGTGCTGTTGTCAGCACCTAGTGGTCAGCAGTCTGTGGTCAGCAGTCTGTGATCAGCAGTCTGTGGTCAGCACCCTGTGGTCAGCACCATGGGGTCAGCACCCAGTGGTCAGAACCTACTGTAGCTGTGGTCAGCACCCTGTGGTCAGCACCCTGTGGCGTGACGTGTCCAGGGTCATTTTGTCTTCCATGTTACTTCATCGTTGCAGTCTCTCGGGGGTTGTGATATTTGGAAAGTCTTCACCCCGCGTAGAATTTATATAAAGTCAAAATGTACTTGTTTGGAACGAGTGCCGGCTTCCATCATATCAAAAGTCTGTATAAGGACCTGCAGGCCTACATGTTTACTTGAAAAAAGGATAAAACTATTAAATGCAACTATGGTAAGCTGATATAGTAATATGCATAGGCGCCGACTTTCAGTAAAAGGTACTGGGGCGAGAATTCAATTCCAGCGATCCTATGATCTGATCGCCTATTCTGCCCTGTCATCCCTCTCCCCCAGGCCCCCTTTCCTCAAGCCATTTCAACTGGCAACAGGCCAATTGTAATTTGTTTCACCCCATTCTTCAGTGTCATTCTTCAATGCCATCTGTCCATTCCATAAGTAGTCTTCCTGTTTCATTTGTTCCAGATATTCACACGACAACCACGAATATATTACTATATAAAACACTTTTTAAATTGTATGTAGCCACTAACTATTACTAACTTTCACTAAAATATCTGATGCCATTATCATTTACAGATACACACAAAGCATGCTAAATTGCCAGTATACCTACCGCATACTTTAATTACATCTTACTTCTGGAATTAATACAAGTTGCCAGTATGTCAAACAATTAAAGCTATATAGCTGCCAAGTTAGCCTCACTCAAATCTAATCATTCCCTGCAGAAGTTTAAAGGTATGATCTTAACCCTAGGTAACTCGAGGACGAGGGCATAAATTATAATTAAGAAGCCGAAATGAATAATTTTATGGCATACATTCTTCAGTACAAGAGTTTCAGCCTTATGGAATGATTTGGAGTTTTGGACGACAGTAGGCCTAGGCCTACCCTTATTGGACACTCTCGTAGCTTTTAAGATGAAGCTAGGGAAAATGGACTGTTAAGTGTTCCAAGCTAACTTATAATGATTGTAACACAGACTAAACGTCTCTTGAACCACATTAGACCCTGCTGCGTTTGCTATGTAAATTCACAATTACCATTACAAGTACCAAAAGAACTAAAGTTAGGGCCACCGATAAATTTCAGACGCTGGGCCTAATTGTGAACCTATTTTCACGCTCGGTGAAATCATAACTCTTTCTGTCTCTGTCTCTCTTGTTCTTATCCTTCCTATCATGCAAATTCTCATCCTGTTCTCTCCCTTCCTCCATCCTTCCTTCTCTCCCTCCACTCAATCTCCTTCCATTGATCTCCGTCTGTCTGTCTGTCTCTTCTCTCTCGATCGTTTGGTTTGGAACACTGTAATTATTATGAACCAATATCTATACAATACTGCATAATATCTCTTGTCTTCTTTAGTTTTATAGGTCTACTTAAACATGACACCTTCCAGAGCGAGAGATAACACTGCTTAATGATTTTAAAAGCGATCCAAACAGCCAGACAATACACCACATTATTTATCGTGCCATTTATTTAACAGTATTTTAATCCTCTGTACACTGGAATTCGTGATACAGGGATGGGATATATATGTCTCGCGATGAACTGGCTCATTCTCAGGGTCGCATAGACTTTCAGTCCTTCCCCTCCCACTCTGGATGTCGACATAATTCTTATCCTGTTCTCTGCCTTGTACATGCAGGCCGTAGGTTCAAATGACATTGCATGCGGTGGAAATGTATTATCACAGCTGTCTTAATAATTAAGCTCAGGTGTCCTGCTCCTCCGACCATTCTACTCTGCCCTGCCTCTCCTATTGCGCGTGTCAACTATGCTACATAAAATTGATTAAGCAGGAATATAGTCCATGCAGAGGCGGCGATCCCGGGAGTTGGGAGGGACAAGTTCCCCACCTCTTACAGAGAGGGACACGTTATACGTTTGTCCCCTCACATTTTCTACACCTCTCATTGGGTGATACACCTGTCAAACGAGACCACCGCCTCTGGGTCCGTGATTGGGTTTACAGTTCTGATTTTAATATTCCATAATTGTGTACGTCAAAATTAGACAGTTATATTGCTGTGTACGTACACATTTTCGGGACCCCTCGCCCCGCCTTACCCTCACTCCGCCATACCCTAAC
The DNA here is from genome assembly GCA_959347315.1 of Bimastos eiseni. NCBI lineage: Eukaryota > Metazoa > Annelida > Clitellata > Crassiclitellata > Lumbricidae > Bimastos > Bimastos eiseni. The sequence continues at coordinate 16,353,284 of OY365822.1, forward strand.
TCCGCCATACCTTCGTCCCGCCATACCCTCGCCCGCCATACCATCGCCCGACATACCCTCGCCCGCCATACCCTCGCCCGCCATACCCTCACCCCGCCATACCCTCGTCCCGCCATACCCTCACCCCGCCATACCCTCGCCCGCCATACCCTCGCCCGCCATACCCTCGCCCGCCATACCCTCACCCCGCCATACCCTCGCCCGCCATACCCTCGCCCGCCATACCCTCACCCCGCCATACCCTCGTCCCGCCATACCCTCACCCCGCCATACCCTCGTCCCGCCATACCCTCACCCCGCCATACCCTCACCCCGCCATACCCTCACCCCGCCATACCCTCGTCCCGCCATACCCTCACCCCGCCATACCCTCGTCCCGCCATACCCTCACCCCGCCATACCCTCGTCCCGCCATACCCTCACCCCGCCATACCCTCGTCCCGCCATACCCTCACCCCGCCATACCCTCGTCCCGCCATACCCTCACCCCGCCATACCCTCGTCCCGCCATACCCTCACCCCGCCATACCCTCACCCCGCCATACCCTCGCCCGCCATACCCTCGCCCGCCATACCCTCGCCCGCCATACCCTCACCCCGCCATACCCTCACCCCGCCATACCCTCGTCCCGCCATACCCTCACCCCGCCATACCCTCGTCCCGCCATACCCTCACCCCGCCATACCCTCGTCCCGCCATACCCTCACCCCGCCATACCCTCGTCCCGCCATACCCTCACCCCGCCATACCCTCACCCCGCCATACCCTCACCCCGCCATACCCTCACCCCGCCATACCCTCGCCCGCCATACCCTCGCCCGCCATACCCTCGCCCGCCATACCCTCACCCCGCCATACCCTCACCCCGCCATACCCTCGTCCCGCCATACCCTCACCCCGCCATACCCTCGTCCCGCCATACCCTCGCCCGCCATACCCTCGCCCGCCATACCCTCACCCCGCCATACCCTCGGCCGCCATACCCTCGTCCCGATATTACGTAGTAATATCATGTCGCTGGTCACATACCATATTATGCACGAGACGATTAAAAGACAGAATTAATTAATTATAGAGAGGAACAATGGATTTGACAAATTTTTTAAGGCAATGGAGAAATTTGTTCGTAACCATTGCCGCCAAATGGCAGTGATCAGGAACTGTTGATGACGACGATGCTGCTGCTGCTGAAGATAATGATATACTGCTATAATCGCATACTATATAGAGCCAACGAGATTCGGTATCGGCAGATCCAAGAATCTAACGAAACTGAGTTACATAAATCCAAAATAAACAATCAGTTTGGAATTTACACTGTAAATGACGAGTATATAATCTATACTGAAGTGCTTCGTTCAACATTATAAGTCGAGTTCCGCGCCTAGCAGAGGTGCAACAAGGTTTTGAAAAGTGTGGGTAGGGGGCATAATAAAAGACTTACTACACGAAGCGCCAGAAATTTTTTTTGCCCTCTCACTTTTTCAATTTTGCGCCTCCAGAAATTTGAAAAATGGGGGGGGCACAAATTATCTTAACAAAAGTAATCTTAAAAATCCATTGGATAAACATAGAAAGAACCGATTTGGGGGACACATGGAGGGCACTGAGCACTAAAACTGGGGGTTTTACTGGGGGGGGCGGGGCCCTAGTGCTCCCCCGCTTGTTACACCTCTGGCGCCTAGATGGATTGTTGGTTGTTTTTACGATGACTGGCATATAGGCCTCGCTAAAATTCAGTTTAAAAAAGCTGTGTTATTAAATTGATTTTTCGAATCCTCAAAAGCACAATTTTCTTCTTTTAATTTGTTTAGTTATAACAACATAATTATTCTTTAAAGTATCAAATCATATCTATACACACTGAATAAATAAGGGCCAATATGGATAACTTTCATACTCTATGCATTTTTTTACAACTATTTGCTTCACTATTTCTTCTTTCGCTAGCACTTCTCATGGCGAAGGTATCTGCTGTTACAAAGGGTCACCTGCCGGTAAAAGCCATTCCATTAGTAAAATCTATTTTTAACTCAACCGATCACGCTTTTTGAAACTCCAGCTCGTCGGCCGTCGCCTGGCCACTTTAACACGGCATATGGGATGCTGGTAATTAATGGAACGAATTAGATCATTTATGTTATAGATAATATATATCGTTTAAGCAAAATTAGAGGCCGTTCATATATTATATAACGCTCAAGGGGTAAGTGGTGGGTTCATGTTTTGTTAGCGTTATGTTGTGTAGGGTGGGGGTAGGTTGAAGGTTTCGTTATATAAGAATTTTTTTTAGCTTACGCTATTTTGCATGTTTGCCTGCCAATTGGAAATTCCATTACCACGGACTCTCATTGTTTAATCGAAGTTCACAATACGTTGTGAATCAAAACTATCACCATTAGCTGCCACCTGGCATTCTTACTTATTATTTATAAATCCACTTTTAACAATTTCCTGTGCATAGCTTTAAACGCTCTTAAATTCAATTATATGTGCTTTGTTTTGATTCTGATTAAAATTAAAATTAATTCACTTGAAATAATTCTAAAAGCTTCAAATTGTGCAATACAATTATGTCAATTGTACGTCTTTTAACGTGCTTAAAGACTGGGGTGGGGCAGGGGATAGGTAGCATGTTTGTTATATAATATAGGGGTGGGGGGTCATACTCACAGCTGCTGTTATATAACTTTATTAGGGGTAGGGGTGGGTCAAAAGTTGAGAGTTTATACGTTATATAATATGTGAACGGTCCCTCACTGTTGGTAAATTTGCTGTTAGTTCCGTGATAAAGGGGCTTAGCGTTTTAAGAAACCTGAGCTAAACATAGTAAGCCTGAGCTGTAAGTGCTGTATTATGTCAAGCAAATTTCTGTCTACTGCAACGTCCTTTGTTGTCAAAAGCGTCGTTAAACTCTCGGATCCATAGCTAAAACAAATAATGGCGTTTACTGTAGAGTAATGGATGACGGACACACTGGGGCGCGGAGCTAAGGAACCGGGTACGAAACCCGTACCGGCGGTGTTGGCTAAATTAAATTACACTCAGAGCGTATCGGCCGCCCTACGTGGCTGCCAACATCATTCGTTCATACTGTCTATGTAATTATACTGCGCTGTTGTAATAGTTTGAACAATAAATGAAATAATTATTATTATTATAATTATTGATTAAACGCCATCTGGACGTCATCGTCGTCTATCTAACCACAACGTCGATAGGTATGCGCGGTTGCAGAGGTGTACCAAGCGGGGAGGGCAGGGGCAGAGGGGCAGAGGGGGCACCGGCCCCCCCAGTTTCAAAACTGGGGGGCAAAGCCCCCCCCCCCCCAGTTTTAGTGCTCAGTGCCCCAATGTGTCCCCCCAAATCGGTTCTCTTTATGTTCATCCAATGAATTTTTAAGATTACTTTTGTTAAGACAATTTGTGCCCCCCCCAATTTTTCAAATTTCTGGGGGGCAAAATTCAAAAAGTGGGAGGGAATTCGCGCAATATTTTTTAATTATGCCAAAACCTTGTTGCACCTCTGCGCGGTTGTGTTACCATTGATTACATTAGTGTTAAAGGAAATCGAGTCAATCTGCGCTAATATGATATTTATCTTCACTATCAAATGTATTAAATTAACTGCTTTCGTATTTTGTAGTAACTCTTCCGTATATAACTGAATTTTAAAAGTTATTCACCGCAGTTAGATTAGCCTCTTTTGAGCTCTCAAATTACCAGTATATGGCTTGGCGGGAACAAAACGTTATCGCTTCTCGACCCATTGGCTAAAATCAAAGCGTTTACTTATACCTGTTACGTACATTTTCCACGGTTACGTGACTGATGTTACCTGATCCTAAACTACTCTGATGCGCCCCTTAGGGGACGTGTCGGTAGGCTGGTGATCAGGTAATACGGTCCGCTCTCTCTGGTATTAGTACGTTGTTGGCGTTGAGATGATGGGGAGAAGCTACGGTATGATCCGACTTCTCATTCTCCCCTCACTGAGAGAGAAATCCAAAGCAAAAACAAACAGCCTGGGCCTACTACCTTCTGGGCGTGCTGGTTAGTAAGATTCCCTTCTGTGGAATCTCTGGAGTGGGTCTTCGGTTGTTTTCTAGAGTGCTCAAAGGGAGAAAGGCTAGAAGTTGAATGAAAACCTCCGATCAGCCAAAAACACAGGTTATTGCAAAGCAGAAGCTTGAAAGGTAGCGTTAGACCGTAAGGCAGTGCTCAAATAGAGCATCGATCAAGGATTAGCCTCTAGGTCGGATTAGTCCAATAATCCGTCGAGTCGCACGCGGCCCGTGGATGGATTTTAAGTCGCCCGTGACGCAGGGCAGTACCGAGGGCGGTTCCAGCGGTGCCATGGAACATAGAGAAGGGGCGCAAATTTCAGGATGGAATAACTTTAATCATTCCAAAAATTCACTCTTTCTTGAAAAATGTGGGAGCGTCAGATTAGGTCCTAATGCTAGGCACAAGGCGCAATTATAGCTTGGTATGGCCCTGCGTGTCACATCAAACGTTTCGCATCATTTCAACAGGACTATTTCTGTGTAAGTCTTTCCCTCACACCCTTCATCCAATTGCATTCTCTCATATGTGTTTGGTTTCAAGAATATGGCCCGAGTGAGTACATATCGTGGCGGGGGATTCTTCCACGTCTCTCTCAGGCATTCTATGATTTTTTTGGAAAATTCGAATATTCCAAAAAGTACTAGGGCGAAACTATATATTGCCCTCGCCCCAGGGCATTGACGAGCACTGGGGCGAATGTGAAACAGAGCCTTGAGGGACACCAAGTTTGGCTCCCTTTCAGGCAATCTGGTCTCTACGTAGTACGTATGTGAACTAATGTAAACTGGTCAAATAAAACATGAAATTCATATACAACCCTCAATTTCTTTATAAGACCAACGAATTGAACAAAATACTTGCATCACAGCAGTTCCTCGCTATCTTCAACGGTCTAGATCTGGTCCTTTTCCCTTTCAGGCAATCTGGTTTCTGAGTCCACCATTCTATGAAAATTTCATTAGCTACATTTGCTTTTTTACTGTCTCTCTTCGAGATTTCTGCTGCATTCGACATCGCTGATCATCTGGTCTAAAATGATTCAATAAGGAACCATCTAGATGCCGTCAAACTTGGTGTGCCTCAGGGCTCTGTTTCGCATATAATTATAGGCCTGCTCGTGTACCCCCAGGGAGCTGAATATAGCTAGACTGCTGACCACGGATGTGCAGAGCACTGATCATTGATGGGGCACTGACCACAGAGTGCGCGAATCACGGTGGCTGACCACAGAGTGCGAACCACGGTAGCTGACCTCGAATAGTGACCAGAGACCGGGTATCGACCACAGGAGGATGGATCGAGGCGCTCGCTCAAATCTATGAACTATGCAAGGCAAAATGACGCAGAGAATAACTGTCATAAGACTTCTCGCGACTGTTAATTACGCTCGACGGGAGAAGAAACGATCAAATTCCGTTCTTAGTGGTCATCCTCGATGGGATGTTCACCCGGCTATCACGAAAGAGATCGAATCAGAGCTGCAGCATATGTTGTCACCTCTCTTGATCAGAGCACCCAGGCATCTCCAGAATAACACCCATCATCAAATCACTTCACTGGCCGAAATATATGCACTTCGAATTGACTCCCAGGATTCCATCGCTAACCTGCATCTCGATATCATAGGCCCTAATTCTTCTAAAATAAAGTTCTCCAACTCCAACCGATCGATGCATGTAAGCACTGCACATTTACTTTATCAGCAAAACTACCTGTGAATGCATGATCATACTGCGGTTTGTCAGTTCGAAAATAAGCGAAAACCTATATATTTAGGGCCAAGATTTAACTGAATTAGGCCTACAGTCAATTGTAGGGCCTATAATTGCAATTAATAGTCTGCAGCCAGTCAACTCCTGTAATAACTTGTCATCATTCGTTCATACTATGTCTGTAATCATACTGCGGTTTGTCAGTTTGAAAATAAACGAAAGCCTTTGTCTTTAGGGGCCTCTCTATAACTGAATTACAATCAATTGTAACTGCAATTCATTTGGTTGTTGGAATAGTCTGCAGCCAACGCTTATTCCTTGGCGCTGTTGGCAGCCAACGCTTATTCCTTGGCGCTGTTGGCAGCCAACGTTAGAGGACGTTAGTACGTCATTGTGTTAAGCAACGTCTCAATTTGTTATGAATCCTTTGCGGTGTTTCGAACTTCCGATGAGACCAGGTGGACTAGTTTAGTTGTCGATGTCAACAGACTGTAATTGTTAGGGAAGAATACGGAACATAGCCAATTAAACCCTTCCATCGCTTTCAATTTGGACGTCTATAGAGTTTAATTAATAAGTATTTAGGCTGATCTCATCTGGTTTTGGAGGATATGGTTGAACTTCTTAACTCGATCTCTTAGGTTGGTATCAGGATCTCGCAGTGGACGTGCGATTGTGCTCACCGATATCTTTTAGCGCACGTTTTGAACGTACTATTTCTATGGTTCTGACATCGCAGTACATAAAACATAAATGATACGTCTAGGACACATGAAATTTGTACTGTAGTTTTAGGGCCATTTGCTATAACAATTGAGTTAAGTAGTCCAGTTCCTGGTTCTCTTAGATAGGCCTACGATAATCATCCATGGGGTTTTCCCCCAATGGATTACGAAGATAAAGATATCCCTGCTTCTTTGCAGTTTTACGAGACTATTGTGATAATGATGATCATTAGCGTCACTCTCTCATCCATTATACAGGCTTGGGATTGGTGCTGCTTGGCACGGACGAGCAATGTTGGAGGTACTTTCGGCCTTGCACACTTGGCCACTGACTCTTTTCCCTGGCTGGCCAGACGTCACAGTCGATTGAAACTTACTCACCATAACAAGACATTTACACTGACAAGTGGACTTCTGAGCCATGGGAGCGTACCCGGCTGCACAGCCAATTACTGGATGATTATTCGGTCTCATAGTTAAATAAGTGGGGTCAGTTATGTTCATCATCGTCATCACGATTTTACCATTAACTATTAACTGATATCTGTCGATTTTATACATATATGGTTTGTTGTTGATTTTGTTCTGATGGCACATACTCTTGAAACACATCCAGTTTGTACATGCTGTGCAGCCGTGTATGCTGTCATTCTGTCTCTTTCTGTCTCTGTGAACTGACTTTTTGGATTATGACCTGATTTCTGATTTGTTTTGGTGTGCCATTGGTTGATGCCCTGTGCATTATTACGGTGGCACTATAGAAGTTTTTTAATCATAGTCATGCTACACTATGCGGCATTGCATTACAGTCTAAGAAGCCATAGAAATTATGCAGTGTATTTGATGTCTGCCTTTAAGAAGCTTTCACAAATGTTAGTTATATAAATTAACACATGACACATCTGTAGTTTTAGGAAAGATCACAATGACACCTGTACTCTTCACTCGAGTCTCAAATCGTCGGAAGTACCAAGTCATTCGGGTAGTAATGGCGACTTCTCTCGTCTGGCTACTCATTGACGTCTTTCTGCTCATGTACTTCGCTGACTGTGCAGCACGTGTTGAAGTTGCTGACTGTGCCAATGGAAACTCAGCTGTAACGGAAAAACCCAGGGGATTCCTCAACCGATTTATACCAGACAGTAAAGTTACTGCACTTGTTGTTGTTTTCAGTTCTAAGTTTTATAACACTCCTGACAATCCTTACTTGATAAATACTGCATTTATTGAGGATGCTGTTGGTTCTGAACGGCGCTATGCAAATGTTCGATTACATTACATTGTACGTATACGTTAGAACACATGATCACTGGCTATAGACAGTCGTTTGGAGGGTGTTTGGGTGCAATCAACTGAAAAATTGTCAGATAGACTTATTAGACCAAAAAGTAAAAAATTCATTTGGTTTGGTGTTAGGCAAATCTTGAGAGGCCTGCAATCATGGATATAAGTCTGTGCTTGTGACTGACTGGTCATGTGTCTCATAAGCTGCTTTAAGTATCATGCACCTGGGTATGTTGCCTGACTGTAAGCATTCAGTGAAACAATGTAACTGCCTATTTATTGCTTTGACTGGATTTTACCAGAGATGTTGCTTGAAGTAAGTTTGTTGTCATCATCAGACTTTGTCTTGGTATTCATCAGCCATTAGGACTCAGATCATTGCAATTCACATGTGAGCTTGGCTTACAAGGCCCTCCATTGAACCATTACAACAGGTTCAAAGATGCTGTGTCCGCGAGTGTGTATTCACTTCTTATGTACTGATTGAGTGACCATTGTCTCCAAATTGCAATTAGCAATTGGTTAACGAAGAATATATTTACATATCTGTCAGCTTCCATCTTATCTTCCATCTCTCGGTTGATTACACTCTGTAGTCATCCATCATTTCAATCTTATTAATTATTATTATTATTATTATTTTGTTATTATTATTATTATAATCAGTATATGGACATTTCTGAGGCATCTCTCTCATCTGGCTATTCATAGGCTCTTTCAGCATGACAGGTATGAAAGGGAAAGTCTTTAATCAGCAAAGTGATGCAGGTCAGATCCCCACATGAATCCTGCTCAGTACTAGACAACTTTCAACACAAATGATAGGTCAACTGCATAGCATTCTAACCGTTAAATGATATCTACTTCACTTTGATCATTAGCTCAAAGTAAATTATTAGGCATAGTTTGAATAACTTGCTCATTATGCTGCCAGTGAAAGGTCCTTTTCATAGGGAGGGTCCACTACAGCAAAAGCCCAGTGCTGGGATAAAGAAGTTCACAACCGAGGTACAAGAATCAATTTGGTCAGGAGAAAAGGGGGCGAGAAGAACGAGCAGAGAGTGGTTCACACATCAAGTGAGAGAGATAATTAGGTGCTAAGTGCTGCTGAGACTTGGTGTTGTTGGCATCCAAGAGCAAGACATTATATTTGATTAGAGACAAATCCAGGAGCCATTTAGATCATGTAAATGATCTACAATGAAGTAAGCACAGGGCACTGGCAGTTTAGTCACGAATGCTGCATCGAATCAGAGGGGTTGTCCAAAGGGCAGTCCAAGGGAGGTATGGAGATATGCGAGTATTGGGGAGGAGAACCGGCAATCAACCTGGCTGCAGCATTTAAGACAGATTGCACATATTAGCATGACGTTTTGTGGAGTTTTTTGTGCAGGCCTCCGATGATGTCAGGAACTGTTGCCCTGCGTCGTCTCAAGAGACGCTGGAGAGTTCAAGTGTGAATTTTGGATGCACTTGTTCAGGTTGACTGTCTGACTGATCAATTGCACTATTAGAGGTGTGTTTAGTCTTAGTGTGGTTAGAAAGCTGTCTGATGTGAAGGCATTTGCACTTTATCCTGCTACCAGTTACAGTGCATACACATTAACAAACGGTAGTTGGGGGCCAAAACCACCCCAGCCACGTATTAATGATAGGACCTTGCTGAAGCAGTACATTAGGATTTTGATATATGTCAGTCTCAGTGTGGCTAGAAATACAGGCTGCTATCCATGGCCCACTGGATATTGTATCAATTGGGAAAAGAATGATATTCAGAATCTCCAAATTTCTTAAGTACCACTCAAAGGCCAAGCACAGGGCACTGGCAGTTTAGTCACGAATGCTGCATCGAATCAGAGGGGTTGTCCAAAGGGAGGTCAAGGTCTTGTGTGAGAGAGGGGCAGAGCAGCTGTTAAGGCTGGTGTCGTTTAGGGAGATAGTTGGGAGGCAGAGGATTGGATGAGTCAGAATATGAGTTCTTGAAGAGATGACCCTTTGAGTTTTTACTTTTGAGTGGAAGGTCTATGGGATGATAGATAGAGGAGTAGACAATGGTGAATGATTTGCAATAATAGAGGAGGAGGAATCAAACATTTGTGGAATTTATAATTGTTGTCACTGGGATGACACAGCTGCTAAGTTCCTTCCTATGTTAATTAGGATGGCACTCAGAGAGAGAGCGCACAAAGACTATGTATAATTAGATCTCATTTTCAGCTGCTGCTGGGTGTGGCAAGTGGAGCTATATAAAGTTCACCTGCTCTGGAACTCTGCAGGGTTTTTAACCAGCTGCAACAGAAACTATTGCCCATATTCAGGTAGCTGACACAGATAATGCAATACAGAAGTTCCTCCTGCATATACTGATTATTAGCGTCTCTCCAGAGCTAACTGGGTCTCATTGGAAACTATGATGTAGCTGCTGTCTAAGCGGATTCTGGTGTAAGGGGCCGACACATAAACCAGTCTCTGTTGCATTTGTCTGGCTATTCAGTCTTTCATCTGATGATAATCTATTCCACCTTTTCTTGTTCTGCCTTCTTTTGTAGAGCTTTCTTTATGTCGATTATACTTCTTAAAATAATATGAATGCACTTATTTGATTTGTATACATTACCTATTGATGAGTCACTCAGTTTGTCTGCATGTCTTTTGATTACAGTATTTTTCTGGTTTCGATCAAGTGGTCCTGGCGAAATGGGGAAAGGTGTTGTGGTTCCGTCGGAAAGGGAAGCAGAGATGAAGGAGCTTTTTCAAATCAATCAATTTAATCTCATAGCAAGTGACATGATTGCACTCAACCGAAGTCTTCCCGATTACCGGATGAGCAGGTTAATAAAATCTGTGTGTCTTCTGGATAGCATATCTTCTGTTTATTTATTCTGAAATTTATTTCATTCTGAAATTTGATATCGCCCTTCTTCCAACATCTTTTGCTCAGAAGTGCACACACGCCTTGACGGTGCAATTGCAGTTGTACTGCAGAGCAATTGCACCCAAAGGATTTGCTCAAAGTCCCTACACAGTGACTGACGCCTCGGACAAGGATCGAACCTGCTCAGTCAGCACACACTGAGTTATGGGCCGACTGTTCTAACCGATGAGCCACCGTGCCTGCCTTTCACCTCTTCATTAAACATTTTATCATCATGCATTGTCTGGAATGTTCATGTGCTGCCATCTGGACATGCAATGTATGTATCTGGAAAAGTCCAACCAAGAAGGAATCTTAAATTTCATTCTTCCTGGATAGAGAGCCAGTGGACTGTATATCTCATATATGTGGAAATATGAGACATTTAGTCTCAACTTATGATTAGATTGGTGACATAGTTTGTTAATTTTTATGTTGCATTTAAAAAGGATTATTGTGTAAATTTGGATTGATGAAAAGAGCTCCTTGTGCAATGAGGAAAAGATGCAATTGAGGAAAAGATGCAATTGAGGAAAAGAATGATGCGTAAATAGAAGCTGCATGGAAAGAAATGAGAATTTCACTTGACATGAAACCTTTCTCATTATTGCCGCTTTTGTTTCAGTGGAAATCCTTTCAGCATTTTCACTTCCATTTTCGCAGAAATATCGACATTAATCCAAGTTCTTGTAATGTAGAATTCTTTAGATCGTTCTAGCTCCCAGTTAAACATAAATTTTTCATCAATCCAGCTCCCAATTAAATATATTCTTTTAGTCAATCCAGCTTCCATTTATGCAGGATTCTTTGTTAAATACATGTTTCAAACAACAGCAATAATTTACGACGATAAAATAAGATTTTACCATAAGAGAATTTATATAATATTCTTAAATCATTGTCATCGATATTTGTGTTAGACCTATTATTAATCTAGCCTAATCTAGCCCTAAATCATGGCCTAAACCTGGTATTATCTGCATTCTCAAGCGTTGTACCTACAAGTCTACAACATTTTGAAGATCAAAAGGGTTCCACAGCCAAAAAAGATTGGGAAACGCTATAGTAATCATCATTCAATAAAATTTCTTGACTTAAACCTTTGACTGAATTTGTGTGATTTATATTTCATTATTACTTTTGTCAGTTAAACTTTAACTTTAATATTTCTTATTTATATTTGTTGTAGCTGTGCCAGAAAAACATATCATGTTTCATATTTACCTGATACAAGTATTGTAATTGTTTTCCACAACGAGGCCTGGTCGACCCTACTCCGGACCGTCTGGAGCATCATAAATCGGTCACCTCGCTTTCTCCTTAATGAGATCATACTTGTCGATGATGCCAGTGAACGTGGTAAGCCGACTTTTGAGCATTGTCTTGGGTTTCCTTGTGTCTTTCTGTCGTGTTATGTGTTTTGACTAGTGTTGGCCACGAGACCAAAACCTCGAGACTGAGACCGAGAGGTCCAAGACCAAGACTGAGACCGGGTGGTCTGAGACCAAGACCTATGGTCCAAGACCAATGAATCCAAGACCAAGACCGCAGTTTTCCAAGACTGTGGTCTCGAGATCACATCCCTGGTTTTGACTTCACCTCTTGAGCCCGTGTGTGAATGTGGAGGACAGAGGAAGTTATTGTTGGCGTGCAAGTGGACAGAGTATGTTGTTTATGGTAACAATTGTGAACACCTGGTGTTGTGACAGAGTGTATCAGTGTTTATGTTGTGATGCTCTTCTTGTCCTGGGACTTTCCATGCTGTTTGAATACTGATACATAGGACTGCTAGATGCTTCTCCATGACTCTTGTCCATGTTATCCTTCGTCAACTGCTTGCCTTTCTCCAAACTGTTTGGTCTTTGGGTCTTGTTAGTTGTGATCCATTCCACAACCTGGGCCAGCTACTCGTCCTTTGGATAGGTGGAAATTATTTTGGATGGACATAAATTGTGCATAGATGTAATACCATTAGTGTTTTGATGGACAAGCTGCGGAAAAAAAACACAGTTCGTCATCATTGTAAAAATAATTTGTTTAATGGGATAGAATGTATAGTCCATTCCTCCCATCATCTGAAGTTAACAGATTGTTGTTTTGTATCATTGTATCTAAAAAGCTGTTAGAGTTGTGATAAATACTCATAGGTCATTGAGTGTAGGGTTTTTACCTATTTACGACTTCATACACTTACGGCGTTGAGCAGTCACGACTTTGAAGTTTGGATGCTTTTGGATGCCATACTCTTTATTTCCGGCTATGAGCCTGGTCCTTATCCTCTGAGACATATGAAACATGTCCAAAGAAATGCAGTGTACATTTTCTGACATCACTTGCAGAGACTGGTAACATTGATGTTTTGATATGTAAATTGCTGAGATAGTTCAAGTAAGGCAGTAGTTTTCAAGCATGGTGTGCATACCGTCATATTGGTGTTGCTATGTGGTATGCAAAGAGATTTAAAAATGTACATTTTCGACTGTCACATTATCTTAATTACAACAGGCTCCATTTGTCGTAATATGCTCCAAAATGAATGTGTTGTTGTTGGCTGGGGCTCTATCAAAGACCCTGCAAGTAGACTTACGTCTATCCTTTCATAATTAATTGCGCTGTTGTTCTTGATCTGACCTTTGTTGGTGGTACACCAATGTTCCATTGATTGTTGGTGGTACACCAATGTTCCATTGATTGTTGGTGGTACACCAATGTTCCATTGATGGCAGTACGATGAAAACGAAGTTTGAAAACGGGTGAATTAGGAAATCTTGAGGCATCACTTGGTCAATTATCTTAGTTAGTCATGCCTCCATAGTTCACAGCAGCTGTTGATGAGAACTGGCAGCATGGATACACAGCTGCTTGGTGATTTCAGTTGGCATAAAGATGATGAGGGAGGGGTTTATTGTTTTAACATTTTCAATTAATTCCTTCTTTGATTTTCAAAAGGTCGTTGAAGTTGTAAGATTGCGTTTATTGTTTAAGTTGTTTTCCTTTTTGAGAATGCTATTGAGCAAGTGATGGTTAGGATGAGCCTCTTATTATTATAATTATTGTAGACTTTCTTGGTCAGAAGTTGGATGACTATGTGGCAACGCTTCCTGTTCCTGTTCACGTTGAACGCATGGGCAACAGAAGTGGTCTCATCAGAGCCAGGTTACGTGGTTAGCAGCAACCTCCTTTTATTCTAAAATCTGGTCAAATGACTTCTATGCTGCTTGTTGTAAATTCTTTTATTGTTTCTGCTGTTGTTACTTCTGTATTTTACGTACAAGTATTTCAACTTTCATCACCAAGTGCCAGTGACCATCATCAAATATTAGCAAATCTGTTCTTAAGTGTACACAGGGCCATTTGAAGTGAGCTCTGTTTTACTAGTCCTGAGGGATCCCAAGTGTGACGTAGAAATGTATGTTACATTCCATTCTACGGTAATTAGTGGTTAGCTTCAATTGGATTGTAAAACTTTAAAGTAACAATGAAACTACATTTGTTTGTAATATATTTTGAAATTGGCAAAATTTTCTGCAATTTTATAATATGTTTTACATAATGTAAGGTATTTAGGTTGTCTCAGAGTTCTGACAAGTCTATAAGTCATTTGTGTATTAGCCAAACTGTTTGCAATTTCATAAAAGACTTCAACAGAATTTTGCTAAATTCTATATTGTTTCAGGGAACTTTCTGACTTTCTGGGACTTCTATTTGCAGTTCAGTGACATATGTGTACGGTTGGGGTATAATATGTTTAGCTTGCATTCAGTATCTGATCATCTCGAAATGTGTTCAATTCATGGCCAGTTACTCTTCCTGTAACTTCATTATCTGCAAAAAACTGTTATTTATTAATGTGTTAATTGAGCTAATGATATATGAATCTAATATTTTCTGATTCAATTTTTGTATGATCTAAGCCAATATCATCTGGAATCCATTTGGGATTATACCTCTTTCTTCTTCAGTCTAAAGCAATCCATTCTGGTAAATTACTGTAATCCAATCAAATGTCTAATTCTGTGTAATTCTTCTATTCAATCTATCAAAAACTACATGCATGGTGTGGCACAGTGGCCGATCGGTTATAGCGGTAAGCCCATAATGTTCAGTGTGTGTGCTGAGCGTGCGGTTTCGAGTCTCGTCCGGGGCGTCACTGTGTAGGGACCTTGAGCAAGTCCTTCGCGCACCATTGCTCTGCAGTACAACTGCAATTGCGCCATCGAGGCGTGTGTATGCACTTCTGAGCAAAAAGATGTTGGAAGAAGAGCGGTATCAAATTTCATAAATGAATGAATCTGATCCAGTCTTCGATGTAAAACTGCAGAAATTTCAGATTCTGTTTCAGGTGCAAGTCGAGCAAAGGGTAAAGTTGTGACATTCCTTGATGCACACTGCGAATGCACAGAAGGATGGCTAGAACCTCTTCTCTATGAAATCCACAAGAACAGGTAACAGGAGGGTCATCAGAGAGTTTAGTTTGTATGTAGGGTTTGAGTTAAAGAAGTAAGACGAAGAGGGAAGACTGTTGGGGTTGGAGGGGAAGGAGTGTGCTGTACATAAATGACTGCTTTCCAGTTAGCCATGTTTCAGTGGTTTCATCAAGGTTTTAAAAGTTGCTAAATAAGTATTCTGTGGCACGTATATACGACGTATGTTTTTACATACAGACAGAGTGGAAGAGTAAGCTGTGAAGAAAGGAAGAAGCTGTTGAAGTTGAGAAAGATTTATTATCTTTCTCTTTATCTTTATCCTTTGTCAACTGCTTACCTTTCTCCAAACTCTTTGCTCTTTGGGTCTTGTTTGTTGTGGTCCTTTCCACAACCTGGGCCGTCCTTTGAACGGGTGGAAATTATTTTGAACGAACATATTAAGTAGATTAAGTAATCTTTCTCAAGATTAGGATTCAGGAGTGGAAGAGGGATGAAAGATGAAATTAAGAGTGAGTGGAGAGGGATGGAGGAAGAAATGGAGAGTGAGTGGAGAGGGATGGAGGAAGAAATGGAGAGTGAGTGGAGAGGGATGGAGGAAGAAATGGAGAGTGAGTGGAGAGGGATGGAGGAAGAAATGGAGAGTGAGTGGAGAGGGATGGAGGAAGAAATTAAGAGTGAGTGGAGAGGGATGGAGGAAGAAATGGAGAGTGAGTGGAGAGGGATGGAGGAAGAAATTAAGAGTGAGTGGAGAGGGATGGAGGAAGAAATGGAGAGTGAGGGGAGAGGGATGGAGGAAGAAATGGAGAGTGAGGGGAGAGGGATGGAGGAAGAAATGGAGAGTGAGGGGAGAGGGATGGAGGAAGAAATGGAGAGTGAGTGGAGAGGGATGGAGGAAGAAATTAAGAGTGAGTGGAGAGGGATGGAGGAAAAAATGGAGAGTGAGGGGAGAGGGATGGAGGAAGAAATGGAGAGTGAGGGGAGAGGGATGGAGGAAGAAATGGAGAGTGAGTGGAGAGGGATGGAGGAAGAAATGGAGAGTGAGTGGAGAGGGATGGAGGAAGAAATGGAGAGTGAGGGGAGAGGGATGGAGGAAGAAATGGAGAGTGAGGGGAGAGGGATGGAGGAAGAAATGGAGAGTGAGGGGAGAGGGATGGAGGAAGAAATTAAGAGTGAGTGGAGAGGGATGGAGGAAGAAATTAAGAGTGAGTGGAGAGGGATGGAGGAAGAAATTAAGAGTGAGTGGAGAGGGATGGAGGAAGAAATGGAGAGTGAGTGGAGAGGGATGGAGGAAGAAATTAAGAGTGAGTGGAGAGGGATGGAGGAAGAAATGGAGAGTGAGTGGAGAGGGATGGAGGAAGAAATTAAGAGTGAGTGGAGAGGGATGGAGGAAGAAATGGAGAGTGAGTGGAGAGGGATGGAGGAAGAAATTAAGAGTGAGTGGAGAGGGATGGAGGAAGAAATGGAGAGTGAGTGGAGAGGGATGGAGGAAGAAATGGAGAGTGAGGGGATGCCAGTATCTTATTCTTTATACATTTACATAAAATATGACTGACGTTTGAGAGTTTCTGCATAGATGTTGTATTTTACATCACATAAAAATTGCTATTGTTTTGTTAGGACGTCTGTTGTTTGTCCTATAATTGATGTCATAAGCGATGATACATTTGAATACATGACGGGTTCTGACATGACGTGGGGCGGATTCAACTGGAAATTGAATTTCCGATGGTACAGTGTACCTCAGAGAGAGGTCGAAAGAAGGGGAGGAGATCGAAGCTTGCCTCTCAGGTACTTCTTGATGTCTGCCTGCATGACTGTCTGTCTATTATATTGAATTGTATCTAGGCATTTATAGAGCTCCACTAGCAATGATGACTTATCATAGGCGCTCCCAGTGTCAACACTCTGAGGAAACAGAAGTTTCCATGTTATAGATAGAAGTTGATACACCACCCACCAAAATCTTGGCATGAATTTTTTATTCTACGAAGAAGGGCCCATTATTGCAAAGTTGCAGGGATGAAGAGGTCAAGTCTTTAGAGTGAAGGGACCTGAAAGAGGGAGCAAAGGCCGGTTTATGGAGGAGGAGATCACAAGAGTGCTTTGCCATGATGTGCTTTGTCAACCATATGGAGTATCTTAAATTATATACAAGCCTCAGTAGGAGGCAGTTCAGTTACCTGTCTTAATTGTCTACTAAATCTGTCATTAACTTTCTGTTTATTTATTACTGTCTTCCTATTTGATGAATTTAGCTTAATTAGTGACTTCATATAGAGTGCCTACCGTCCTGGATTTTACGTTTGGCTGCGCCTGTCTATTCGGTTGTACTAGTCCACCTGATCAATGCTTAGCTTGCTTCTTCGCATGTACTCTCTCAATGGAAGTTTGTTATCGTCCATCCAATCGAGAAGGTTTCGGCTCCAAAGACTTCGACGGACTTCCGTCCAATTTCTGTAACGCCGGTTCTGTCTAGTGTGGTGGAGTAGGAGTTGGTACATCGTTACCTCTACCCAACTTTTACTGCTCTCCCGATGTCTGAGCTACTTGCTGACCAATACGCTTTCAGGCACGCTCGCGCAACCACTGCAGCTGTGATATGATTACTCCACCAAGTCACCCAGCTTCTTGAGACTAACCAATATGACATTCAACCCTTGCTGATAAGTTAGCTGGTCTTGGCATACCAGATAACATCTTCAACTGGTTGGTTGAGTTCCTGATAGACCGTAAACATGTCACTTGGTTTCCATCACTGCAAGCGACATAATGATTGCATTGGATCTCCACTTGGTTCATCAAGAGAATATCGTGATGAAATATGCAGATGATAAACATCTGTTGGTCGGGTCGAAAAAGCGGGACACGATTGGCGTGAAATTGGATAATGTGGCTACCTGGGCAGCAAGGAGCAATCTCTCACTTAACAAGAGCAAATTGCGAGTGATGATGATATCACGGCATGGCCTCTGCCATTGTTCGATGGTGTAGAGCGCATGACTGCGTTGAGGATCCTGGGTGTCACCTTGAGTCAAGTCCTACGCGTCGGCCTTCACATTGACGAGTCACTTTAATTGTGCTCCAGCTTTCTCCATGCACCTAAGGTCCTTAGAGCACATGGACTATCTGATGGGGCTCTGCAGAACGTTATTGAAGCGACCACCATGGTCTGCTGTACACCCCATCATCCTGGTGGGGTTACGCTTCCGAGGAAGACAGAGCAAGACTTGATCGCTTCATTTCTCGTCTGCAGAGAGCGGGTTATCTCTTGAAGGATTCGCCTTGTGTTTGCAAAAGGATTGGTTGCACAGAGGATCGTGTATTGCAGGCTGTCAACAAGCATGTGTACAACTTTCGTCCTAGACCTCACGACTTTACCCTACCTGCAAAAGACAATGAAGACTTTCTCCCACGTGTGCGGTTCAAGCATATTCAATAGAAAGGCTCTTGTCATCAAACCCTATTCTTAATCAAATATCTTGTAACTACATTGTGTGGTGGGCTAAACATTGTGTTGATGATAAACTATAAAGTCATCATCATCATCATCATCATCATCATCATAGTATCATATCGTACGTTTTGCAAACTGCGTTAGGTCTCCCACAATGGCTGGAGGACTGTTTTCGATTGAGAAAAGTTACTTCTATGAGATTGGTGCATATGATCCTGGAATGGACATTTGGGGTGGAGAGAACCTGGAGATGTCATTCAGAGTAAGGATTCCATGCTCATTAAATATTACAGTGAAGTTAATAATATAATTTTATACATAATGGTTTATTACATAAAATGCTAGGGATGCATACTATTGAAAGAGGTAATTTATGTAGTAACATGAAAAAATTTGGACTACCTTATATGGCCAAAACTCCAACTTTTGTCGATTATTAGGTTAATACAAATTATAATTTTAAAATATATATTTTTTAAAAAAAACATTAAAGTTTGAGAAAAAATAACATGTGAGGTTATTACTTGGATGATTTTTATGGGTTTAAACTTTGTGCAAACACACAAAAATTATGCCATTTTACCAGACATATTCATTCCTATTTTGGCAGTGATTGGTTTCATCTCTAGCCAATGGTGTTGATATAAAGTTGGTGTCTATTCAAACTCAACCAATTACCTGGCATTTTACTAATTTTTAAAATTCCGACAGATTATTTATATAGATGTTTTGTTCGTACCTGTTTTATTTGTACTTGTCGTGCGTTTGCAGACATATGATTAAAGAATATACTTACTTACTTACTTACTTACTTGAACAAGGGTACCATGCATAAACAAAACTAAACTTGTAACCTGCAGTTTGTCAGTTTGAAATTAAACAAAAGTTCTTATTATTATTAGGATTTGGAAATATAATTAATAGTCAAGAACTGTTAGCAGGTAAGGCTTATAATTATTTATTTGATGTCCTGTTTGATTTGATGCTGCAGGTGTGGATGTGTGGTGGCCAGGTCCTCATATCGACCTGTTCTCATGTGGGCCATGTCTTCCGGAAGGTGTCTCCTTACAGCTGGCCAGGTGGAGTCGTCCAGATTCTCAATCGCAACACCTTGAGAACAGTTAACGTCTGGATGGACAAACACAAAGAATTCTTCTACAAAATGAATCCAGGTTAGTTGATTGTGAACACACTTAAGGCATTACCTGATTCCGGAATTAATTGAAACGAACATTGAATTAGCTTGATTTGAGGGAAGAAGAAGAAGAAGCTGTTGGTATGTTTATACCGATAGTAATAGTTAGTCTGCTGTTGCTTTTAGTACTTTGCTCAGCAATCATTTTCTCATTTTCTCTTCTCATCAGTTTGATCATAATGTGTACCATAGCCTGTACAAGGTACTGAAAATGTGCCATATCAACTGTCCTGATGGATTCCCAGGAAGGAAATTAACTGAATACTAATCATTGCCTCTGAGTAGATGTTAAGTCATTAAGAACGAAAAGTTAATAAGTGATGAGCCTCTGATAACTAAAAAAGTTACCCTCAGAATCACAAAACCCAACTGAAATGGATTCCCATGAAGAAAATTAACTGGCAACAATGACCCTTGTATTGATGATAGTGACATGCTAGAGAAATTTGTAGCCATCTTGGTAGCAGCATGTGTACAGCATAGTACACTATAGTCCTTGACATAATATCTTGATTATATGCTCCTTGTTTTGTACAGATCTAAACTATGCAAATAGTTTTTCTAATTTGGATTGCTGGTTTTTATTTGAATTTCAGCCAAAATGACCTTTTAATGCCAAGAGCCAAGAATGTTAACGAGGGTCATGTGTTTTTCTGGTCTAGGTTTACTTGTTTATTTATTGCTTTATCTTATTTAGCTCTTTCACAGTCTGAATTTGGCAACATATCAGAGCGACTTGATTTACGGCAAAGACTTCAGTGCCAGTCGTTTGATTGGTACCTTCAGAACATCTACCCTGAATCTCTTGTTCCTGTACAATATTACTCACTTGGATGGGTATGCCTCTTACTTGCTCAATCATGTTCCTCAATCTTATGGCATAATGTGACTGGATTTATATGGTGCCATTTACAGGTGACTCCACCAGAACAAGATAATGTCTGCTAAAATTCAAATAAAGATACAAAGTAATCATAAAGATAAGAAAGTTTTATTGTAAATATAAGAAAGTAATCATAAAAATAAGAAAGTAATTTATGAAGCTCCAATTTAAGAATAGACTCATCATTGGCTTGACTCCCAATCTAAACCAGTGAAATCACTGTCAGGTAATGCCGACTGAATTCAGGCACTTCTGAAACTGTGGAAAAGACATACTTAGGAGGAGCTTGAGGAAGCAATTAAGGCAATTCCAATTGGTGTGTCCATCCTCATCATTTCAACATGCATTTGACCACCACGCCTGCTTTATCTGATCTGTTGCTTCTTCACTATTTGCGAAAGCCGTTTTCTGCAACTTCATCTCGTTCCTTGCACTCTGTTGATCGTCTTGATACTTTTGTTCCAAAACTGAGACTGTCTTGGCCCAACAGTGGGTCCATCTACTTGTAATGATCTTCCTCCATTATTAGGGGCTAAACTAATGACTAGCTTATCTCCAGTGGCTTCTCCCTCTTTAAAAGCGTTTCTTTTCCCCCCTGGGATTTCCATTTTGAGAGCGCCACTGAATAGTTATTCTGTGAGAGGTGCTATATAAATCTAAAGATAAGATACAATAGGCAGTTTCTGGACTGAGTTGTTGCAGTACACATACAAGGGACAATGAGGAGGAGTCTATGGGCAGCTGATCGAAGGGTGTCCTGAACTGGAACTGAGGTGACTGAAATGCAGAAGTATGAAAAGCAGACATATGGAGCATATGTGATGCAGAGCAATGAAGAGAAGATTATCCAAGACTCAGTTGCTGGATTGAGATCTCAGGGAAGACCTAACATATAAAGTTATGGACGAGTTTATCATTTAACTGGTTACTGAGGGAGACAAGAAGCAGAAGGAACAAAATTGTTGCGGTCAATCGTCGGATTGTAGACATTCAGTTTGAAACTTGAGACTCCATGCTCATCTTCTCCAGCGTGCATATGGCCAGCATAGCACATAGCTTCTGGTTTTGTCTCAGATTTTTTTATGTTTGGTTTACTTGAAGTGACCTTCGATTGATGCCTTTGACATCTCTGCTATTATCGTGATGATGGCGGTACTATGGAAGTCAGAATAGATTGATCAAAATATTTTGAGTTGTGACCAGAATAATTACAGGCATGTCGTTCTACTACAGAGTATGACAGGTCTGTCATACTATACTCTGTAGTTCTTTCTTCGATGCTAGTTGTTTATAAGTTGATACAATAAACTTTTGCTGGTTGCTTGATTTTAATTTGGGATATTTGTAGATACGAAACACAGAAACCAGACAGTGCCTTGATGGAATGGGACATAAGGCTGGAGAGAAAGCAGGAGTTCTTGCTTGCCACAACCAGGGTGGCAACCAGGTTGAAAAATAATCATTTCATCATCTCTTCTTTTGTTGCCTGTTGACAGTCTGCTTCCAGTTTCCTCCCTGTGTCTGTCATCTACTCTCATGTTATCTTTTCATAATTTTTGCATCCAATACTTGTTCTTTCTTTCTGCCCTCCACTGTTATGGAATGAGGCGCTTCAATAATTCCGTTCTCAACTGCGCCGCCCGAGTAGTTGCCAAGCTACCAAAATACTCGCATATTTCAAGCTATATGTGTGACACATTGCGCTGACTCCTGGTTGAGGATAGGATCACATTCAAGATCATCCTCATGAGACGGACATCAGTGGTTGGCACGGCTCCAGAATACATCAGAGATGTATTCTGGAGCCGTCTTCCCGTCTCCAGCCAGCCAGGTCGTCGATTCTCGCGTGCTGCAACCCGTGGGGATTTGATGGTCCCACGCTCTCGTACATCGACAAGCGGACAAACCGTGCCTTCTCATGCATTGTATCCATCATTCTGGAACGCCCTTCCTTTACAACTTTGCAACATTGCACTGCTTGCAGCCAACTTTTCTAAATTACTGAAATCGCATTTGATTAGATCTGTTGGGTAGCTACGTTTAGCGCCTTCGAGAGGTTCTTATAAGGTGCTATATAAATAGCCTCATAAATACATACATACAATTCCATGTTGAGTAAAGACACTCAGATATTATGTTATCGTAATCATATATAGTAGTCTCTCATCGCCTGGTGCAAGTGTTCTGATTGTAGAATGCATCTGCATATTGAAGCAGCCACACGCATGAGCCAGATCTTAGGCTGAAGAGGCAAAAGCCTATAAATAGCTGCACTTAACCAAATTTAGATGCAGACGTCTGCATAGACTGTAATCTTTTGCCCTCTAGGTGGCTGGGTGATCCTCCTAGAACCTCTATGGACATGACATATGTATTAGACATAGCTGAATAAACTGATGAGTGCTTCTTCTTCCTTTTTCCTTTTGCAGACCATTTTCTCAGTTCATTAGCTCTATCTCTTTGTCCTTTAGAGTCATTTGTGTTAGTTATGATGCTTGAGAATTCCCGTGTTTCCTCTTCCTAGGTCTTTTCTTATACGGGCAAGAAGGAGATCATGATTGATGATCTCTGTCTCGATTCTAATTTCCGGCGTCACGTTCTTCTGCAAAAATGCCATGGTCTTGGGGGCTCACAGCTGTGGCATTTTGACAAAAAGGTAAACTAATTTCTATAGTAGCTATTTAACTAGATATGTCTACAATGAGCTGATGGGATTGTAAATCCAAGTTAATGTAATGTAGGATGAAATGATGACAATCCTAAACGATAGTATTCCATATGGATGTTGATGTAGTAGTAGTTCTGCAAGAGATTGCTTCATGTGCAGTTGTCTTATATGTTGAGCAGCTGATGGTTGAAGAATTCTCGACCTGATAGATACATGTAGAGATAATTGCAAATTATCAGTGTTAGTGGCAGACAGACAGAAAGAGACAGAGGTCGATACAAAGCGAAGTGATTGCTTTTATGGAGTGGTTTCTGTGACATGAATTGTGCTTTATTAATTATTATGGCAGTATAAAAGTTTTTGGTAAATAATAGACTTAAGTATTTGTTTGTTCTTTTTGTGTCCAGACTTCTTCTCTTCGTCACATACAGAGCAACACTTGCCTGGACAAGTCTTTGCCAGGTGAACGTGATACTCCTGCACTCAGTAAGTGATATTAATGGAAACTACATCTTATCTGGTATAAACAATATTATTGTTTTGTGTGCAGGTCCAAGCTGAATGCAATGATATATAGTAAAATTAAAACGATATCCAGTCTATATGCGACCCATCTGACCAAAACCAAGCTTAACTCAATATTTTTACAATTTAAGTGTCATATACCATTTTAAAAAGTAAAGTCTCTTACAAAATGAAACAAACTTTATTGTTCTATGATGGTCCTGTCCAAAGTTATGAGTAAAACATATGATTCAGTTGTTCGATTATAATTCTGAGAAAAATGCATTTAAAGTTTGGTATAATTTTGAAATGCAAAATTCCTAACCAACCTCAATCAGAATTGAGTGAAACTTGAAACAGACAAACTAACATATATATGTTTATTGTCTAATGCAACATAGGCTAGACGAATGTCTGGGCTTTCTACTCATACCAAGTTTCCTATCCAAGCCTCAAGCTGAGCTTGGCTATTAATGGTGGGAAAATGGCTAAATTATAAGAAGTCATTAAATTATTAAAACAGTGGCTACCATAAAGTCATCTAAAAGCCATTAAAAAGTAACATTTTTCATCAATTTTAGTTTTTATGTGTTTAAAACATATTTACATATTAGTTTCTGTCAAAAAACAACAAATTGAAAAATTTATTTCTTATCACATTTTGCAATTATCGTGAGATAACGTCTATTGCAACATAATTCTGGTTTTGGTGAGATGGGTTACATATGGTGACAAGTTCTGATAACCTAAGAAAATTCCCTTGTCTAAGGATAAATAAGAGGTTGTATCAGCCAAGGAACCAAAGTTTCTGTAGTGAGGTAGGCCACAGCGTGCTAGGAGACTCGTAAATTTTTTTACACACACTAAATAGGGCCTACAACATGCGTATTGAAACATTACACAGGTCAGAGAACTCCGGCATGCGGAAGCAGCGTTCAACCTTGTCACCTTGTGCTGTCCGTTCGGTGAACTTTAGCGACCTTCTCCAATTCTTTCTTCCCGAAGTTGCATCCCTTAATTCATCCAGGTTCATTCCAGTTTTTTTGTGTATCTCGTTCATCCAGTTTTTTTCTTCCGCCCTTCTTCACACGCCAGCATCATTTCCTTTTCTAATTCATCTGATCGCATAACATGTCCAAAGAACCCAAGCTTCCTTCTCAACGCTGTTTGTTGTAGCGTCTGATCATTCTCAACTCCTTGTGCACCCCTTTGTTTGTGTTTTTCTCTGTCCATGATAGATGTCCATGATCCATGATGCATCTTCCTCCATATCCACATTTCACATGCGTTGATCTTTTTCTCTATATTCTTTGTCATTGTCCACATCTCGCAGCCATATAGCCCTCACTAGCTTTTTTTGTCTGTCCTCGTGGCGTAATTTACCCACAATAAAGAGCATCGTAAATTATTCTCCATGGCAAATCAGGCTAAGCATTGTTAGCGTCGGTGGTAGAAGAGAGATTGCTGAAAAGAAGTCTGCTTAACTGTGAGCTGGGTTTATGAAAAATTTTCTGTTTAACTGAGAACTGGATTGATGAAACAAACAGGCTTCAATGGATTTTTATATGCATAAGTAAAGCAAAAAATATCCTATGGAAAATTAGTGTAATTTATTTCAAATTGATGAAGAATTGTGCTCAAATGTATGCTGGATTGACGAAAAGATGTCCTTGTGCAATGATGAAAAGATGCAATTAAGAAAAGAATCTTGTTTAGGTATAAATAGAAACTGGATAGAATGAGAATTTTACTGACGTGGAACCTGTTTCATTATTACCGCTTCTCTATTGCTGGAAATCCATTCATCATTTTGCTTCCATTTAAGCAGAAATCTCAACATTAATCCAGATTTTTCCAAAAAGGAATTCATTATGTCATTGTCATCGAATTTTGTGTTCGGCCTATTATTAATCTAGGCCTAATGTAAACCTAAACTTGTTATTATCTATGTTCTCAAGCGTTGTACCTACAACAGAATATAATAGTTTTTATGGGGTTCCGCGAAACATTTTTTTTAGATCAAAAGGGTTCCGCGGGCAAAAAAGATTGGGAAACGCTAACATAGAATTATTAGTTGGTACAAAACAATTAACACAAGAAACGTGAATTCATTTTTCTGCATAACTTCTATATTACACATTGCTATCACCCGATATATCTTTGCTATCGCCCGATATATCTTGTTTTGTTATCACAACAATGTACTGCATCAAATGAAAACATAAAAAAATGCACTGTTTCGGGAATTTTTTCTCAGACTTTTACCGTAAAAGGGTTAATTATCTAGTGAATGCTTCAATTTGACCTGTTTAACCTTCGTTTTTTAGTGTTGTGTTCTGGCTGTTTAACCTTCGTTTTTTAGTGTTGTGTTCTGGAGCTTCATCACAACAGTGGGAATTACAAGACTTTGACTCAAACTCATATAGCAGTTGAGAAATTATCTGCTTTTGCTTGCCAAAACAACAGTTTCCATCAAACTTCCAGCTTCATGCACTTGTGACAAGTGCAAGGGTCTTAGTTAAGTGAACAGTATTTTCCAGGAGGCATTTTTGGAGTTTTGCGGGATATTCCAGGTCTTCGCTAAACAGTCCGATGCAGTTTGGCTGAAGTCAGATATCTTGGAGTAGGTGATTGTAACCTACATTCAGACATACTGCAGTACTTACTAATAGCAACTGTACTCATTGACAACTGAATGTATCCAGTTAATACGAACATGTTTAGCTACCTCTTAAGGAGTACCACATGTTGCTAAGTAACACAACCATTTTAGCAATGATCTCCAAATTTTGCAAGTAAAAAAATGGTGAATTAGTTTCAGAAGATGAATGTGAAGGAATCTGTTTCTGATGAGTTTGTTAGAAGCGAGCTGCGCTGCAAGTAATCCGACGATACTTTGAACACTCCAGACGAAATTTAGCGTTTCTATTTTCCAAATGTAATTTTAATCCACCAGAAATCCATTTCATGTTTTATATGTTAAAAAAATTTCAAGATGATTAATTGACTGATTACAAATGCAAAAGTCCGAGTTTGTCTTGTAACAAAATGTTGCAATGATTACTTAAGAATTTCATGTATAGTGTGAAAAAGTTTATAACAAAAATATGTTGCAATGTTTGCAAAGCTTTGTTTATTTTGTCCCCTAAATACCAGTCTCTCTATCTGCCCTTGTTGCATGCCTGGCTCACCCAAGAGTTGTTACACATTATTCTATGGCAGAATAGAATGATTGGTGGCATAATAGCACCTACAGTACTCATTGCATAGTAGATAGAGAGCTTCTTTGAACATTATAGAGTTAGTGGGATGAACAGGTCACACCTGCTTCGATGATTTAATCTTGAATATTTTTATTTACCATACAAAAAGACATTCACTCAAACCTATCTCAAGAGTTTAAATTTAAGCCATACAAAAGTCTTATTAGGCGAGGCATCCTATCATCCGAGTCATTCACAAGACACGACATGCATTAAAGTCTTTCGACCTTTCATCGCATGCTTCTTTCAGGTTCTTAGACTTTAGTGGCGTTTCTTTTGCCCCGAGAACCGTTGTTGCCCCGCTGACCTCGTTGACCACCTACTGCAGGATACCAGCAGTTTTGTCCTTAAAGCAAAAATAATTGATTTAGTTACTCGTAAAACAATTATGTAATCAAGACGTTCATAGTACCAGTATGGAAGAACAGTACCGTCTTAATAAGTACTTATAAAAGCAATCAAAAGGAATCCATAAATCAAAGGTAATCAAGACTTTAAACTGAAAGCGGGCTATGAATATGTTGAAGCATGAAAATCAGATGATTAACAAGTGCTGCGCTAAGTCCGATTTGAGTCAAATGGTAGTCTGAACGCGGTCAGAGTCGAGTTTTCAGAAGGTCTGATGAAATTAAAGACTGATGCTGGCATCGGTTTTCTGAGGTATTCCAAGGCATTACAGCAAAGGGCTTTTTGCTATGGAATGCTTGTTACTCTTTGACTCCATCATAAAGGTTGAAATTTGTGAGAAGCAAGGAAGGCGGACAATCAGACAGCAGTGAGCATGGCAAGCATGTTTAGAGCAAGTGAGCAGAGATGAGTGAGAAGACAAGTAAGGAGCAAGTGAAGAACAAAGGTCAAGGACGATGACAGTGTTTTCACATACTGTGTAGAAAACATTCACATGCAAGAGCTTTGATGAAAACTTTTCTTTATCAATTTTCAATTTACCTGCATACATCTGAGAATTTCCATATCCCTGGTTGCCATAGTAACCATATCCAGCTCCATAGCGACCGCCAGCACCATAATGATCATAGCAGCTGTAGGCAGTTTGGGGCATTGCACTGTAGCCTGCATAGTAGTTGCTGTTTTGGTAGTTGTAGTAGTTATTTTCTGAAACAACACAATGACAAATGAAGCCTTCATCTGAAGAACCTCAGAAATCCATTTTTGGTTTTTTGATATATCCCCCCCCCAAATTTTTTAAAGTATACAGATATACTATATCTGTACTTTTTTCTCAATAAACGAATATACTATCAGATCAGTTTTCAAGTACCATAATCATTAACTGCAGCACTTGGTCAAGTGATACTGGTAATGAAGCATCTAAAATTTTAGAAATGGTTAAAGCCTGAAACTTCTGTAATCATCTCAAATCACCAATAGGAATTTGACCATGTAAAAGAATCAAATAGCTCACCACCTCCTCCTCCTGTCTTATAACTTCTGCCTGTGTGTCCCTGAAACATTTGTCCTGGATGTCCAATGAAGTAATGCATAGGATTATCATAGCCACTGAAAAACAATAAACAATTATCAGAACTGGTGGTTACGGACAGTCTCAGAGACTGATATGAAAACTACTCCATCCATAAGTCTCCAAGTTAGAAATGATTGGTCATTTGGACAAGAAGCTCATGCATAGCAGATTATTGAAAACCCATACTGTATCATATGTGTATAAAGATTGCAAGTGCCTCTCATTAAAAAATATACTTACTTTCTCATGATTATCCAACTTAGAAAGTATCTATGTTCAAATAGTTCTGATTCTTAATTATTGTCGTTGTTTTTTGTCTTTAGCAAAACCCTGCATCTAGGATTTATCAGTCCCAGTTTCCTTCTATAATGCATTGATTGAAACTTCATTTCTAGTACACCACAGATGTTTCTTCCACATCCCTCTCCACTTGTTCATATTGTTCTGTGGATTTGTCTAATGGAGATATTGTATTTTATATCGACATGCAGTGGTGCATTCGCAGAACCATTTAACAAAAAACTCTTAGAGATGCATAACATTGTAGACTAGACTAGGCCACTGTATTCAAGTTCTCCAAATACTTAGCAAAATAAACAATGCTGTTATAAATATCGTTCACATGTGTGTTGTGTGCTGTATCTACCGTATATACTCGCGTATAAGTCGATTCGCGTATAAGCCGAAGTGTGATTTTTTGACAAAAATAGCGTCCAAAATCGACGACTCGCATATAAGTCGAATCCATAGACTCAAAACGAGTGACGACGAAATTTAGTAGTGATTAGATAATATTCTCTAATATACAAAATCTAATAAACTTGCGTTTGAAACTCATACAAAATAATATAAACAACCAACATGTGAATACAAATGGATGACTTCCGTTCACGGCCACAGGTTTGTGTAAGAAATTTAGTAAGTAAGGCATTCGAATTTCCATGCAGTTCAGCATACTCGACAACTTTCAACTTGAAACAAGTTTTGTACGAGGCTCGCTTTTTCTTCAAATCGCTCACTGTAGAAAGTATCTGTAAGTGTTCTACTGCACTAACCTCAAAACATAACAGTTTTCTAATAGAATACTGTGATACAAGTATATAATAAACTTATTTAAAAAAATTACTTTTTCGATTTTAATTGTGTGTAGTCAGTAATTCTTCGGTTTATTTCACGTCGCGCGTTTAAGTTGAATACCGTTTTCGTCGTCCTGAAACAGTATTAAATTTCTCGACTTATACGCGAGTATACACGGTACTAATCACAGTCATTATCCAAGAGGAGAAGTCCTCTTGGATAATGACTGATTAGAGATGTCAACAAGGCAAGCCAATTTCGCTGTCTTGCACTACTAAGGTTTCTTATTATGTTTCATATTATGCAAGCAGATGTTTACCTTCCAAACATCCCATTGTTGTAGAATGCATTCTTTTGTTGCAACTTCTGCCTGTTTTTCAACATTGGCTTTGCCAGTGAGATATCCATATTGCTGCCATTAAGTTCCTACAAAACGACAAATCATCTAGACATTGTCGCTTCCACAGAAGTAACAGTACTGCATATCTTTTTTACAATACACCTATGCTGTGCTGTATGAAAATACGCAAGAATCATTTTTCAAGTTCCTCACTTTGGCTTTGCAAGCGTCTGCATAAACTAGCACAACGATACCTGGCAGAATATCATGTCTGTCTCATTGAAAAGATTAGATTTACAGCATGATATGAATGAGAAAGCGTATGAATGGGAATAGGTGCCAGAACATTTGCCAACATATGTTTGGAATGAGAATATAGTCTGCTAAAAGGAATGAAGATCAGTGCAATTGCAATGTATTTCTATATAAATAAAAAAGGTTTTATATGTTTTTCTTGCTTATTTACTCGTTGTG
The DNA here is from genome assembly GCA_959347315.1 of Bimastos eiseni. NCBI lineage: Eukaryota > Metazoa > Annelida > Clitellata > Crassiclitellata > Lumbricidae > Bimastos > Bimastos eiseni. The sequence goes on from OY365822.1 coordinate 16,383,755, forward strand.
CATCTGCAGACGGTTATAAAGAATATACTTACTTATTTACTTACTTACTTAGTTACATTACCTGCCACTTGTGCTCAAGTTGACCCATAAGAACAACAGCAATGATGATATTAACAGTAATACTATTACTAATAATAACAACTTTAGGCCAAATGAGTCTTCTCAACAGCCTCGGCCACTGTCTTGATGAGATAACTGGAGACAACAAAGAAACTACATTTCTCTACCAACACTTATCTTTTGCATCCAATGCTTCAATGCAACCACTTTCCACAACAATTTTGGCAAACATCATGCCATTAACAAGACTAGCCATCCCATCATTCATTGTTCAATTCTATCTCATGGGTTGGTGACAAATGGTCATTCTAGGTGGCACCAGATCTGTTGGCCATTTCTACAAATATACCTCATCAACGTATCAATGTAACAACAAGGGCAGCACAATGCAATCAACAGTCATGAACAACATACCGTGCCATCGAGTTCCTGCTGGGCTCGTAATGCGGCTTCTCTCTCTGCGAAATGCACAAACGCATAACCCTTCACTTTCTTCACTCTTTCTACCGGTCCATATGACTCAAACTTCTCCTGCAGTTGTGCTTCAGTCGTATCGTGCTTCAGGTTGTGCACATAGAGCACCTTAACCTACAATGCAGGACTCATCGATTAGCTTAGTAAACTACCAACCTATGAAAATAAGGCTTCATTCTTAACATTACAAATTATGCATTCTACACAGAAATAGACAACAACTACAAAACAACGTCAGTTTCATACTTCTCAACTGCTACAAAAACAGCAAATGAGATTCTGTTTTGTTAAGTCAAGAACACTCTTGTTATTTAGACATATCTTCAAAGCATTTGAATTGGTAACCAGAATAGTTTAATCCCACTGAATGGCAAGTCAATAAGTGGCACTAGATCAGATCTGTTGGTAATATGGTTGCAAATTATGTATCAACATGTACATTGTCGGGCAGCAGGCACGACCCATTGCAGATTTTAGGGCAATGGTTCACAACGTTACCTGCAGCATCTGTTATCATTAAGACCTGACCTTGGCCATTGTTTCCTCATCTGGAATATCCAGTGGATGCGCCCAGTCAGCCACCACGGCCATGTCCCAGACCTGGAGGCGAGAGCGAGTCATGTGACGTAATGCCGCAGTTGCCATCTTGTGATTAGTGAAGTCGAGAAATGCGAATCCACGATTCTTCTTCTTCTCATCGTCTGGTGATGAGTAGACAATCACATCGATAAGACCTTCTGAAAGGAACACAACATCAGCACAAGCAATGTAAGGCAAAGGAGAGCCTTACCTACGTATCGTTCAAAGAGGAATAGAGCTCAACTACTTGTATACAAGCTTAGTCATGACATGAGGCAGTAATGAATATATTAAATTTGACATATATTAAATTCAAGTCCTAAGAAACACCTTACTGCTTCTCCTACACATGGATTATTATAGCCAAACACCTTTCTTGGTCATTACAGGTTCTGAAGAAAGAGCTTCAAAACCTAAAACTCAAACATGTTCTCATTGAAAGCCAATAGAACTTAAAATTAAGTGACATTCTAATAATACATATCTCATGAAACCGCCAGCAGCAGAACAGATACCTGCATGTTTTTGGAATTCAGTGAGCAATTCCTCTCGAGATCGTGTTTTCGGAATGTTACCAACAAAGAGACGGTTGTTTGATGACGTCACATTGACCCTCAGGCGCTTTCTCATTCGAATCTTAAAAGTGTTGAGCTACAACAAAACATCAGCAGCCACTGATAAAAGGAGAATCTTTCACTTACTAGCCATAGATGATCATCTGGACTGAAGCCTTCATCTACATCATCATTAACAATTTAACAGAATCTTTAAAAATATAAGACTTATTTTAATCAACTAAATATAGATCTCATTTAACTGTCTTCCACATTCCCTCTAACCTCACCCATTCTGGAGATGCCTTAAGACGTTCCTGTTCTCTGTCCAAGCACAAAAGCCAGTTGAGAGCGATGCTGATGTGAGTAGCGCAATATTAATGCTCGATAACATCACATTATAACAGCCTCTGAGAACCTCACAAGTAAAGTTTTAATTTGGATCATGCACTAACAACCAACCTCTCTTTCCTACTCAAAACACCCTTTCCAGGATTTTTGTTCAACTATTGAGAGGCATTCAAATTGGCTACTCTGTGAGTTGGTTCAGTTTTCAGACTTCTGGAGCACATCATTCAAAAATCATAGAAATAGGAAACTTCAGTTCTGGACAATGGACATGTAATTTATACTACCACTGTTGGGTCATGTTCATCCTAAGCCTCTCCTGCTCCATACACAAAACTTTATTTCTACATTTCTATTGCATTTCATTCATCATGTTTTGGCTTCAAAATGCACCTCTGTGCTTGTAGTGGGTTAAGAGCATACACTGTATTCTAACTACCCTGAAATCAATCTATTACTTCTCAATGAGAAACTGGTAGATCAGACACTATATATGACCTTGATTAAGCAAGGATGGGCTACTTTCCTACATCAGTTCCTTGCATTAAGACAGTTAATATTGACTAAAATTATGTCTAAGAAACGGACCCAGGCTTGTTTTACTACAAACTGTAATGGTAAATAAAACTGAGCAATCAATATTAGAGCAGCCCTACTTGATAACTCTCTATGGCAGCGGTTCTCAAACTTTTTTGTCCTGCGACCCTTTGACGATATTTCCGCAGTTGTGGCAACCCCCAGCTATAAAATGGATTGGGTTACTGCATTCACTGCAATTTACCATGCATGTCACTTCTTACAAATTCAAAATACCTAAACCTCATGCATAAGAGCATGGTCAATCATTAATGAACAGAGCAATTTATAATTTGTTGTTGGCAATAATTCTATTAAATGAATCATACTACAAGATCTGGAGGAGGGGTAAAAGTAGGAGGAAGATAGATCAAGGTGCGGAGATTTGAAGATGACAACACATTGACCAGACAATGTTGACAAGAAGCTGGAAAGGTCAATAGGCAATGAGGAGGAAAGAAATAGAACAGGTGAAAGAATAAGGTGATCACGACAGATGCCAAATGTCACAGGGAAATTAAAAGCAAGATTGCAATAGGAAAGAGGCATGCACAAAAAAAGAGAACTACTGAGAGAGAAACTACATAGGAAACTGAAGACAAGAATAATAAAGACTCTGATTTGGAATGTAGTGCTGTATGGATCAGAGACATGGACCACCAGAAAAAAGACACAAAACGAGGCTTTTGAAATGCGGACGTTAAGAAAAATGGAGAAATGAACTGGACGAAACGCAAAAACAAATAAAGTGATGGAAAATATTTTAGAGAAAAGAATCCTGACACACACAATAAGAAAGAGACAAAGGAAATGGATTGAGCAAACGCTGATAGGAGACTCACTACTAAGAACAATCGTAGAAGGAAAAATGAATGGGAGGTGGACAAGAAGAAGACCAAGACAGATGATGCTTGACTGGATGATGACAGATGGATATGGAAAGCTGAAAGAAGAGGCCCAACAGCGAGAGGAGTGGCAACGTCGGACCCTTGAACCTGCCAATGAGGCAGAGACTAGAAGAAGAAGCATAAGAAAAAGTAAAGATTAGTTTAAATAGCCAAATGTCACATAGTTAGTGTAATAATCACGATTGAATAAAATTAAATATGAGAGAACTATGCTGACTCGCCGGAATGAAAAGAAGAAGAAAACTACACTTACAGCTGTTTTTTTAACAAATGTCTGAGTCGACCCCTGGCAAATCTTAAGGCGACCCCCATGGGGTCGTGACCCACAGGTTAAGAACCGATGCTCTAGGGTTCAACAAATTTAAATGCAAACTAGGGCACAACCGGAAATCGCCTTCGACGAATATTGGACTATTCGGAAGTATTCGCCTAAGCAAATATTACACCTGCAAATAGCTAAAATAACTTTTTGATAAAATTATTATTTTGAATAAAATAATATCTTTTCATCAAATAAATTTTGGACTAACAGACTTACTTATAAGTTATTGATTAACTAAACAAGAACTTAACATTCCATTGAATTTTATTTAAAATAATGATGCTAATTTATATATTTTACTTTTTTTTTATTGCATTCCCCAGCTGGCAACCAAATTCTATTCTATTTACGGATTTATAAAGCGCCTCTCACAGAACAACCTAATCAGAGGCGCTCCCAGTGCGAAAAACCCCTAGAGAGAAGAAAAATCTTGAGAGAACGAGCAGAAACAGTTGTGCTACTAGATAAGATTGCAGCACGAGTCACAGCAGGAAGGCTGTTCCATAGCGAAGGGCCAACAGAGGCATAGGCACGATGTTGAGCTGTGGCAGTTCTAGACTGCGGTACTAGAAGATTGTGACGGTCTAAAGAATGGAGAGGACGTCCGGTGGTAGCTGATATAGGTTTCCTGATAAGTTCACATAGATAAGAGTGGAGCTTGACCCAACAACGCTTTGAATGTAAGAAAGAGAACTTTGAAATGAATCCTATCAGTCAAGGGAAGCTAATGAAGATGTTGAGTCATGAAAGTAGAAATATGTGAGAAACGTGGAAGACAGGCGATCAAACGAGCAGCTGCATTGAGTACAGACTGGAGCGGAGTGAGGCAGAGTTTTGGTAGGCCGATGAGTAATGAGTTGCAATAGTCAATGCGGGAGCAGATGAAGGCGTGAACCATGGTCGAAAAAATGGTCAAAGACACAGATCGTCGGATGGTGCGTAGTCGCCGCAAATGATAGAAGCTGGACCGAGACAGATTAGAGGTATGTGCAGAGAAGGATAGAGTACTGTCCAGAGTGACGACGAGGTTGCGGATATTTGTAGAGAAACTGAACCAAGGGAAACGCTTGGCAAGTAAAGCATAATCAAGTTTAAGCAGCTGCTGGCAGGTGCCCAACCAGATCAATTGAGTCTTGGAAGAATTGAGTGAGAGATGGTTTGAGGACATCTAACAGTTGAGATCAGCAGAGAGTGATTCAATAGATTGGCAAAGAGCAAGTTGGTTGGAAGTGGAGTCATGCACGAAGGCCTGAACATCATCAGCATAAAGGTGACCTGACGTCGAGTGCTTTTCAAAAAGGCGAGGAATATCAGCTGTAAACATGATATATAGAAGTGGACCCAGTACTGATCCTTGAGGTACGCCAAATTCAACAGGTACCCAAGAACTGCGGAAGTCACTTAGGATGATCATTTGGGTACGATCAATAAGACAAGAGCAAAACCAAAGAAGAGGGAGACCACTAAGACCAAAGGAAGTTTCAAGGCGATGAAGAAGTATATCATGGTCTACCATATCGAATGCTGAAGATGCATCAAAAAGTGCCAAGAGAGTGACATGGGACTTATCCATTGCTGAATAGATGTAGGATAGAAGAGAAAGAAGAGCAGTTTCAGTTGAGTGGTTGGCTCTAAAACCTGATTGTCTGGGAGGTAGAAGACCAGATTGCTCAAGGTAAGGAAGGAGCTGTAGAGAAACAAGTCACTCTAAAGTCTTTGAGAGAAAAGAAAGATTTGCGATAGGTCGATAGTTTTGGCACAAGCTAGGATCCAGGTTTGGCTTCTTAAGAGGGGGAAAGACTTCCCACAGCAGGAAGGGGACAATGTCATCTAGTACATCTACAATAACAAACGGAGGGAGGGGTCAAGTTCACATGATTTTAGATTAGAACTAGTAATGACATGACGTAGTTCTGATTCAATGATAGGTTGGAAGTCCTTGAAGACCGATTCGGTAGAACTGAATGAAGGAGGTGGTGAGTCAGCCGAGAAATTTCGTAGATCATCCAGTTTAGTTGTGAGCATCTGTAGAAAGTCGTTCACTGAGAAGTAAGGATTCACGGATGAAGAGGATGGTCGTCCCAATAATCCGGAGATGGCGGACCAGAGGCGTTTAGGGTTCTTTGAGTTCCACTTAACCAGATCCTCCCAGTGCGCTGCCTCTTTCTGACGATAGAGATGGTGAAGGGAGCGCAGTTGGTTGATCCAGACAAGGTGATCAGCTGGATCCCTAGAGTGACGAAATCATCGTTCAAGGTAGCGGGTTCGTCGACGCATTTGATGGCAATCCTGGTCGAACCAGACGGCAAGCGTGAGTCTTCACGCCACGAAGTGGAAGCATCGTGTCCAGAAGACTGTTGATTGTAGACGAGTAGAGTTCGTAGAGTTCTGAAGTTGATTTGGCATTGAGTTCTGAGGTAGACGAGAATAGAAGCGACTTACGTAGGGCCTCACTGAAGGCACCACGATCAAGAGATTTCCATCCACGAAGATATCTGAGAGCTGCTGATGAAAAGGGGGATAGAGAACTCAATAGGAGAATGATCAGAGGGGTCGGCGGAAAGATTTTCAAATCTTGCAACGTAACATCTTCAGTAGTGATTACAAGATCGAGAGTGCCGCCATGTAGATCCATAGATATGTTGATGAAGGCCGAATTGCGTTAGAAGATCCAGAAATCGGGTTGAATGAGGTAGAGTTGCGTCTTCCAAGTGAAGGTTGAAATCACCGACGATTAACAACTGGCTATTACGAGTAACGAGGCTCTCTAAGACTGAAGAGAACTCAACGAAGAATTTGTCGGACGGCGCAGTTGAGCCAGGTCTGTAGATAGTGAGTAATGTTACTGAGCCTCGAGGGGTCGCAATGCTGATGCAAAGTGCCTCAAACGAGGTTATCTCCATATCGAGGACGATCTGGGAGAAGCGAAGGGTAGAGCGCACGTACACGACGATGCCGCCTCCACGGGCAGGTTGTCCATCGAGGGGAGCAGGTCTTGGACGATCGCAGAAGGTGTAGCCAGGCGGAGCGGCACGACAGATTGGCACATCCTCCGATCCATGATGCCAACTCTCCGTTACCACGAAGACGTTGAGTTGCCGCTCGAAAATAGTGTAGCTGAAAAAGGTGAATTTATCAGACAGCGATCGTGCATACCAGAGGGACAGTTGGATGGCATTCCAGACGAGGGTGAAGACGAGGACGCAAGAGGTGAAGATGTCCGCGGCGAAGACATCGGAGTATCCGTCGCAGTATTTGTCATAGGATTCGTCGTAGCATCGGTCAGTAGAAATGCCGACAAGTCCACGGTAGAGGAACTGGAACAGGGACGGAATAGAAGGCGATCATTCACTGGCTTCCAGGTGTGAGCATTGAAGAGTGTTTTATGAAGCGATCGAGTCGGACGTAATTCCTTCGACCATAGCGTACACAGCTGGTGAGCTGTATACGGGACACCAGCCATCAGATTGGCACAGAGGTTGTTGACATTGTACACAAACAAGTATGCCAACAGTACGAGCGAGTCCAGTCAAGCGGAACGAGTTCCAAGAAATAGTAGCCAAACAATGACTAAATCCACTCAATTGACAAAGAAAAGTTTTCAAAATTCACACAATATCCAGTCAGAACAGGTGACTAACAAAGTACGACGTCAAAACAAAACTAAAGCGATAAGTTAAGAAATCGACGAGGAAGACGGAGTCAACGCACTGGTGAGTTTACACAACAAGCGCACACACATATATGTCAAATCAGTAATTTTCCCACATGAATTGGCTCTCCCTTTCAGTAAACATTAGAGAGTAAAGACATCGTTGATAATTTCATATTTCAAATTTTATAACAAGGTTTTACATTTTTTTCACAAATAAAGTTATTAAATAATAAATATATTGTTTTAGCCTAGAGTGTAACGATACGCTACATGAATGATATTGCTATAGACTCTGCATTGACTATCACGTGGCAGGTTAACTACTCTTTGCCTACGGATGGTACTCGCTGGTAGTGGCGGCACTGCATGGAAGTAAAATACGCAATTGCGTACCAAAAGATCAATTTTTAACGAAATTATGATACATCTTTCAATATGTTTTAAATGAACATCATGTGCGGAACATGCGTATTGCCGCTATTGCGTATCAAATTTTCTCGCTGGCCAAATTTGTCGCTACTATTCTGTTCGTACCCGGATCCGCCAAACAGTTCATCCAAATACTCTGATTCGGTACTTGGTGGAAATTGTCTATTTGGTTATGCCCTAATGCAAACACACAAAATATCCAAAAGCCATACACATAATCTTTCTAATAAGACATATTAAAACGCATTTGACAATATTATCATATCAATATATGCGGAGTCAAACTCCTCCAATGTTCGCTCACCCCTTTGACTGCATCTTCAGCACTTTTCTTTTCGGCGTATGTAACAAAGCAGTAGCCGCGGTTGCGTCCGGTGATTGGGTCCATCATCAGACGAAGGTCCCATATGGTACCATACTTCTCGAAAAGTGGAATCAAAGTATCCTCAAAGAGGTCCTTTGGAATATGTCCGCAGTAAATCTATAGCATCAACAACAGAATGGAAACCAGATATATATCAAGAAAACTACTGCTATCACAAGAAAGAGGTCCACATAATTAGGCCATTGGTAGCTGCACCATTCAAGGAATTTGACCATCATTAATTTACATGGGGGGTGCAAACATTCAGAAATGCAGACAATTTAAAGAATGTTTACTATTCATTGGTAGTCAATATGTAACCATATTGAACACTATTCGATAGAATACATCAGTGATAAAGAAAGGTGTTGTCAGCTCTGTGTTTTATCTGTGTTTTATCCGGATGCCTTTAAGAATATTTTTCACTCAAACATCCAAACTTGGATTAACAACACTGAAGGAAAAATTTCAAATTGAGGTGAAAGTTTAGATGGAATAAAAGTATATATTTCATAGTTAAAATTTTGATTTAATCCAGATTCCAAACATATTATCGACGAATCTGTCATGGTCCCACATAGTGTCTGGATGATTAGCATAACATTTTTGAAAGAATCTGCATATAACAACAATATAAGCTGTTTCTACCATAGTTAACCTTGTATGTTGGTTAAAATTCAATTTTCCATTAAACTTAAAATATCAGTTACTCATTATGACACTTTTAGCTTCTCGTAACAATATAAACGGAAACAAGAGCTACCTGAATGAAGAGCATAGATACCATTCACTCAGTCAAACAGCATTCTACTAAAACGTGTTTTTAACTAAAATTATTTCTTCATTGGCTGGATGATGACCATCTGGGGTCTTTAACAACATGACTGCAAAATGGAACACAGAGAAAAGACTTCATTACCTCACATATAGATACTAGCAAAGAAAGAAGCAGACAGGTTGTTCACCTCATGTCCATCACCAGGAGCTGGTCCTTCCCAGTTTGGTGGAGGTCCACCATACTTCCTCTGTCCAGTGGACACATCAAGAGGATATCCGGATCTTTCTAGAATTTCCTGTGCAAATAAATTCAAGTTACAGTCTCAAAGGAAATTGTATATATACTGGTTTTGCAGCAGGTTATGAAACTCACAATAAAAAATCACAGGAGCTAAAATATAACGGAAAAGTCTGCTATGTAAGATTTTATTATTTATGATGCCTTTTGAATGCTATAAAAAGTAAGCTGCAGACAGATATGAACAGTGGCTAACAACACATAGTTAGGAAATTACGTGCATTTGTCTTCCTCGCCAAGCTGCATTATAGAAGAATTCTGGGAGATTGTAGCATGTAAATACACAGCAAATAAATCATTTACTGACAGGAGATCAAAAAAGAAGATACTCACTTAAATACGGTTTGGAAAAATAGCTAATAAACAACAGTTGCTCTAAAACAATTAATTAAATTTGTTTTTTACAACTTCATGATAAAGTTTGCCTTGGTAAAAACATGCCATTTCAAGCAAGGCAGCCAACTTAAAGAACATAATGATAATTATGACAAATAAACAGATATTGGTTACTAACTCTTAACTTTGCATCATCTGGACTGGCTCTTCTGGATGAAACCTGTCCAGTCTTGGCGAGTTTTCTAGCCTTCTGACGAGTAGTTTTAATAAGGCCGCAGACAAATGCACTTTTGTTGCTAACATGCTCCAGGTTGCTGGTCTTAAGCTCCTCAAAAATGGCCGTCAGCTCTTTGGAAGGCAACTCTTTAATGGCATCCATTGCCCTAGCATCAAGCTCTCCCTTGGCCAGGACCCCTGCTCAGCCACACAGTACAAAGCTGATACAGAGTTTCATTAAAATTATTCAAGGGAAGTATGCCAAGTAGGGCATAACCGAGTAGACAATTTTCACCGGGTACCGAATCCGAGTATTTGGATGAACTATTTGCTGGATTCGGGTACGAACCGAATAGTAGCGGCAAATGTGGTCAGCAAGTAGTGGTGGTGTTGGCCTTGAAAATTTGGTATGCAATAGTGGAAATACGCATGTTCCGCACATGATGTTTATTTACAACATATTGAAAGATGTAGAAAAAAATTGATCTTTTATCTTTCTTTTGCTTTGCAATTGTGTATTTTGCTCCCAAGCAGCGCTGCCCCTACCAGCGAGTACCATCCGTAAGCAAAGCGTAGTTAACCTGCCATGTGCATGGCTACGGAGAACTATCTATAGTCAACGCAGAGTCTATATAGCAATATCCTTCATATAGCATATTGTCGCACTCTAGGCTATAACAATATATTTATTATTCAATAACTATATTTGTCAAAAAACTGTAAAACCTTGTTAGAAAATTTGAAACATGAAGGTATCAATGACGTCTTTACTCTCTACTGTTTACTGGAAGTGGGTGGAGCCAATTCAGGCAGGAAAATTACTGATTTGGTTGCCATCTAGGAATGCAACCAAAAGAAATTAAAATGTATAAACTAACATCATTATTCTAAAGAAAATTCAATTGAACGTTAAGTTCTTGTTTAATTAATCAATAACTTAGAAGTAAGTCCTAAATTAATTTTATGACAAAATATTATTCTATCCCAAAAATTTTTTTTTGAAAAAGCTATTTTTAGCTATTTGCGGGGGTAATATTTGCTGAGGCAAATACTTCCGAATAGTCCAATATTCGGCCGATGCGAATGTCCGAGGCGATTTCCGGTTATGCCCTAAGACCAAGTTCCATCATCTTAATGATCAGAGTGATCATGCACAATGCATCTGGTTTAACCCATTTTATACAACGCCAGAAAAATACCAGCGACTTGCAATGAATAAGTTATCCTGCAAAACCAAATACACTTCTAGCTTCATCCCCTAAATTCCAGCAAAAAAATATCAGTGAAGGTGAACTGCTGATAAGATTTCATTATATGTTTTGCCATTTGTGTGTGAAACACACTGTAAACTCACTGCCTTGACAATTTCCAATCATATGACAAAACAAGTATATGACATTTCAGAGTTACTCAGAAAGGTGCTACATGCACACATTTAAATGGGAAAAAAAAAAGATTTTTTTTTTAAATATGTGAAAAAACACTGCATTGAGTGCATAGTCTGAATCACAGATGGGTAACTCACCTTGGATGGGTAACTTATCAATTGGTAAAAAAAGGGAATTCTAATTCTAATCAATTAGCTGACATTGCCTGATTCTGATTAATTAGCAATTTGTAGCAAATTCTAATCATAAAGATTAGAATTAGCTGATCATTAAATTTTCTATGCTTTTCACAATGGCTGTGCAGGGGACTGGTTATAAAATATCATCCTAAATTTGTTGAAACATTGTTCAATAATACTGAGATAAAAAACATGGCATCACTAGGAAGAGCTAATTTAATAGCAAAGAGCCAATTTAATAGTGAAGTGCAAAAGATCAGCAAAGTTATTAACGCTAAATAGAAGTCAGCCTATGTAATATTGTCAAACTTTGTCAATCACATTAAGACAAAGTTAAAGTTGAGAAACAAACTATGCACAGACTCCATCTAATTCTAATCATTGATAGATTGGCTACAAGTGTTAGTTAATTCTAATCCACAAACAATTTAACTAATTATGTCCTTCTCCAATAGGAATACATAGATTTGGAATACATAGCAGCATGCAGAAGACGGACCTAATGAGTACATGGACTCCAGTGCAACCGAGAGTTCTGGTGAAGAATCACCAGGGGTCAGATCAGGCTGCTGTTCATCTGGTACTTCACCATTTGCTTCCATCTCTAGTAAAACAAAATAATCCCCATATGCAAGTCATTTACATGCACCCAATATTTAATTTTTTCATGGCTTCCAAGTCTCAAAATTACTATCAAAACACATTTTACTGGCACCCAAATCGTTTGCATCACCATTAGCCATTGTAATACTTTGTAACTAGACCTTTGCTTCAACGTCTGGGCACCTGGACAATGAATGCATACACACAGGATCATTTAAGCAGTGGCAGCCATAGACATCTTAGATCTTTATTATCATTATTAAACTGTCATTTATAAAATGTATACTAGCGGTGCCTAAACAAAATGAAACTCGCAAGAAAGCGCATAGCAGAAAAGTCAACCTATGTGTCATTTGTTATGAGAGAACTTTGCCAGACTGACAGACATGTGCACTATGTAACTAGAAGTCACTGGTCACAAACGTCATTTGGTTCATCATCAGTGAGACTGTTGGGGGGGGGGGGGGGGATCGGGATGCTGACAACAGTTGCAGACAATGACCAATCAATGACGCCCTTAGGAACAAATGCCTTAAGTCTCTAGTGTCGTGAGAGTCGGTTAGGGTAAGTTTACTGGCGGCATGACGGTCGGTTAGGGTTAGTGTCGCCATTAGAAAACATGGCACCATCCGCGCAGACGACGCGACACGTTAAGATACCGTCGACGCCTGGAAACTTAGAACCTCAATACTGCACTTTCGCTGAACTTCAAGCGCACCCTCCTTTTCGATGCCTGATAATTTTAGGGTGCCTTGCACACATTTACGCTTATCCGTATAAGCTATAACTGAGCCATAATTTAATTTTAAAAAGTCTAGCACTCATCCACAAATGCAAGATTACAAACGAAAACGCGATACCGCGGATATGGCTTATTGCTAGGTCGTCGGCTGGTATAATAGAGGCGTCAAACAATGAGCACGCTGCTTGAACGAATCCAATAAATGGTTAATTCTTTGTTTAAATTTCTGTCAGAAATCAAAATAACCTATGAACTGCAGAAATGTTACTTTAGCAAAGAGCTCATAAAAGAATAAATATAAAATTATTTCGTTTCAGCTTACTATTTCGTGTTTTGCGGGATTGAGCGATAATAGGCACACTAATGACGCTAGTGGTGCATATGACTTATCGCAGTCAAAGAGATTGACAATTTCAAGCATAGATTAAATCAGCGGGCAGCTCAGCGGTTATGAAAACAGCCATAGACAGCCTCCTTTTTAAAAATTAAAATCTAGAAAATGAATGAAAAAGTAAAATTGTAGAAGGCAATGTCTGATTGTGACAGCAACAGTTTACTTGAAATTAAGATTTTAACACTTTCTTCTCAACGAGTTTCAAAGGAATCTATATTAAGTGTACATTGGTCCGCGACTGCTTTTTAAGCGGCTCAACCACAAAGCCAAGTACCCAGAGCCAAGGATCTATTATTATACACAGCACAGTCAAGTTCTTGTATTAAGTCGTGTACCTAAAACTTGGCGCCCATGCAGTCTGGCGCCCGTAGTCGCAAAGGTGTAAAATGTCATGTTTACGGGATCCTCTTCTTCAGTCCTGCCGATGAGGAGGTTTGTGACACGGGACAATTCCAGAAGCGGCGATTTCGTTTGAGAGGGGGGGGGGCACCAATGAGAGGGATGGGTCGAGGTTTTGGGGGAGGGAACAAATGTATAGCTGTTCCCTACGGAGCCCCTAAAGGGACATGAAAGAAGAATATTTTATCTCGTGCGCACGAGATAACAACTCGTTCCCTCGAGCGCACGAGATAACAACTCGTTCCCTCGACTTAATAAGTCGTGCGCACGACTTATTTGACCAATAGCAGGCCGACTTTTCTGTGACGTAAACACACTTCTATTTTAGTATTTATGGAGAAACACATAGTTCTATAAACGAAATAATGTCTAAGCCATAGAGTGTTTCGGGCATTCCATTCTAAACTTAAGTCTCACCTTTTCACTAACTCTTACCCAGACTCATTACTTGACATCTGTCACTCCTCGACGAAAGCGATGCCCTCCTTAACCGTCACTCTGCCTCCATGCTGACCTTCTGGAGACTGAACTCTGACCTCAAACGGACTATCATTTTGACAACCCTTTCGATTTGACGCAGCGCTCCTGAATAAGCTGGTGCCCTGCGCATAGCTTTCAAGTGACGCTTTAGAAGTCTGGAGATTTCGATTACTACTACCATAGGGGTGTATAATATGTGGTGTGAAAGGCTTTGGCCTATAAGGAAGGCATTTAAAGCTACAATGTTATTTGTGAAGCCGTTTGTACGCTGAGCGTGTGCCAGACTGGGGATATCACTCTGCAGGCGAATATGAAAGCGAAAATTAAAATGATGTTCAGACTGACAGAGCTAAAATGCTGACAATATCAGATAGAGTTAACCCCGCGATTTATCGTATGAGTTGTGTTGTGGAATTTGGGACGCTAAAACGAGTTATTAACTTAATAAGTCGTGCGCACGACTTATTAAGTCGAGGGAACGAGTGCGCACGACTTAGTAAGTCGTGGGAACGAGTTTGTATCTCGTGCGCACGAGTTAAAATATTCTTCTTCCATGTCCCTTTAGGGGCTCCGTAATTCCCTTATTGTGAAAGGTGAGGGAGATTTGTCACCATTGACCCCTGGGATCGCCGGCCCTGGACGATTTTGTTTCCTCTCCTTTATCTCCAACTCCATCTGTCACTCGCTATCCTCTATGTAGTTACTCAAGGTCCTCTATTGTTCAGATCACTCAACATGTTCAATCTTTTCCTTAATCTAATAGTCTCCCCTAGCATTGCCGTTCCCTCCAGTGCCGTCGACTGCAGACCTCCTTTTTGAAATGTAGGCTAAGCCCAAGTGTTTCCTTTTTTCAGTCGATTGTAGCAAAACTCTCAGTTCTCCTGCTCTCTCCAGGACCGTCTCATTCGATACTTTTCTGTCCAACCAATTTTCATCATTTTCCTCAAAGTGCACATTTCAAATGCCCAGAATGTATGGTCTCGAGACAGTGTTTCGGTCTCGAGACGTCTCGAGACAGTTTTTTAGTGTCTCGGTCTCGGAAGCCTGCTGTCTCGGTCTCGAGGTAGTGTCTCGAATTTTTAGAAACTGTCTTGAAGTGAAAGTCTTGTTCTGTCTCGAACAAGAGATCTCGACAAGTTTCGCATTAACTGTCTTAAAATCTTGCAGCAATATAAAAACTATTCTCAGGAATTGGTACTATATACATTACAAATTTCAAATTGAAATTACAAATGAACCTTATTCCCGAAAACTGATACATTAGTATTTTACAGCATTTTATATTGGATCACTAATCTTTTACTGTCTCGTACTGTCTCGAGCCTAGTGTCTCGGTCTCGGTACCTCACTGTCTCGGTCTCGTTACCTCACTGTCTCGGTCTCGTCTTGAAGTTTCAAGTCTTGCATACAACACTACAAATGCCTCCACTCTCTTTCTATCCTCCCATTTCATTGTCCAGCACTCTGCAGCATAAGTTAGTCTTTTCTTCAGATCCATGATCATACCCCTGTTGACATTCTTTTCTTTACCATACAGGTACATTTGCCCATTGCTTTCCTGCTTCTGATGCTTCTTCACAATATCCATCCTCGGATATTGTGCTGTCAAAGTATTTAAATTGGCTGACCTGTTCAAGCACTTGTCCATCTTCATCTTTTTCTCTTTCTTTCTATTTATATGGGTACACATGACTTTGGTTTCTTAATATTCAATTTCATTCCATACTTCCTGGTTACTCTGTCCAAATTATCCATTAACTCCTTTTCACTGCTGGCCACCATTGCCTCGTCACCAGCAGCATAGATTATACATTATACACCCATCATTATTCCTTCTTCTACATCTCTTGTTGCCTCTCTTATGACAGCCGGGTCATATAATTATGATGTAGAGTAATGTTGTCTTACCCCTCTTCCTATCTTACAACCTTCCGATAAGTTTCATCTATGATAATGATAATTTTATTATTCATCAACATATATATCCTAACAAACTTGGGAGAAAATTGGAGAGATATGGAATTTATACACCACGCTGACGACAGCGTCCTGTATAAGTTAGTTATATTTAAAAACTATAACCAATTACCAGTGTAGAGTAAAACATCATGTTATTGTAATTTAAATGCCATTTTAGATAATTTTGAAGAGCAACAGCTGCAGAGGAATATCGGAAACTATGCCACACAGATGATGATGGATGTGACCGCAACAATTGACTTGAAATTAAGATTTAAAACTTACTTGAAAGTTGATCAACCATTGGCTTTTCATGCCGCCTGAGATCAGATGAGAAAGGTGGTGGCATCCCATTGCCTTCTTTATCATTGTGGATGAGCAACTTGTCCAATATACATGAGCACAAACAGAAATGTCTAGGCCACTTTAGGACAAATTAACCTAAGAATTTGCAGTAAGTAAAAAGTAACTAATTACCTAGAAGTTATTGCAAAAAGTAATTAGTTACACTAATGTGTTACAAGTAACACAGTATTGAACAATAGAGCAAATAAACGAATATGTGGCATGTCTAAGAATTGCAAATTCGAAATCATCAGAGACTTAACATTTATTATTTATCTGTAATATAATTTATCATTCGTTCATACATATGTTTGCATATTCAAGTTTTTCATAATGTAAAAATTACAGCAGCAAAATGATCTAAATTCTAAACATCAAAGCATGACACAAAATGTGAATAAAATATCACAGACAACACGCAAACGATTCCAAAAGCAACAATGGCTGCTAACCGTTGACACTTTAGTGCTGACAAATTCTCTGGCAAAACATACAACAGCTGAATTGAAGAATGCCATCAGGCCTACTAATTGCATTCCCATGAACAAGCAAATGGCTCCAGGTCAAGCTGCTATCAAACTTTGATGTCTCTGAGCAATGTGAGCAAACTTCTTGCTACAATCATTTTGGGACTGTTGGTGACCACAATAAAGATATGCTGACAGCAAATACTCAGAAAACCTTCTGAATATAATATACAATCTTACAACAAACATAATGCCACTGATAGCAGACGTTACACTCACGACATTACACTCACTGCATGTAATTTTACATGTGCATTTTTTACACAGCAGAATAATAACACGAAGGGTTATACATACTCACACACAAGCTATTGGACAATATAGAGACGCAATCACAAGCAAAACTAACTCTATTATTATTAGCAGAAAATGTTGAAAGTGCAGTTAGGCAAAACTCAAAACTTCATAAAGCTATGAATGGTACATTACTCATCTCATCTCATGCAGCTAATTCTCTTTTTCACTAGCTGTCAAAGCAGTTTCACTGGGGGAACCATGCTCTTTCACAGTAAAATGAACAGCTGTGAGGTTCGTCAGAAGAGTTCTATGTAAACACTCAATCCACACAGTTATAGTTTCAGACATTGAAAATAGTTCTACTATATTCTAAATCTCAAATTTCACAAGTATAGCTTCATCCTGAACTATGGTTGTCAGGTACATCAGTAGCCAGTGTTTCACTGCAAAGTCATCGTCAAAGCTAAGTAACAAAGAAACGAAGTCACACTGAATAGCTGAAAGATGCACATATAAAATATTAAGGTGCATATAAAATCATTAGAGGCATTTTGTAATAATGTTGCAAAATATTTATTTAAGCATTCATTCATTCATTAATTTAGAGGACTTATATAGCACCCTCTATATAACCTACAGGTGCTTGTAAAAGGAAAATCCAGAGTTTCTAGCTAAAAGAGCAGCACATAGATCGGAAGAAAGGTTATTCCATTTGGTCAGTTCAACCACTGTAAAGCACAATGTTAAAGTGTGAAACAAAGGAAACTATAAGTACATCTGCAGAATGAAGATTTTTGCAAGTGGGCTGGGGAATTCCCTAACTGGTACCGCCTCACCAAGATCCTAAATTCAGTGTGCTTGGAAACAGGAAGCCAGTGGAATATGTCATGCATATAAATGCAATAAATGATCACATTTTGACTAGAACTGTACCGATATCGCTTTTTTTCGATTATGCCGATACCGATTATTCGTTTGCTGATACCCAATTATTTCACCGATTATTTTCATTGTGTTTCCCAATATGTCCAGTTCCAAAAGATAGACCTACTGCTACTGCCTATTGATGTGATACAAGCAAAATACTTGCTCCGTATGAGACGTATACATGTAGCTGGGGACTAATCCTATACAGCCAATACAGATTAGGCACACGCCCGCTGTTGACCTTGCATGACGGAGGAGAGGAAAGATAATCCATGTAACTAAAGGCCTTCTTCTAACATGCCAATTATGCCATTGCCACCTCAGACAGGCCACTTTTACGACTTGCCAATTTGACCTAAATGACATGATTGTGCCCAGGGTAATTAAGCAAGCACTACGACTCACTCTGCACAACTGGCTCCAGCTGTAGACACTTTCCCACAGTACTAGCAGTCTAGCACAATGGTTTCTGGGTGGTCTGAAGTAGAAGCCCGAGTTTCCCACGCTATGGGAAATAAACAGAATGCTGTCCTTTACAGACCCAATTCGTCATTTTGCTCTTAAAGACTGAAAATAATATTATAAAATTAAAAAAAATTATTTTTAATATTGGCGCCGATTATCTTGCCAATATCCGATATCGCCGATGTCTCTATAATCAGCCAATTAATCGGTACAGCTCTAATTTTGACAAACCACCAACAAGCCTAGCAGATGTATGGAGCATGAACTCAACTGTACAAACTGTACAATGTGCCACAAGGGGAGACCTGCACAGATGACACTGAAATAGTCCATCCTACTAGAAACAGATGAATGAAGAAGAGATAGTGCTGCACTGGGTGAAATTGAATGGAAAAATGACATTCAATTGCCACAACTGAACAAAGCAAGCATGGCATACAAGATTCAAGTGTTAAGAAAAGGTTTCTGATCAAGAACAACTCCAAGATTTAGCACAGATGTCAAGAAGACAAAGTAAAGGAAGTCATCAGATATTTATTTATTTATTCTGAAATTTTGACAGCCTATAGCAACAAGGTTCTTCCAACATTTCTTGCTCAGAAGTGCACACATGACTCGATGGCGCAATTGCAGTTGTACTGTAGAGCAATTGTGTGCAAAGGACTTGATCAAGTTCTTTACACAGTGACTCTTCGGACGAGGGTTGAACCTGCTGACTCTGTGCACGCTGAGCGTTACAGGCCGACCGCGTTAACCAATCAGCCACTGTGCCACACAATGGCCAATTTCAGATATGAGCTGAACAATTATTGTTTTTCAGCTGCTGCCCATTATTACCCAATCTTGTAAATGTCATTTTGCAAGTTTTGAGGTGCAAACGATTTTGACGACATGCAGTTGCAATTGCTTCCATAGCGGACTGCATTGTGGTCAGAGCATTAGATGCCTGACAATGCAGATAGGACTCAATGTCATACCTGTAACTGACTCAAAACACAGCAGAAGGCCAGGCCAGTTGCAATATCAGCAGTGTATAGAATTTATGTATAGTATTGGGACAAGATCAGAACATCTTAAAAGATTTGACAAGAAATATCTTTATATTGCATTTTGCACATCTTTGAGAAAAGAATGGATACTTAGTTTTCATAGTGCCAAGAAGTTCAACTTTCACTTAGTACTAGGAGTAGTCATTTTAAGCAGAATAACTAATAAAGACCACATCTATGTGTTTCTCTGCTACTGGAAAATAAATTAGCACTTCAACCATAGAACCATAGTCTCCTCTCTCTCTCTCTCTCTCTCTCTCTCCCTTCACTCTCTCTCTCTCTCTCTCATCTCTCTCTCTCTCTCTCCTCCTCTCTCTCTCTCTCTCATCCTCTCTCCTTCCTCTCTCTCTCTCTCTCTCTCTCTCTCTCTCTCTCTCTCTCTCTCTCATCTCTCTCTTCTCTCTCTCCTCTCTCTCCTCTCTCTCTCTCTCTCTCTCTCTCTCTCTCTCTCTCTCTCTTCCTCTCTCTCTCTCTTCTCTCACATCTCTCTCTCTCTCTCTCTCTCTCTCTCTCTCTCTCTCTCTCTCTCTCTCTCTCTCTCGCTCTCTTCTCTCTCTCTCTCTCTCTCTCTCTCTCTCTCTCTCTCTCTCTCTCTCTCTCTCTCTCTCTCTATACATGTAGAGCTCTCTAGATAAAAGTTCATTGATTGATACTTGTAGCATCACACAGATGATAAATGTCTGCAAGACAATTACAAATAAGTTAGTAGATTGGACTGTTAGCATATGACCAGCTAATTTGTCTAAAGTTAAGGAGAAACTTAGGGACAACAAATGTGTGTAAAGTTGTCACAAAATAATAGCCAATAGTCCAAATGAGCTCCAATACAGCAAACATACAAAAGCCTGACATTTTCCAGATTTTTAACCTTGCCTGCTGGAGATGAGAGGACATAGGACCAAAAAGGAAGGACATGACTTCCTTTAGCCAGACCTGTCAGAAGACAACCCTAGCCTGAACAGATGCTCCAGGGAAACAGTAACATTGCTAACACCTCTTAATCACACCTCAACACTGGAAATATACACCAAGTTTTACCAAATAACTGGCAAATGTTACCTAAAACAATTTCTCACAGTTCAACTATAACAAAGTAGACTACGAAGTTATAGTCTATTGAGTTGTTGCTAACCCGTAACCTTTCACCACCATATTCATGGTTGTAATCCAATAAAACT
>OY365822.1:16404722-16697222 GCA_959347315.1 Bimastos eiseni
AAAAGTTCATTGATACATTGTAGCATCACACAGATGATAAATGTCTGCAAGACAATTACAAATAAGTTAGTAGATTGGACTGTTAGCATATGACCAGCTATTTGTCTAAAGTTAAGGAGAACTTAGGGACAACAAATGTGTGTAAAGTTGTCACAAAATAATAGCCAATAGTCCAAATGAGCTCCAATACAGCAAACATACAAAAGCCTGACATTTTCCAGATTTTTAACCTTGCCTGCTGGAGAGAGGACATAGACCAAAAAGGAGGACATGACTTCCTTTAGCCAGATGTCAGACAACCCTAGCCTGAACAGATGCTCCAGGGAAACAGTAACATTGCTAACACTCTTAATCACACCTCACACTGGAAATATACACCAAGTTTTACCAAATAACTGGCAAATGTTACCAAAACAATTCTCACAGTTCAACTATAACAAAGTAGACTACGAAGTTATAGTCTATTGAGTTGTTGCTAACCCCGTAACCTTTCACCACCATATTCATGGTTGTAATCCAATAAAACTTACTACACTGCTCAGACATACACCTGCTATGGAAAGTTCTTTCTGGTGGTTTTGATTCCATTAGACCACTAATCAGTCATCTAAAGGCAGATGCTGACATAGGCACACAATAATAATAATAATAATAATGATAATAATAAGTCATTGATTACTTTCTATTAGTCACAACACAAGTCAACAAAACCAATCGCATATAAAAGCCAAAGTTACAAGTACTCGTCTTTTGAAAATATTTTGAAATCAAAAAAATTAATCTTGGAATTAATCCCGTAAATCTTTGAAGAGGTCTGGCCAAAATGTGCTACAGAGTGCAAATGAGAGCAAGATTTACATTTCACATTCCATCACTCAACAGAAACACATTACATGCAAATAATTGTTGTCATAAACCTGACAGTATTAGCTGTCCCATTGAAAAATCTATGTGCCATCATTGAACTTATACAATAGGAAAATTCAGAAGCCTGAAAGTAATGAAAGTAGGCAGTGAATAACGGTGAAAATGGATAACGTAGAGCAAAGTTCAGTGCTCAAGTTCACTGCCCTAATTGGTAAAGCATACAGGCAGAAATGACACTGTTGTCATATGCCATTATAAATATAAGATACTTTGCACAGCTGAAACAACACATTGGGCCATGCAATATACGAATCTTACCATCAGTAAGAAAATAAAACAAGTTACATATAAAACTAGTACAGATGAGCAAGCAAAATGGATATATAGTAAGCAAAATAAGTCATAACAGAACTGGGAAACAAAAAAGTCCTTACCTTTAGTAACAAAACCAAGTTCCAAAACCCCTCGGAAATAGCCCTGACAAGACACATTCTGCATATCCAAAAACCCAAACAAGAAACTCCATAACTTGCAAATAAAAGATGCAATGATGTGTCTAATTTCTGGCTGTTTTTCAATGCTGAATTTGTAACCAAATGAAAAACCTAAACCAAGGAACAATAAGCTGTTATTTCAACATTTCTCAACAATAATTGAAGCTACAAAAGTGAACCTTTCAACGACCCAAGGTAACAATTCTATCCAAAAATAACTAACAAACTCTACATAATTACTCTCTCAGGATTGGTGGACAACATAATTCAATAAGAAACAATAGACTTTCAAAAGTTTACCAAGGTCAGTTCTACCTCATTCATTGAGATTGTGAGGGTCACCTGGAGAATACTGAGAACTTTGTGGCAACTACCTTCATGGCCCATACCAGAGGAGCGATGGTTGATGGCAGGGGAAGGGGAAGCAGTTGGAGAAATTCTTGCCAGAAGGGACATGATTCTATGAAACATGTGTGCAGATGTAAACAAAGTTAACCAAAGTTTTACCTGAGATCAGCACCAGTTGTTGGTGTGAACTATTTACACCAACATGATATTATAAATGCACACTTTCTTAAAATGTTGGGCAAACAAACTGGCAAGCTTTACAGAATGTGTGTGCCTTTTAGTAGTTTCTGGTAATGTCCACTCCCCAAAATATACAAGTGTGTGTATCACCTGCAATTGGTACACACTACACCCATGCATCAATCAGAAACTGGCTGATACTGTTATCACATGTCATTAACTCAAATAAAATTAACGATGTTTGGATATAAAATCCATTAAAAATTGTGCAGAAACTCATTATCAGTGATCATCAATGACTGCAAAACTTATAGCAAGTCATGCATCATGAATAATATTCTTTCAACAACCGCATAGCAATTAAGAAAACATGGACTTCTGACTTGCATGACATGGAGCATCAGCAACAGGGTGAGATGACAAAATTCTTTACTAAAATGAGTGTTTTCTAACAGCATCCACCGCCATTGTCTGTCTTTTCCTGGGCAAGACTAAGAGTGACTCCCTCATGGTTTGCAAGACCATCTTTAACCCCATCCCACCCCTCTTCCACTTTGATCAGTCCTTTTTCCACCAGGGCATAGATGTCGCAAGCCATCGTTTGGAAAGCATCTTCGATGTTCTGTCCAGTCTTTGCTGATGTCTCCATGTATCGGAAGCCGTGCTGCTCCGCAAATTGCCGGCCCTCCTTGTACATGACAGCGCGATGGGTTTCCATGTCGGTCTTCTGTCCGATGACCATGTAAACGGCTCGGTGTGGCAGAATGTGGATCCGTGACTCCTCAAGCCACTCCTCAAGATGTTCGAAACTCTTGCGTTTTGTAATATCGTAAACCAACATTGCACCAACGGAATTCCTATAGTAGGAACGTGTTATCGACCTAAATGAGACAAAAGCATAAAACCAAAAATAAAATGTATCTGCCTCTAGATAAAACAGATCACAATTTTGGGATGATTGTAAGGTCTTCAAAAGTGCTGGCTAAATAGCTGGCTACTTCAAAAATTTTTTTTACCTAAGTACAAGCTGGATTTATAAAAAATTATGATTTCATCAAACCTGGATTGGTGAAAATAATTATGTTGAAATGGAAGTTGGATTGATGGAAAAAGTCTTGACTATAGATAGATTCTGAATTTATGAAAAGAATGCATACTGGAATAAAAGTTTCTGTGGCTGCATTTTATGACAACACTAGCTATGACTCTAACTGACCCTCACGAGGCTTAACCTGGCAGAGCAAGACGTTTTGGCGCAGATATCTGATGCAATATATAATGTATTATGAAGCATGATCGATGATACTAATATAACTAAACTGGGAACTGGAATGATGAAAAGAATCATGCTTAAATTGAAGCGGGATGGATATGAGAATTCTACTAGTCGTTTAACCATTTTAGTCACAATCTTTTCATCAATCCCGCTTCCAATAAAACAGCATTATTTTTCTTGAATCCAGCTTTCATTTGTCATAATTCTTTTCATCAATCCAGCATCCATTTAAGCACAATTTTTTTCATCAATCTAGCTTTCATTTAAGTATAATTATTTTCATCGATACAGCTTCCATTTATGTATGATTATTTTCATCAATACAGCTTCCATTTAGGCATGATTATTTTCATCAATCCAGCATCCACTTAAGCATGATTATTTTCATCAATCCAGCGTACACTTAAGCATGATTATTTTCATCAATCCAGCTTTCATTTATGTATAATTATTTTCATCAATCCAGCTTCCATTTAAGCATGATTATTTTCATCAATCGCGCTTTCATTTAAGTATAATTATTTTCATCAAACCAGCTTCCATTCCTCTCACAAATCCTGCTCCCATGTTAACAGTATCTTTCCATTGATCCAGCTTCTGGTTAAACATGATCCCTCTTCTACTACCGATGCTCTCGATTTGCCTTGGAGAATAATTATACTACCATAATATATTTATATAATATACAATATTATTTTATTAGAGATCTGCGCCAAAACGTCCCACGCCAATACGTCATGCGCCAAAACGTCACGTACCGTTAACCTGGCCCTACCGCAAACTCATGAGGCCTAGCCTGGCACTAACTAACACTCACAAGTCTTAACCTGACCCTATCACACACTCACGATGCTTAGCCTGACCCTAACCATCACTCACACTGACCCTATCGCACACTCACGAGGCAGGCTTAGCCTAACATTAATCAACACTCATGAGGCTTAGCCTAACATTAACCAACACTCACAAGGTTGATTGACCCTAACCAACACTCATGAGGCTCAGCCTAACATGAACGTACACTCACGAGGCTTAGTCTAACTTTAACGTACACTCAAAAGGCTTAGCCTAACATTAACATTAACCAACACTCGCGAGGTTGAGTGACCCTAACCAACACTCTTGATGCTTAGCCTGACCCTAACCAACACTAATGATGCTTAGCCTGACCCTAACCAACAAAAACAATGCTTAGCCTGACCCTAACCAACACTCCCGAGGCTTAACCTGATCCTCACAAACACTCACAACGCTTAACATGACCCGACCTGACACTCAAGAGGATTAACCTGAACCCAACTGACATTTAAGACACGAATTTTATACAGACTTAATAAATTGCAAAGGCAGAAATCTTTTCATTAAAAAGTATAGGCTGCAATATGAGACAGACGACATAATATTATGTCATATCAAACACTTCCCTCTTGACATATGTAGTTGTTGTCCGTTTAAGACAAACCAATCTAAGGGCAAAACTTATGCCATAAATAAAACCCCGAAACTACATGTAAATGTGCTCCAACGCTAATATGAATAATCATATTGATGCCTAATCATCATACCACAACAGATTGCTGTGAATATATAACTGAACCTTCATGGCCTTCTATACATTTTGTGGCAGGCCTATAATTAGATCAACGTGACATCATACTCACATTGTCATATGCCTTTGTGGGGTGCTAGATAATTCAAACAGACAGGTTATCTCAAGACCAGTCCTTTTTAAATTATTTGTATAGGCCTATAGCCTAGACATTGCCGTGATTGTTCCCACCCTCTTCAGTATGATTACCATCGTTCAGGAACTTTCTCACATACCTAAATCGTTCTTGCCCGGCAGTGTCCCACAGCTGGAGCTTAATCCGAACGCCGGGTTTGACTTCAATGAGACGGGCAAAAAAGTCTACTCCGACCGTTGGTTCGCACATCTCCTCAAACTTTCCCTCCGTAAAATACTTGAGAAGACACGACTTTCCGACGGTGCTGTCACCAATAAGAATCAGCCGAAACTGATAGTTGAAGATCGGGTCAACCATTATACATCGATCGACATAAGCGCCGCTGAATAGCTTCTGCTTAACATAATCGGAACCGGAAATTGATCTTGCTTTAAGAAACCAGTGTGTGCACACCAAAGCACACACTCGTCCAAATAAAAGCCTATTACGCTGAGCAATAACAAAAGAGTCTCAAACATTATTTCTTCATCGTCACCACTCAACGGCAAAATCCGACTAGGTTAGTTGTGAAATCCGAAAATCTAAAAAATCAAAAATAAAAAAATAAAAAATAAAAACTTTTTGATTTTTTGGTTTTTGATTTTTTAGATTTCAAAAATCCGAAAATCAAAAAATTAAAAATCTCACTAGACTAGTTGTGAAGTATGGGAATACACTTTTTTAAAATCTGCCACTATTCTTATCACATTTATAATTTTCATTTATGTCCGCAGTACAACGGCCACCTAGCGAACGAACTTACCCCGCAACAAGCGCCTTCTCAGAAAAATAACCGTGCGTTGATTTTTTTAACGACACCGTTCCATATCGAAGATGATATGGTATCGCCCACCTCCTTTCTGCAGGTTTGGGACTGGCACTGTCGAAGTCCAAATAAATGCAAACTTTTATGTAGTGATAGATAAACTTTGCCAAGAAATGAGTTAAGTCAAAACTCAACTCATGCACCTTAAAATGAGTTAAAGCTCAAACTCAAATTAACATCTACAGCGGTGAAACGAGTTTAACTCAAACTCAGTTGTTAGGCTAAAAATTAATGAGTTAAATCATCAACTCACACGTGTCTCATTACCACGAGGTCCAAGACCAAGACCAAGACCGGGTGGTCGCCAAGACCGAGGGTCCGAGACCAAGACCAAGACCGAGACCAGGTGGTCCGAGACCAAGACCGAGGGTCCGAGACCAAGACCAAGACCGATACTATTTTTCATAAACAATTCAATTTATTAAGACGCTAAAACGGAATACCACGCTTAAAATAATAATTATATTACTGAAGAATACTAATCTTAATAATGGTCCAGAAACAGTTTCTCTGCCAACATGCCCATATTGAGCCCATCTCCAAATTAGATGGGCTCATAGGCTAGCCCATGTCAAGCCCATCTGGGCGTGAAATGAGGAGCCTACTATCAGAAAAAAAATGTGGGCGATGAGTGGGCTCGTGGGCTTGGGCTGCCTATGTCACGCCCAAATGGGATTGCGCTTATCAGCCCGTTAACCAACATAAACAATATCCAATTTTTGGGTGAGCGATGAGTGGGCTCAAGGGCTGCCCACATGACACCCAGATGGGAATACGCTGCGCAACTCACGAACCAACTTTTGCAATATCCGACTTTTGATGGGCAATGAGTGGGCTCGTGGGCTTGGGCTGATCCCCCATCACACCCAGATGGGATTACGCTTAGCAGCCTTTTAACCAACATATACCATATCCAATTTTTGGGTGAGCGATGAACGGGATCAGTGGCTTGGGCTGCCCAGATCACACCCAGATGGGAATACGCTGCGCAACTCATGAACCAACTTTTGCAATATCCGACTTTGGATGGG
The DNA here is from genome assembly GCA_959347315.1 of Bimastos eiseni. Lineage (NCBI taxonomy): Eukaryota > Metazoa > Annelida > Clitellata > Crassiclitellata > Lumbricidae > Bimastos > Bimastos eiseni. Next base: position 16,411,469 of record OY365822.1, read on the forward strand.
CGATGAGTGGGCTTAGGCTGCCCACATCACGCCCAGATGGGATTACATTTAGCAGCCCATTAACCAGCATTTGCAATATAAAGCTTTTGGGTGGGCGATGAGTGGGTTCGTGAGCTTGGGCTACACACATCACACCCAAATGAGATTATGCTTAGCAGCCCATCAACCAACATTTGCAATATCCAATTTATGGGCGATGAGTGGGCTTGCTTGGGCTGCCCACATCACGCCCAGATGGGATTACGCTTCGCAGCCTATTTACCAACTTTTGCAATATCCGACTTATTAGTAGGCGATGAGTGGGTTCGTGGGCTTGGGCTGCCCACATCACACCCAGATGGAATTATGCTTAGCAGCCCATTAGCCAACATATTGTAGCAAACCTGGCCTGTCCCATTTTTGATTATTTTAATTATTTTAATTATCTGATCAAGGTGCTATTGGCCGCTCAAAGCGTTTTGAGGGAGGGCCCAGTCGAATAGTTGGCCCAACGTAATTTGATTTACCCAATGTAGTTGGCCCAATGCAGTTGGCCCAACCGGTTTTGTTGTTGGCCCAACAGGAATTGTCTTAGTTGGCCCAACGTAGTTTGCAGTTCGCAAAACGTAGTTGGCCTAACGGGTTTTGCTGTTTCCCCAACGTGATTTAGCGAAATTATCCTAACGTAGTTGGAACAACGGTTTTGGCAATTGATCCAACGGGATTTATAGTTGGCCCAACGGGAAGTATCGAAACTGGCCCAACGTGGTTGGCCCAACGGTTTTGGCCGTTGACCAAACAGGTTTTGCTACAGAGTTGACCCAACAGTTGGCCCAATAATTGGGAGGCAACCATGAGAGTGCAGTTCAGCCGAGGGAGAGAGTCATCGAGAGTGCAGTTCAGCCGAACGAGCAAGGGTGTCGTTAGCAGCGGATAACGTTAGCAGCTCTGCCTGCCTCTCCCGTCACTGATGTCTGTCGTCGGTCGGTCGTCGTCGTCGCTACACCAGAGGTGTTGACCGCCGCCCTCGTCTGTCGTTGGACCTTCGTCGTGGTCGCTAGTTGACTGTGTGTCGCTAGCGAGCTGACGTCGTCGTCGTCGTCTTCGTCGTCGCCACACCAGAGGTGTTGGCCGCTGTCGTTGGGTCTTCGTCGTGGTCGCTAGTTGACTGTGTGTCGCTAGCGAGCTGACGTCGTCGTCTTCGTCGTCGCCACACCAGGGGTGTTGGCCGCTGCCCTCGTCTGTCGTTGGGTCTTCGTCGTGGTCGCTAGCTGACTGTGTGTCGCTAGCGTAGCTGACGTCGTCATCGTCGTCGCCACACCAGGAGTGTTGGCCGCTGCCCTTGTCTGTCGTTGGGCCTTCGTGTGGTAGCCAGTGGACTGCGTGTCGCTGGCGCAGCTGTCGTTGTCGTCATTGTGGTCGCCACACTAAGAATGTTGGCCGCTGTCGTCGAGCATTCTTCGTGGTCGTCGTTCGTCGCCTACGACTGTGAGTCGTTGGCCAAAGTCCTCGTCAGTCGTCGTCGTCGCCTCAGAGCTTCGTGGAACATTCCAAAATAAAGGACTGGGACGATAGAAGTGTTGTGATCGTCTGACACTGAACTCGAACTCCAGTTATAATTACCAATGGGTAGTCGGTAGATCTGCAATAAAGAATCAGGTAAACGGAAGAAGTCTTCTATCATACTACTGTAGCCGGACCCGTTCGCCAAAACTAGGTGTTGTCGTCATCCTGGTCGTTGTTCGAGGACACCTAACTCAGTGCCAATACCCCAATAGTGAGGAGGACGTCCCTAGGTGGTCAATAGACGGGGTGTTCCGTCACAATATGCAATATCCAACCTCAGGGTGAGCGATGAGTGGGCTCAAGGGCTTGGGCTGCCCACATCACACCCATATGGGATTACGCTTCGGAGCCCATAAACCAACTTTTATAATATCCAACTTTTGGGTGGGCGATGAGTGGGCTTGTGGAAGCGATGTCTTTAAGCGATTCCGAGGGATTCCGAGACTGAACAGAGGAGAGAACGAAGAGTCCCGTCCTAAGGTACGTGGAGCGGAAGACTATTCCAACTGGAGGGGCCTATAAGCAAAGCTCCTTGTTTAGGCCGTAGCAGTGCGCATACGGGGACCAGCAATAATTAGGGCTGTAAATTATTCACGGTCGTCGCGGGATTCACAAAATTCGCGAATTTTGGATACTACCGCGAATTTTAACGTTTTGCCGCGAATGACCGCGAATCTTACAGCTTTCTCGTGTTGCTTAATTTGTGTTTTTGATGTGGACTATGTGGTAAAGGCAAAGGTTATAAACACTAGTTACGACGTCTTCGTGTGTCAAAACATTCGGTGGCTAGAGGACGACGTTAAGTTTAAGCCCGGTACTTTTTCAGGTGATCGGCGAGCGACAATCTATTGTTTTCCAGAACATGCAGTGTGCACTGTGAACGTCGAGTTTAATCGGAGGGACAGTTGCACTAAGCATGCGAATAATCACCGTTCACAAGCGCAAAGCACAGATTGTAGAGAGTGGAGAGGCGAAATCCGCGAAAAGGAAATAATAGTTACAGCCTGCTCTTTCAGCTGTGTTTGCAAAGCAGACGTCGCAGCAACAGCACTCGCCGTTATTGGCATGAATGGTCGTTGATTATACTCGGTTATTGACTCATTTATTGTGTAATTTGTGTACCCAACACATTTGACCGAGAACGCGCCGCCAATTCTATGTTTTTGGCCGCAAATTGGCCAGCGAATTTTTCAATTTTCGTCTGAGAAAAATTTACAGCCCTAGCAATAATCCATGGGCAGATAAACGAAGAGAAGCCCGTTGGGGAAATGGAAAACATTCTGGTACAGATCGAGAGCCCAAAGGTACGCCGGAGCAGAGCCAACAAGACAGTTTCGCATCAAAGTAAGAACTTTAAAGTGTAGGCGTTGAGGTGCAGGAAGCCAATGAAGAAATCACGGATGAAAGACGAGATGTGTGAAAACTTAGGGATGCCACCAATTAGTCGATGAGATGACGATTAATTACGATTACCATCCTGTTGAACCTGATCATCCTTCTCTGAAGTTCTGTCTAAGTTTTTGTCGAATCCGCGGTTACTACTTATCAAGTCCTCCTACAGAGCCATAGCCTATAGGCCTATCCAGCCACACCTCTGCAACGATCCACCCTCTGAATTCTGCAAATTTACGATTCATCCTTGATGATTAGGCTATCATTCAATCACCAACGATCATATATGCGCGCGGCACACCGGTTGAGAACCACTGATTTAGCATGTAGGCCTGCTTAGGCCTATCATGTTGTCAAGTGTTCTTTAATGAAACCAAGTGTAGCCTATGCCTAAAACATTGTTCCTGCGCCTTGAAATAATATTTATTTAATTTATCATTTTAATTCAAACTAAAATTTTAAAGAAAAAGTTTTAAACATAACCAACTTAGAATGTCAAAAGTCTATCAAAGTACAGACGAATATTTGAACAGCACAGAGTGCAGAAGTTCCAATAAAAATGAAGACTGCGAATATAAATGCGTGAAGTGCGTAATTTTCGCGTGCGTCCTCTTTTTTCCTGAGTGCCCCTCATCTGCAGAGTGCTGTGCACAAAATTGCACATAGGGGAGAGCAGAGCTAAGAAGGCACCATCATATGTAGACCTACAAGAAGAATTTCTGCGGCTAGTCCTGCAAGTAGAAGCCCGTACAGAACTGTCATTCATTTATTTCACGCGATCGGACTTTACCGCACTCTCGAACGGCACCCAGACCTGTGAGCATTTCTCACGATCGGTCTTTCTCTGTCAGCCTCTTAACCCCTACGATCAGGGCACGGGCCGTCTTGCGATCAACGGCAGAGGAGCCCACCCCGCCAGATCAGCGAAAAGCAGCACCGGCCTAACCGCGAGAGCGGCTGTCATTAGGGGTCGTATTTACATGGGAAACTTTACGATCACTCAACGATCTCTGGAGCGCGAGAACCACTCTACGTATGAAGCAGTACGAACCACTGCTTCACATATTAGCAATGCACTGTATGTCAGGCTATACTCAAGCCTATTCATGTATCTGCAAGCTATGCGCTAACTGACAAACGCCGAAAGGTCTTCCCTCCTATTCCGAAGTTGCAATGCGCAACACTGTAAAAAATGTACGTTAATATAACACTATGGCGAGCCGATTATTTAAAAATAAATCCTTCATTCAAGCCCAGTTTCCCCTCTTCACTTTCTCCGCCTCTGTTCGGGATTTAGGGGTCACTCTTGACCAAGAACTCACCTTTGCTCAACATGTCAATAATGTCTCTCGTAGTTGCTTTTACCAGCTTCGCCAATTGCGAGTAATATCTCGCTCTCTTATTCTTAGCGCCGCAGCTACTCTGGTTCATGCTTTTGTTACCAGTCGCCTTGACTATTGCTCCTCAATATATGCTGGCCTCCCCCAAGTTCGGATTGGGCGTTTGGAGCGGGTTTTGCGTGGTCAAGTATCAGAGTAGGGCCTACATGCGGAATATCCTCCACTGGTTGCCTCAGCGCATCTTATTTAGGGTATCTGTCTTTGTTTGGCACTGCCTTGGCGGTACTGAGCTTGCTTATTTGCAGGAGCTATGTCGCCCTATCACTGCCAATAGTAGTCGATGACCACTTCGCTCTGCCGTTCCTGGCGACCTGATCGTCCCCTTTGCACGCACTTCCATAATGCAGAATCGGGCTTTCTCGGTCGTCGTGGGACCTACCATCTGGAATGGACTTCCCATAGAGCTTCGCCACCTAGTTATTAGGTAGGTAGCCACCTACCTAATCGTCATCTTCCTTTTACGCCTCTCTTAAAACTATCCTTTTCAGCCGAGGGTTAGGCCGGGAGCGCCTCTGAGTAGATATCTTGAAGGGGCGGTCAATCAAGCATTCTTTGATTGATTGATTTATCGATATATGCAGGTCTCAAGTCAAAATCACGTTTATTATAGATAATTATAGATATCTATCTACAATTCTGATAATTTTCATATAGGGATTATAGGCCTATCTATTCCTAGCTACAGGTCAAGGTGTATATTGGTCCATGGCTACAGGTCGTACATCGAAGTACGAATCTTCAACATCCAGCTGAGGGAGCGAGGAATGGTGGGGCGCAGAGCTAACGAACCGAGTGAGCAGGGCCGTACCGAGGGCGGGGCCAGCGGGGCCATGGCACAGGGCGCAAATATGGAGGGGGTGCAAATTTCAGTATGACATAACTTTTATTATTCTATAAATTCATTCTTTCTTCAAATATGACCCTATTTTCATTCAAGAATAAAAACTAAAATTGGTTGCTGACAAAATCGTCAGGTCGTTTGTAAGATGCTAAGTAGCGGGATGTCAATTAAGATAATGAGACACACAGCAATTTCTGTCTTGTCTGCCTGTCTCTTTGTTATTTCTCTTCCTCTTGTCTTAAGTTTGCTTATAGCTATAGCTCAATTTTGTCTCTTCTTTGATATACTGACCCTATTTTCTCTCCTTCTTGTGCCCAAAATTTTGTCTTAGGTCTGGTTGAACCAGATTTTTACAAAAACTTTTGACAACATATCTCTACGTTTTGCCATAGAAAAATTTCGTTGGCATATTGCAGCTCGGTTAAGTAATAAAGTTACTGTTTGCTCTCTTTCAATCAATCCTAGGTTTTAACTCTTTCAACTTGATTACCCAGAATTGTCCGTGAGGAAGGAAAGCAATGGGAAACCATCTCATTTTTCTCAACACCGGGTAGCATATGCAAGCGGAGAAATCATCATCACCAAGCATTTCCATGCAGAGCCGTACCGAGCAACAATTGCGCCCTTTGCCTAGCATCAATCTGGCACCCTCACATTTTTAAGATAGTGCATTTTATGGAATATTAAGTTATTCCATCCTGAAATTTGCGCCCTTTCCACATTTGCGCCCTGGGCCAAGGCCCTGCTGGCCCCCTCGGTAGGGCACTGTCTGTTTCCATGTAAGCAGCCAATGCTATAGCAAGACAGGCAATTTGAGCTTCAGAATGCCAGACGATTGGTGGCACCAAGTCAGCAAAAATAAGTCTGCTATTTTTGAGCTATGGGCCCTACATTTCATTCTGTACAATGCTTTATCAACTTAATAAAATTTACTCAATTAGGGCACTGTTTAGATTTATACAATATCAGCAGGTGTATAAATTACACAGGTCAGCGAATTCCGGCTGTTTTGGCACCGTCCATCCTGGAAGGTTCAAGCCAGAGAAGTCCGGCTGTTTTGGCACCGTCCATCCTGGCAGCTTCAGGTCAGGCCAGAGAAGTCCGGCAGTTTTGGCACCGTCCATCCTGGTAGAGGTGCTGTGGCATCTGACATGAAGCGCTACCTGTCTTCGGTTATCGAGACCTGTTTGTGACCGCTGTCAACTGACCGACTGTCCTGCAAGCGGCTATAGGTTAGTTTCAGTTTCTATGAAGTTTTGCGAAAAATCCCATAGATTGGTTGCTAATAAGATCATCGGGTCGTTTGGAAGATACTAATTAAGTAGCAAAGTGTTGACCAGGATAATGAAACACAGAGCATTTTATATCTTCTCTGCCTGTCTCTTTCCTAAATTTCGCTTCCTCTTGTCTTAAGTCTGTCTACAGCTCTATTATCTCTATTTCACTATTCTTGAGTCTGCTCAGGGGCGTCAATACCCCCTGAGCGATGGAGGCAAACCCTCTGGTCCAAGATGTCAGGAAGGCAAGGTATACCCCCTAAGACTAATCAATTATCCTCCACCTGAAATTGCCTTGGACCCTCCCTCCTATGTGGGCGCCCCTGGGTTTGATGACCCTATTTTCTCTTTTCTTGTGCCCAAAATGTCTTAGGTGCGGCTGCCTCCCAGTTGTGGATGAAAGGAACGAGATTTTTGAAGAAAGCTTTTGCAACATTGTCCCTATGCTTTGCTGTTGAAAAAGATTATTTTGGCATATTGCAGCTCAGTTAAATGATACATGTATACAGTCGCTGTTTGCTTTCTTTCAATCTATCCTACTCCACGTCTTTTTCTCCCTGTTATCTAGTTTAACTCCAACTTTATGACATTTTGCATTATTGTTTTGTCTTTTAGAACTGACTGGAAACCATCACAGACGACCTGAGATGCCTGGAGAGTAGAGATGTCATGGGACGAAAACGAGAAGGACCTGGACATAGGAGACGAGTGGAGGAGGAGGAGATGCGTTACCCAGGATTGTCTGTGAGGAAGGAAGACAATGGGAAATCACCTTACCCTTGTAAAACGTGGGTGGCATATAAGCCAATAAATGGACCTGTCTGAGGGCTAAAGACTCATCATCATCATCAGACTGTTTCAATACTTTCTATCTCCGTTCTTAGTGCATTCTGTGTTTTTCACTTCCGTTTCACTGTTCTACTCTGAGTTTTTACTCTAGATCTCCTTTCTCATTTTCTTTTCTGTCTTATTCTTCACTTACTTTGGTCAGTTTCGGGATACGTTAGTTTTAGATCCGTCCCTGTATTCTCCTTTGATTAAGTTCTGATAATTGATTACCTCCACAACGACCACAATTAAACAATTCAACACGAATAAGATCCATCTAATTGCACAGACGAAACGAAAATGGCATACAGTATAAAAATTATGCTGCTACATATAACTCTAATCGTAATCGTTAACTTCTCAAAACTTTTAAAGCGCCACTCGAAAGCCAAATTCAGCACACCAGTTTATTGAATGATTATGTTGCATTCAGTCTGATATGAGAAGATTAAGGTGTTCGAAGATAGTTTTGTATTCACCTCAGACCTGAGGTCAACACAGAGCTACAGTACAAATCTCGTTAAAAGGTCCTCTCGCTCGGGATTCACTGGCTTTTGGCTCGTGAATCTCGAGCGATACTTGCCATTTTCTTTGGCGAGTAAGGGGCTAAACCGCCAGATTCGCCAGCTAATTTCGCCGGATTCGCCGGAGAATACCCAGCAATCCGTTGCGAACGCTAGTCTCGAGAGATGTCATTAAGAAGGCATTCATCGACATCAAAGATAAATTCATGACTTGGATGAAACATCTGTTCAGTATATAATGTGCTGCTAGGTGTGCGTTAGGCAGGCATTCAATGCATAAGTAATATGTAGTCAAAGTCAAAGTTGCCTAGAGGTCATTTCCGACACAACGCTTGGAGCTGTGAGAAAAAATCATGACGTGCAATTATTGCAGCGTACTCAAATAAATTTTACGCTTACTTGTTTTGTGACAGATATATAAACCTTTTTCTGCATAATTGAAAACACAGATATATGAAACAATAACGCTATAATAAAAAATATAGTTTAGCAGGATATATTGGCTGGGATGAACAGTAATATCAAAAAGCCATTTGATGGATAATTATTTCAGATGCAGACAATTAAGATTGCTGTATTTAACTTTTATAACTGTGTTTAACAGCAGAACAACATTCTGCGAAAATCTGAGGATGAAATGCGTCGAGAGAGACAACATCGATGTTAGATATTTGTTTAAAGTGAGCATGAAGAAACAAGAATATCCTCAGTTGCCTTTCTCGACGCATAGCATCTGTAGATGAATGGATGGATGGATGGATGGATGGATGGACGGATGGACGGACGGATGGTTTGACGGATGGTTTGAGGTTCGCCGCCATATCGGCCACTGCACCCGCTCTTTGTGATGTTTCTGGCAGATATGAGTCATACGACTTTGCCATTATATCTGACTGTTGCGTCCCATTATTATTATTATTATTATTATTATTATTTATCGGTGTTAGTTTCATTTATAATTATTATTATTATTATTATTATTATCATTATTATTATTATTATACATATATGTTTCACATTATGCTGTTATCGCCCATGATGAGCTAATGGAGTGTTGGCAATGTCCCGAAGAGGCAGACTGCGTTCCCACGCTGAAGAACAACTGAGATACGTTGGAACAGAAATGACGTCTCCATTGGATCGTGGGTTGCAGCACTCGTTCGACTACCCAACTCTGAGATGAACTCCAGTCCTTCACTGCTCCAAGCGCCGCCGGATTCCAAGGAGAGGGCTACGAAGTCGTGGGTGTTGGTTATGGTGGAATACTTGGCCCTCTTCGTCTTAGCTGCGCGTTCGGCTGCTTCGCCAGCTCTGATAGATGTGTCGACAAGATGTGACTTGGCGTAAGTGTCGGGCACTGTCACATCCCATGCCAGACATCGACCACGTGTCCAAGGAATGAGCGTTACGCCGTCCGGTCGCTTTCCATCTTCTCTTAGCAAGCCGAGAGGTTCCTTTTGCGCTGGAATCTTCGCCCTGCCAAGAGCTCTCCAGTTATTATTATTATTGTTATTATTATTATTATTATTATTATTATTATTATTATTATTATTATTATTATTATTATTATTATGTCAGTATTATTCATCATTGGCATTGCCAACGGATCTGTCATCAGGCCATCTGGGTCGCCGCTTGTCAGTGGATTGTAATCTTGACATAGTGCCCTGAACAGCCACCGCATTGAAACATTGGATCAATGCCGACAAGTTCTGGAAGAGGAAGCTTGTCTCCAGGGTGTCACCGGTAGTTGTCGAAAGTCGGCGTTCAGTCTCAGACAGAAAGGCGAGGCCCTCACTATTGAGGGGACCGAAGGTTTCTAGAGCGACTGGAACAAAAGTGTATTTCTTCTCCAGCTCAGAATATTTTATGTGTTTCCTTGTGGCTGCTATCTCCGCCGCTCCTCCGGCTGTGGCAGCTGTCTCGGGGATATAAGAAACGGCGACTGTGTAATAATAATAATAATAATAATAATAATAATAATAATAACCACTGGAACGGCCGCTCGGGCAAGATGGCGGCATGTTTATACCGGCGTGAAGATGTTGGCTTTAATTAGCGTTTCCCGGCCTTTATCATTCTTTGTTTTACGGTTTGTTTGAACCTACTCCTTACGGATAGGGTGATTTTATGGGGTAGCACAGTTGAATCTGTATATGTTCAGGTTTACATAGGTTTTGAACTTTGAAGCACCAGTCACCCGAGTACTGGTGTGGCTCCGCCCACCAGCACACCTGCATTCTAAGTCCACAGCACACCTGTATCTTAAGTTCAAACACGTCACCTTTTCATCCCGTATGTTCCGTCTGAAGCGACTTTGCACATTAGGAGAAAGACTCGGAACACCGACTATAGAGTCCACATCAGGAAATGGACGGCCCGACGCCCCTGCGGCCGTCGCAGAAAGCTAGGGGAGCCTGCAGCGTGTGTAGAGTTGAAAGACAGCTGCACAACCGGGACGGAAAGGTTCATCTACACGGGCTCAGAAACCAGCCATGTCCTGGATCTGGAAGATTGCCCCTAGGAGCGGATCGGTCGACATATCCGGATACGACGCGAGAGGACTGCGACGTCGGCCCCAACAGCAGCGCAAACCAAGACACGACAATCCATCATCCACCGAACCAGCCACCGCCTACAGAAAGGGAAGTCAGCACACAAAATCAAGTCGGAAGAGCCGCAGTGGATGATCTCAACCGGAACAAGACAGCACATCCGACGATGCGACAGAAAATCCTGAAACGCATCCTTAAAGGCGCTAGATCAAGTGCAGGTAGACTTCTAACCTCAATCATAAACAAGATCCTCAGCGAAGCGGAAAATCGATCACACTGGCACATGCTGTTAACCTTCGGGGCCGGGATCTTGGAACAACCGAGAAGGGGAGGGAAACGCCACAACTTGACCGCGACAATAAAGAGCAGGGTTGAAAGCTTCCTCAATGAATGGCCACGATAGTGCCTCAGAAATAACAGCACAAGACTTCTCACAGAACGGCAGACGAAAGGCAAATATAAGCGACGAACAGACAGTGGCAGCAGCGGTTGCGTCCAAGATGGAGGACGGAAACATTAGAGAGCAGTACGAATTCTATGCTCAAGCGACAAGCCAGCAAACGCAGACCGAGAGACACTGGAGGAGTTACGATCAAAACATCCAGACCCTCCATGCGATCGGCCTGCCATCACCACAGCACCCCGATCGGAACCTCTACAGATCAGTGAGGAGCAGGTGAGAGGACACATCCGGTCCTTCCCTGCCGGCTCCGCCGGAGGCCCGGATGGAATTCGACCACAACACCTTATAGATCTGGTCACTTGTGCTGAGATCGGAACTGCACTCGTTACAGCCATCACAACCTTGGTCAACCTGCTCCTGACAGGAGTCTGCCCACCGCAAATCAGGCCGATCTTGTTCGGAGGTACTCTGATCGCCTTACGAAAAAAAAACCGGAGGCTTGCGACCGATAGTGATCGGCTACTACTGGTGCCGACTGACATATGAAAGCGCCAACTCCAGCACCGTTCAGAAAGCAGCCACATATCTGGCGCCGCGCCAGGTTGGAGTAGGAGTGCCAGGAGAAGCAGAAGCGGCATGCCACGCAGCCAGTAGATTCCTAAAAGAAATGCCCAACGGCTCGGTCAGTGTCAAGATAGACTTCAGTAATGCATTCAACAACCTGCATAGAGATCGCATGCTTCTGGCACTGGATGAGATAGCTCCGGAGTTGACGCCATACAGCCGACTCGCATATGCGGAAGCCACAATCTTACAATTTGGAAAATACACGCTGCTCTCGCAAGTCGGTCCTCAACAAGGAGACCCACTGGGGCCGTTGCTGTTCTGCCTGGCAATGCAACCAATCATGCAGAGATTGTCATCAGCTCTAACGCTGGGTTTTCTTGACGACCTGCCGCTCGGAGGAGCAACGGCTGTGGTACAGAGGACGTGAGAATGATAGAGCACGAGTGTGGCTTGATTGGACTACAACTCAATCGCGAAAAATGCGAAGTCATCACACGGTCGGGTGAATGGATTGAACATCAGGCCCTTCAGGACTTTAGCGAAGTTTCTCCAGAGGAGGCATGTCTTCTGGGAGCGCCGGAAGAAGCGCTAACAACATGCCTGGAATTCAGATGTTCCGAACTGGCATTTGCAGTCTCAAGACTGGAAAACGTTGCTAAGCATGACGCGCTGGTCCTATTAAGAAACGCCATGTGCTCTCAGAAGGTACTGCACACGTTGAGATGCTTCCCCTGCTGAAAAAATACGACGATATACAAAGAAAAGGCCTCTCTTCAATATTGAACATCAATCTAAATGGCAATCAATGGCTACAGGCGTCTTTACCAGTCAAATTAGGAGGTCTGGGCATACGTCGGGCTGCTTCGCTTGCGCTTCGTGCCTTCTTGGCTTCCGCTGCAAGCACCCGCGTCCTCCAATCCTCCATGCTGGGCTACGATCAAGTATTCACAGATGAGCAGATGGTATTGATGCTGCAACGATGGACCGAAGTCGGACAGCCTGACAACCAAACAGCATACAAACAAGCCTCTTGGGACAAGCCGCTGGTGAAGAAAGTGAAGGACTTACTGATCGACTCATGCAACGAGACGTACCATCAAGCAAGACTTAAAGCGGCTGCAGCGCCTCATGCAGGCGACTGGCTATTCGCACTTCCGATATCATCATGTGGATTGCGAATGGATGACGAAACGATCAGAGTAGCGGTGGGTCTCAGACTTGGATCGATGATATGCGAGCCTCACACGTGCCCATGTGAGTCGAGGGTGACGGCAGATGGTTCGCATGGCCTATCATGCCGTCTAGGCCCGGGCCGAATTGCCAGACATGCGACAATAAATGACGTCATAAGCCGAAGTCTTACGCAAGCTGGAATGCCTAACATCAAGGAACCTCCAGGACTTTCACGAACGGATGGCAAAAGACCAGACGGCTTGACACTAATACCATGGCGAGGGGGGCGTAGCCTCGTATGGGACGCCACCATAACAGACGCGGTTGCTCCATCCTACATCCAGGCAACGGCTGCTGCGGCAGGGGCAGCAGCGGAAATGGCGGACACAAGAAAGAATGCGAAATACGTCCACCTGTGGCCCAACCATCATTTTGTACCAGTGGCTTTTGAGACCCTAGGCCCCATTAACATCAATGGACTAGACTTTATTAAGGATCTGGGTAAACGTTTAACACTAAACACTGGAGATATTAGAGAGACATCTTATCTTTTCCAACGCATAGCTACCGCAATCCAACGCTTTAATGCGGTTGCCTTCAGAGGCATATTTGCCCTGCCACACACTGCCGAGTGAGTTGCAGTTCCAGAAAATCGTCACATGTCCGGATATTGTTTGTATCGCCTGAGGGATCATTAATGCCTCGGGCACTAAAACAATATAATAGAAATAATAATAAAATAATAATAATAATAATAATAATTTGATCGAATATTGAAAGACCTTATGGACCTCCAGTCACAAGCAGCCCTCATATTGCTGAGATCCTGTTTCGGGGCAGTAAAGATGGCTTACCTGCTGCGGAGTTCTCCGTGCTAGAACCACCAGTTACTGGAGACAATAGACCATCAGACTAAAACAGGACTGGAGAAGATCCTCAACACGGAGCTCAATGACATTCAGTGGTTACAAGCTTCGCTCCCGATTAGAGATGGAGGACTCGGGACCAGGCAGGTATCGATGCTGGCAACTTCAGCCTATTTGGCGTCAGCTGCGTCGACCGTCTCGCTCGTGGGCGCCATCTTAGCCGTGGAAGAGTGGAACGACGTGTACTAGGAGGAAATGTTCAACGTTCGTTAGGAATCCCTTCCAGTGACGATGATATCGGTTCCGATCCAACAGAAGACGTGGGACAGACCTCTGATAAACGAAGATAAAGCGAAAGTCTGGTCCGGATGCGACAACCCACTTAGTCAAGCCAGAATGCAAGCATTATCTGCCCTGCACGCCGGAGACTGGCCTTGGACTATTCTTTTGGCTTCCTGCGGGTTGGGATAAGACAATGAGGCGGTCAGGGTTGCGGCAGGACTTCGCCTAGGACTAGTGCTCTGTGCACCGCATCCATGTCAATCCGGGGAGAGTGTCGATCCAGATGGACATCACGGCCTGGTCTGCAGAAGATCAATGGGAAGAGGAGCACGACACTCTGCCATCAATGAAATAATCTGGAGAGCTCTCTTGAAAGCGGACATTCCGAGCTCAAGAGAACCATCGGGACTGATCCGCACCGATGGCAAGAGACCAGATGGCGCCACATTAATCCCATGGGCGAGAGGCAGACACCTAGCATGGGAAGCAACAGCCATTCACACATGCGCATCCTCTTATGTACATCTGACAGCATCAACAGCCGGTGGAGCAGCAAAACATGCCGCAGAACGAAAGTGCATGAAGTACTCATCCCTCCCTATCACGCATGATTTTGTGCCAGTAGCCATCGAATCACTGGGCCCCATAAACCGTACTGGAATGGAGTTTCTACAAGAGCTGGGCCGCCGTATGACACAGGCAGCGGGAGACCCTCGTGAAACAACTCATCTTTTTCAGCCTTTATCTATTTGTACACAACGTTTAAATACAGTGGTATTCAGGATCTCTTTCGTTCAGACCGATGGTGACGAAAACCTATAACAATGACAATAATAATAATAATAATAATAATAATAATAATATAACAGAACCGTTGGCAATGCCAATGATGAATAACACTATATGTGACATAATAATAATAATAATAATAATAATAATAATAATAATAATAATAAAAAGCGGCGACCCAGATAGCCTGATGACGGATCTGTTGGCAATGCCAATGATGAATAACACTATATGTGACATAATAATAATAATAATAATAATAATAATAATAATAATAATAATAATAATTATTATTATTATTATTATTATTTGAGGCAGCGGACGTGGTGGGCGGAAAATTTTTAATGTCCGACTATTTAGCAAAAATACCGCGTAACGAGTAATTGTCAGAGTTGGATTTTAGCATCGTCTAATGGATTAACAACTCGTGACCCGATTGATTATATTCACCACATCTTATTCGCCAAGACCACAACACGATTGGTTTGTCAAACTTTCGTTTCAACTTATATGTAGCCGTGCATTTGAATTGATGGCCGCTTGCCATGCTTTAAGGCCAGCGACGTCAACGTTGCCAATGGCAACGATTACTGTTTAAATGGCGGCGCATTTGAAAACAAACCGATTTGAAACTCAGATGAGTCAAAAACCTTGTAAGGGCCAGGGGGTTTGCGGGGTGTGTTGGTTGTCCTTCAAAACCCATGCCTCAGATGGCACGATGCACCGGCACGGCCCTCGAACCGCCCCTTGTCCAGGTTCCGACCAGCCACCGGCGGACGGCCCTTTAAAGCATAACACCACAAGACAGTCGTCTTCTACCACTAGCGTGCAGATCTCTTACTCACGGGAGCTGTCGACGGACGTTGGGCTGATCGCTTCTCAGCTCTCACATCCTGTTTCACCCGGTCTTCTGATTAAGAGAATCCCAAAAGCAGCAAGGCCATCTTGTGCTGCTCTCCTGGCCGATATAATCCAAGCAATTGTAAGAGAACCAAATTGCGTTGCAAAATGGTTCGATTTGCTGGCCTTCGGTGGAACTGTACTAGTGAAGCCAAGAAGAGGTGGACGAAAGCACAACATGACCAAGATGATTTTGTCCCGCATTACTGAATGGGGACTGCAGGGACCAGACCAGTCGACTAACGATGAATTGCCACTGACGTCAAGTCGTAAGCTCAAGTCCGCTAAATGCGACGACGCCAGGTATTTAGCCTCAACAGTTGCAAGCAAGCTGGAGGAAGGCAATTTCAAGGCAGCCATCCGTCTCATCTGCAGCGAGGATAGGCCGGCACTGGACACACCTGAAACTCTGGCCGCGCTTAAGAAAAAGCACCCGCCTGCACCAGCGGACAGGAGAACCCCATGTGATCCGGACAGTTCCGATCGCTTCATCCCGCTTCAAGTTTCTAAAGAAGATGTCGCTAGGGCAATCTCCTCTTTCCCTGCGGGTTCGGCTTGTGGTCCAGATGGCATTACTCCACAACACTTAAAGGATCTGATGGCCTATGGAGTAGATGACAACATCGGGCAACATCTATCTGACCTTGTCAATCTGCTCCTAAAGGGAGGTCTATCCGAAGAGGTGAATGAGGTCATCTATGGGGCAAACCTTTTAGCCCTGAGCAAGAAGGACGGAGGCATAAGACCGATCGCCGTGGGCTACACATGGCGTCGTCTGGCGGCAAAGTGCGCTAATTCGCATGCGGTAACAAGGCTGTCTCAACTGCTCGCCCCCATTCAGCTTGGGGTAGGCATTCCAGGAGGCGCTGAGGCAGCTGTCCATGCGACACGTCGCTGGATTTCCACAATGCCTGAGGACAGCGTCCTAGTGAAGCTCGACTTCGCCAATGCCTTTAACACTCTGCGCAGAGATTGTCTTCTAGAGGCAGTTGCTAGAGAGATCCCAGAGCTCTACCACTTTGCTCACGCTGCCTATTCAAACCGTCCACTGTTGCGCTATGGTTCAAACACAATTCGATCCGAAGAAGGAACGCAGCAAGGCGATCCTTTGGGACCTCTGGAATTCTGTCTTGTGCTGCAACCGATTCTGATGAAGCTTCGTTCGGATCTGCGTATCGGATATCTGGATGACTTGACATTGGGAGGTAACAAGGAAACAGTGGCCGACGACGTTCAATTAATCGAGCAGGAATCAAAGAATCTGGGATTGCTATTGAACCGCAGCAAATGCGAAATCGCGTGTCACAACACCCAGATGCCGAACAATGACCCTTAGTTCCAAGAGTTCACGAGCATAGCCCTCGAGGACATGACCTTGTTGGGTGCACCTCTAATTTCAGGTCCAGCTGTGAACATGGTCGTTAATTCAAAGGCCAATGACCTCGAGAGGGCAATCGGAAGATTGTCCTTGCTTTATACACATGACGCTCTGGTTCTGCTGAGAAACAGTCTAAGTGTACCGAAGCTCTTGTACAGTCTGCGCACAGCCGTCTGCGCTGATTGCCCGGGCTTGGCTCGGTTTGATCAACTGCTGAGAGAAGGACTGTCAACCATTTTAAATGTGGACCTTGACGATGACCGTTGGCTCCAGGCTTCTTTGCCGGTGAGAGATGGTGGTCTGGGAGTTCGTTGTGCATCTACGCTGGCACTTTCTGCCTTTCTGGCTTCTGCTGCTAGTACAAACGAACTCCAGGCATGCATCCTACCAACAGAGTCTGCTGAGGAACCATATGAACTTGCGAGTTCAGCACTCAACGCTTGGAAGACCCTGACAGATGCAGAACCACCAACAGGAGCAGCAAGTTATCGCCAGAAAGAATGGGACCTCCGATTCACAGACAAGGCATGGAAAGGTCTGCTGGATTCCAATAACAATCCATGCGACCGTGCTCGCCTGCTGGCCTCACGAGCACCTCATTCTGGAGACTGGATGCTAGCGCCCCCTGTGACTGCCCTAGGCCTGCGCCTCTCAAACGAGGATGTACGACTGGCAGCCGGGTTGAGGCTAGGAACGACGCTCTGCGAGCCACATTTGTGTCACCAATGTCAAGAGAGCGTCGACGCAAAAGGGCTCCATGGACTAATTTGTAGAAGAGGCAGCGGAAAACATCAACGACACAGCATGTTGAACGATGTCATCTGGAGAGCTCTTGGCAGGGCGAAGATTCCAGCGCAAAAGGAACCTCTCGGCTTGCTAAGAGAAGATGGAAAGCGACCGGACGGCGTCACGCTCATTCCTTGGACACGTGGTCGATGTCTGGCATGGGATGTGACAGTGCCCGACACTTACGCCAAGTCACATCTTGTCGACACATCTATCAGAGCTGGCGAAGCAGCCGAACGCGCAGCTAAGACGAAGAGGGCCAAGTATTCCACCATAACCAACACCCACGACTTCGTAGCCCTCTCCTTGGAATCCGGCGGCGCTTGGAGCAGTGAAGGACTGGAGTTCATCTCAGAGTTGGGTAGTCGAACGAGTGGTGCAACCCATGATCCAATGGAGACTTCATTTCTGTTCCAACGTATCTCAGTTGTTCTTCAGCGTGGGAACGCAGTCTGCCTCTTCGGGACATTGCCAACACTCCATTAGCTCATCATGGGCGATAACAACATAATGTGAAACATATATGTATAATAATAATAATAATAATAATAATAATAATAATAATAATAATAATAATAATAATAATAATAATAATAGAAGAGAAAGAAGAATAATAATAATAATAGTAATAATAATAGTAATAATAATAATAATTATTATTATCATTATTTATATTATTATTATTATTATTATTATTATTATAATAGTAATAATAATAATAATAATTGCGTTGCAAAATGGTGCGATTTGCTGGCCTTCGGTGGAACTGTACTAGTGAAGCCAAGAAGAGGTGGACGAAAGCACAATATGGCCAAGATGATTTTGTCCCGCATTTGTGAATGGGGACTGCAGGGGCCAAACCAGTCGACTAACGATGAATTGCCATCGACGTCAAGTCGGAAGCTCAAGTCCGCTAAATGCGACGACGCCAGGTATTTAGCCTCAACAGTTGCAAGCAAGCTGGAGGAAGGCAATTTCAAAGCAGCCATCCGTCTCATCTGCAGCGAGGATAGGCCGGCGCTGGACGCACCGGAAATTCTGGCCGAGCTTAAGAAAAAGCACCCGCCTGCGCCAGTGGACAGGAGAACACCGTGTGATCCAGACAGTTCGGATCGCTTCATCCCGCTTCAAGTTTCTAAAGAAGATGTCGCTAGGGCAATCTCCTCTTTCCCTGCGGGTTCGACTGATGATCCAGATGGCATAACTCCACAACACTTAAAAGATCTGTTGGCCTATGGAGTAGATGACAACATCGGGCAACATCTATCTGACCTTGTCAATCTGCTCCTAAAGGGAGGTCTATCCGAAGAGGTGAATGAGGTCATCTATGGGGCAAACCTTTTAGCCCTGAGCAAGAAGGACAGAGGCATAAGACCGATCGCCGTGGGCTACACATGGCGTCGTCTGGCGGCAAAGTGCGCTAATTCGCATGCAGTAACAAGGATGTCTCAACTGCTCGCCCCCATTCAGCTTGGGGTAGGCATTCCAGGAGGCGCTGAGGCAGTTGTCCATGCGACACGTCGTTGGATAACCACAATGCCTGAAAACAGCGTCCTAGTGAAGCTCGACTTCGCCAATGCCTTTAACACTCTGCGCAGAGATTGTCTTCTAGAGGCAGTTGCTAGAGAGATCCCAGAGCTCTACCACTTTGCTCACGCTGCCTATTCAAACCGTCCACTGTTGCGCTATGGTTCAAACATAATTCGATCGGAAGAAGGAACGCGGCAAGGCGATCTTTTGGGACCTCTGGAATTCTGTCTTGTGCTGCAACCGATTCTGATGAAGCTTCGATCGGATCTGCGTATCGGATATCTGTATGACCTGACATTGGGAGGTAACAAGGAAACAGTGGCCGACGACGTTCAATTAATCGAGCAGGAATCAAAGAATCTGGGATTGTTATTGAACCGCAGCAAATGCGAAATCGCGTGTCACAACACCCGAACAATGACCCTGCGTTTCAAGAGTTCACGAGCATAGCCCTCGAGGACATGACCTTGTTGGGTGCACCTCTGATTCCAGGTCCAGCTGTGAACATGGTCGTTAATTCAAAGGCTAATGACCTCGAGAGGGCAATCGGAAGATTGTCCTTGCTTTATACACATGACGCTCTGGTTCTGCTGAGAAACAGTCTAAGTATACCGAAGCTTTTGTACAGTCTGCGCACAGCCGTCTGCGCTGATTGCCCGAGCTTAGCTCGGTTTGATCAACTGCTGAGAGAAGGACTGTCAACCATTTTAAATGTGGACCTTGACAATGACCGTTGGCTCCAGGCTTCTTTGCCGGTGAGAGATGGTGGTCTGGGAGTTCGTTGTGCATCTACGCTGGCACTTTCTGCCTTTCTGGCTTCTGCTGCTAGTACAAACGAACTCCAGGCATGCATCCTACCAACAGAGTCTGCTGAGGAACCATATGAACTTGCGAGTTCAGCACTCAACACTTGGAAGACCCTGACAGATGCAGAACCACCAACAGGAGCAGCGAGTCATCGCCAGAAAGAATGGGACCTTCGACTCACAGACAAGGCATGGAAAGGTCTGCTGGAGTCCAGTAACAATCCGTGTGACCGTGCTCGCCTGCTGACCTCACGAGCACCTCACTCTGGAGACTGGATGCTAGCGCCCCCCGTGACTGCCCTAGGCCTACGCCTCTCAAACGAGGATGTACGACTGGCAGCCGGGTTGAGGCTAGGAACGACGCTCTGCGAGCCACATTTGTGCCACCAATGTCAAGAGAGCGTCGACGCAAAAGGGCTCCATGGACTAATTTGTAGAAGAGGCAGCGAAAAACATCAACGACACAGCATGTTGAACGATGTCATCTGGAGAGCTCTTGGCAGGGCGAAGATTCCAGCGCAAAAGGAACCTCTCGGCTTGCTAAGAGAAGATGGAAAGCGACCGGACGGCGTCACGCTCATTCCTTGGACACGTGGTCGATGTCTGGCATGGGATGTGACAGTGCCCGACACCTACGCCAAGTCACATCTTGTCAACACATCTATCAGAGCTGGCGAAGCAGCCGAGCGCGCAGTTAAGACGAAGAGGGCCAAGTATTCCACCATAACCAACACCCACGACTTCGTAGCCCTCTCCTTGCAATCCGGCGGTGCTTGGAGCAGTGAAGGACTGGAGTTCATCTCAGAGTTGGGTAGTCGAACGAGTGCTGCAACCCACGATCAAATGGAGACGTCATTTCTGTTCCAACGTATCTCGGTTGTTCTTCAGCGTAGGAACGCCGCCTGCCTCTTCGGGACATTGCCAACACTCACTTAGCTCGCCCACATGGGCGATAACAGCATAATAAATATGATAAAAATATTAATAATAATAATGATAATAATAACTAATAATAATAATAATAATATTAACAATTATAATAATCTTCGTCTATTACATTCAAACTGACACTTGTATGATTAAAAGCATTGTATGAACATAATAATAATAATAATAATAATAATTATAATGACATGCCATGTGCGCCAGAGGCGCACATGGCCTGTCCTGTTCATTGGGTTTTGGCCGTCAAGCAAGACACTGCAATATCAACGACCTTATCCATCGCAGCCTCAACAGAGCCGGTATTCCAGCGGTCAAGGTCTTTCCAGATTAGATGGAAAGAGACCGGACGGGCAGACCCTGATACCGTGGAGTGGGGGGCGGGCCTTACTTTGGGACGCAACTGTGGTGGACACAGTGGCCGCTTCTTATATCCCCGAGACAGCTTCCACAGCTGGAGGAGCGGCGGAGATAGCAGCCACAAGGAAACACATAAAATATTCTGAGCTAGAGAAGAAATACACTTTTGTTCCAATCGCTATAGAAACCTTCGGTCTCCTCAATAGTGAGGGCCTCGCCTTTCTGTCTGAGACTGGACGCCGACTTTCGACAACTACCGGTGACACCCGAGAGACAAACTTCCTTTTCCAGAACTTGTCGGCATTGATCCAACGTTTCAATGTGGTGGCTTTTCAGGGCACTATATCAAGATTATAATCCACTGACAAGCGGCGACCCAGATGGCCTGATGACAGATCCGTTGGCAATGCCAATGAATAATAATAATAATAATAATAATAATAATAATAATAATGTTGCTGCAACGCTTTAACGCTGTCGCGTTTCGAGGCACTTCACCAACCAGGACAACAACGACGCGTAGGACCATTTCCATAAAATTTGCATAATATAATAATAATAAAAATAATAGGCTAATAATAATAATACCGAATTTTGAAGGCTGCTGCAATAATTACAGAAGCCGTACATCGGGTCTATTAACCTGGACCTGACCAATGCCTCATAAATTCTGAGTATTTAGGAGGTAGTGATTGAGCCGGCATCCGGTTGAGCATTTCGATGATATTATGTGAAAAACGCACATGTAAATATGGTGCCGTTGTAGAACCCAATGACCACATCACAGATTCCTCTGTGTCAAAGGAGCGGAAGGCAACAATCCAACAACGGCATGGCATGATGAACGATGTGATTTGGCGAACATTCAACAGAGCCAAAATCCCGGCCATCAAAGAGCCAAACGGACACTCCAGATCTGACGCAAAAGATCTGATGGAGTCGTCATTATACCGTGGTCACGAGGTCTGACGTCACACGTCTAGTGCCAGATACTTTTGCAGCATTTAATACCCAGGTTGCGCAGCCGAAAAAGCGGCTCATAGCAATCAATGCAAATACGCAGCCTTGTATACCCTTGGCTGCAGGTTATGAGGAGCAACACGCCAATTAAAGTGTTTTGGATGCGCTGCATTCTCTTGAGTTTAAAGTCTGAGAGACAAACAAAAAGTGAATTAGCATAATCACGGCGAGGTGAGACAGGTGAACAGGTTATGGTTTCCGACATATTTTTAGTTCGAGCCGACCTGCTGTAATATAAACACGATTTACAAAGCTTTGTTTGTGCGGTCGAAATAAGTGTTTTGACAGAAAGCAAAGGGAGAGAGCGCAGGCGTTGGCATGAACCGAACAGAATTGCCTCAGACTTGTCTGGGTTTATGGCCAAACCATCGAAACAGAAACATGCATACACACTTTACATAGTTGAGAGGAACTCTTCAAGTTTTTACTTACCCGACTGATCAGTGGGTGTAAAGTATAGAGCTGAGTTTCGTCCGCATATAAACTGTTGTAATTGGATTCCAATGTGCTATACGACTGATTGGGGAAGTAGAGACTGTAAATTATAAAGGACCGAGGACAGATCCCTGTGGCACCTCAGCAGCGCAATGAGTGTGCTGAGACCGAACGGTTGGCCTGCCAATGCCCACCTATTGATTACGGTCAACCAGGTAAGAGAGCTAGCAATCTAAGGCAGTCTCAGAGACAGCGATATTTTTGTAAATCTTGAATGGGGTAACTGGTGGTCTGCGCTGAGGTCAAAGTATACTGAGAGGCAGGCCTTACCATTGTCAATGGATGAACAGATGTTATCCATCCAGTGTAGAGATATACAAGAGCAGTTTAAGTGGAGCAGCCTTCGCGTTAGAGGCTGACTCATTGGGACTGAAGCTGGAAGAGGATGTAATGAGTTTCTTGAAACGCATAAGAAAAGACGTTCAAGATTCTTGAAAATGTTGAGGTTGGAGATATTTAGGTGTGAAACTAGAAAGATTGCTAGCGTCAAGGTCAGGCGTATACAGTAAATTCGCGACTAGAGCAGATTTGAAGCATTCAAAGACATTCTTTGGTCTAACACTACACCCCGCATCTGGAACGATATCCCCTCTGAATTCAGTAAATGTTCCATTCCTTCTTCATCTCAGCACATCTGCTTTCGGCTACTTTAGCCCTATCCCCTCACGGGTATTCCACTCATAAATGAAGCGTCATCTGTTGAAGAACTCGTACCCTGACTCGTCCGATCTTCTCACTCTCGCCCTAGACGAAACTCGCTACTCTGACACATCTGGAACCCGGGACTTGACCTCCTATGGACTACCCTTTGGACAACCCTCTTGATTCGACGCAGAGCTAGTGAATAACCTTTAGATGTTTGGAAAATTACAATAACGTATACGAAAAATCAGATTGATTTGACGAATTCGTCAAAATCACCACCTCTCGCTATTATACCTTGCACAATTCTCCTTTCACACAAAACAAAAGAACTGCTTTTTCACACAACCGATCTTGATTTCTTCGCTTTCTCACACCTCCCACCGTTTCAACTCTAAACACCACCCTTAGTAGCCGTCTGACTGTCTTGTCTGCTTGATCGTATGGATCTTCACCCTCTGCCTCTCAATTTCGTTTTGATCGAGCGTCTGTGAATAAGCAGGTTCCCACGACTTCCTTTTGTCGGTCTCCGCGTGGGCGACATTCTAAGGTTGGCTTTACTCAGAACGAGGTTCGTTCCAACACTGAGGGAGAGGGAAATATAGAAGGAGGGAAGAGGGAGAACGGGATGAGCGAAAGGTTGAGGGACACAGACAGACACATAAACATAGAAGGATATAGTGAATAGACAGACAGAGACAGATACACAGACAAGAATAGACAGATATGGATAGACAGACAGAGATAGATAGACAAACAGGAACAAACGGACAAAGGCAGACAGAGACAGACAGACAGACAGAGACAAAGACAGAGACAGAGTGACAGACTTAGACAAAAATACACACATACAGAGATGAATATATAGATAGATAGACATGGATAGACAGACAGAGACAAACGGACAGAGACTGACAGACAGAGATAGACAGAGCTGACATACATGGATAGACATACAGAGATAGACATGGATAGACACGCAGAAATAGATAAACCAATATATACAGACAGAGATAGATAGGCAGATACAGGCTTGCAGAGACTGACAGAGAGACAGACAGAGGCAGATAGAGAGACTGACAGAGAGACAGACAGAGGCAGATAGAGAGACTGACAGAGAGACAGACAGAGACAGACAGACAAATACAGCCTGCAGCATAAGAGTCCAATATGCCTGAATGGATGCATGGCGTTTATTGGATGCTGTCACTGGTCGTCGTCGGCTGCTGAGACAGAGACTGAGAGTGGCGGGAGACGTCGTCTTCAGATGCTGATGCACGACGACTGTGATGCCAAATGATGCTTTCTATCTGGATGGACCATTGACCAGTTTTAAGCTGCAGCTGTGGTCAGTTGCTTTCTGAACGACCACCTATCCATCGCACCATCTGAACAGACGACCGAACGAACGAAGTACTCATGGATTCAGAAAGAAACGCTAGTCTCAACAGAAGTCTTCATCGAAGGTTACTAATTATATCATCGTCGTCATCGTCGTTATCGTCATCGTTTTATCTTTACTGCTATTATTCTGAACAATGAATTGTATATTCGAATGGCGCTTTCCTAGAAGCGACGACTTATTAATGACTTGTTAAACAACTGGCGCTAAAGAATTTAACATAGATAATTTTTATGGCTATATCCACTTCGTTCAAAATTCAGTTAAAAACTTATTAGGTCTACTTCTTTTTGGCTTTCAATGATTTTTATTTGGAAATCTAAGTGCATCTTGTCCTCACTATTCGCTCCTCAGATTCACGTAATAAAATTTTTGTGTGACATTGCACCGTTGCACGCGTTACAAATTTTAATAAATAAATAAAATTTTATATATCTATATGCCAAGCTTATAGTCGCTCTACTATAGATTATACGTGTATACATATGACCGTCACGTAAGTGCAGCTGCCTGACTGACCGGCAAGCACCTGTTACACACTCCACATGTTAGTCGGCGCAACATATGGCCAATGTGGTCAAGAAGCGCATCGATACCGTAAGTCCCAGTCTCCAGCTGAGGACGAATGAAGGGGAAGAACAGAAGAACAGACACGAACAATGACGACAGATGCGCCAGTGCTAGAGATTTGTTCCAGATGGCAGTCAACGCCAAACTGGAAGACGAGAACATGAGAGCCGCCACTCGTATTCTCTGTAGCCAGGACTATACAGTCAAAGCAACACTATAGACACTTATGCAGCAGCAATGTAGGAGAGGCACCCGTAGGACAAATGGGAGTCCAAACTGACGGACTTAACCGGATTCGGCGTTGATCATGCCATGCCAGGCTATGGAGAAGGAAGTCGCGGACGCGGGGAGATCTTTCCCAGCGGGGTCCACGGGGAGAGTGGGGACGGGCTGAGACCATAGCATTTGCTATTCTTCTTCAAACAATCAAGAATCATCAGAGTCGTTCCTACAAGATGAGAATGCCCAAATATTTCATTTCATCTACTTTAGAGTCAAGGGGCTACCACGGGTTGGTTTGCAACTTTGCAGACGATCAGCGGCTCGAGGTTGTGTTTTCGGCGGCATCTCATCGCCCTCTCCAAGAGCTCAGAAGGCCTGAGACCAATAGTGATTGGGTACGCCTGTAGGAAGCTGGCAGCGAAGTGAGCCAATGGCCACGCTCTGGGCAGCTTAGAATCTTTCTTCGCCCCGTTACAAGTTGGGGTGGGGCCCCAGGGTTGGGTAGGCAGCGGTCTTTGACTCCATGCAATGCATATGACATACTATATTCGTAAAGCTAGACTGCGGGATGATATCTACCTTAGACTCAAGGGGCTACCACGGGTTGGCTTGCAACTTTGCAGACGATCAGCGGGAAGAACAGTCCCGCACTTGCGATTAACGATTTAGTGTTGAGAACACTCGATAAGGCGGATATTCCTAGCTCGATGGGAAGAGACGGCAAAAGATCTGACGGAGTAACCCTCGTCCCAATGTTTCAGAGGCAAATATATAGCTTGGGAATTCACAGCAATTCACACCTGCGCGTCCTCGGTACACGCAGCGGCTGCGAAACCGGATGCGAATCGGAAGTGCAACAAGAACGCCACGCTTCCTGTCTCTAATGAGTTTGTGCCGATTGCGGTGGATACATTAGGCCCCATCAATCGCGTGGGTGACGAGTTCCTGGTGGAGCTGGGCCTCCGTGGAGCTGCCCGTTCTGGCGATCCAAGGGAGATAGCCTACCTTTTTCAGAGGCTGTGAATTTGCACTCACCGCTGTAACGCCGTTGATTTTAGAAACCCAGAATTCCAAGGTTGATCGCAGTTTCTCAGAGCCTGCGGGATCATATATACCTTGGTCCTTGGGCGAAAAATAATAATAATGATAATAATGATGATGATAGTGATAATAATAATAATAATAATAATGACAATAATAATAATAATAATCGACACCCTAGCAGTCATACCGCACCAGATCAGCTGAGGATGCGGATGGTGCTGCCGAGATCGCAGCAGACAGAAAAACATCAAAGTATACACCGCAATTTTGTCATCTTACTGCTTTGTGCCATTGGCCTTCGAGACTCCGGGTCCCTGTCAATCAGGATGACCTATAGCACTGATCAGCCTCCTTGACCACAGGCTGGCCCGGGTATCAGGCGACAAGAGAGAGACCACCTTCCTCTATGAGCGCTTGTTAATGGTTGTCCGTCGCTTCCGCAGTCGGTTTTTGTAGCACTTTTTACCAAAAAGACCATCTGCGAAGACTAGCCATTCCAGAACAATGCCCCCTAATTAATTTTTTTAATCCCGAGGGATCATGTGTACCTCGGTGAAAATAATATATATATATATATATATATATATATATATACATTATGCCCATGATGAATTTCTTTTCCGATGATAAAATGAACAGTTATTTGCAAAGGAGATTACTTCATGGCATGCGCTACTTCTTGACCGATACCCGGATACCGGATTGTCTTATGTAGTCGTAACTGAGAAAGGTCTCATCGTAATAAGGGTTCAACTCATTCTTGAGATTATTGAATTGTCCTCCTGGGTTAATCAGAGACGGCAAAGAACTCTACACAAAATATATGTACAGACGTCTGCAAATAATACTGAAAGAACAGTTTTAGCATGCGTATATTTACATAGGACGACAGACCCAACTGTACAGTAAATGACCCAATCGTCGAAGGGGCGTGGAGAGACCCCACCATTTCTGACCTCCTCTAGAACCGATAATAGAAGGCGCCCGAGCGAGACCTTTGCAGGGCAGCTGCACAGAGAATCGTATGTGTGCTGGAGAGGGCAGCAGCAGCCACAGCGTGGAACCCGTCGTTGCAATGCCACCTAGCGAGCGAAGGCGCGCTGCAGCAGCCGATAACGATGTAATTCTGTCAATATGCTAACGACGCCATTTTCGTTCGTCCTAGCATAATATAAGCATCCATCTGCTCCAACGTTAAGATATTCCTCCGCATGACATCCGGCCATCTGTCTGTCTGTTTGTCAGCCTGCTTATCTCTCTACTTGTCGCCATCTGTAGGTCCATGTCGTCCGAGTCGGTGACACCTCATATAAAAGCCACACACGCGTAATTAACTTAGAATTGTTTATGTATAATTTAGCACATTATCAAAATACATTTAGGCCTACGTTCTAAAGATATACATCTCTACAATGGTATATGTACAATGCATTATATATATAATTTTTTATATATACAAATTATATATACAATGTATATACATATACATTATATGTATAATGCACATATATATATACATATATATACCATGGAGCATTACGCTGTCAGTATAATTGTTTTTGTTGTTGCTGTCCTAATCTATTGCGATGGCATATTATGGATTGGCCTTTGCAATAACTTCTCTTTTATACATGGTGATGAAGCTGATGTTGCTGTTAATGTTGTAGTTGTTGTTGTTGATGTTAATGTTGTAGTTGTTGTTGATGCTGCTGCTGCTGATGATGATGATGACGATGACGACGAAGACGATGATGATGATGATGTTGATGTTGATGATGATGATGAATAGTTCTCTAACCGATGGTAGATCCATTCACTTTTGTGGCAAATGCCACTCGAGGATGAGATGAGTGAGGTGGCTTCCCCTTGCCCTCCTTGCAGACAATTATTGTCCACTAGCTGGGGTACCCGGCGTTCTCCCATGTGAAGATTATGGGGGCACCTTGATTGAGGACGAAGTTGTGGGGAGGCATTCCTGTTCTTGCAGCATCTGCAGCTTGTCGTTCCTGACGGGCCCGAGTGGACTCTGCAGCCCTGGAGGCTGCCTGTCTGGCAGGATTCAACTTTCCTCAATCTAATTCCTCCTCATCATCCATATTTCCTCTTCTCTTTCTCCGTCTTCTCTAATTTCTATTCACTCTTTGTTCTCACTCGCCTTTTCCAAACTGTCTCCCCTTCCTCTACTTCTCACCCTATCCTGACCGCTTCCTCCTCCCACCCCATCCTCCTTTTCACATTCCTCACCCTCTTCTCATTGTCACCCTTGTCCTTTACCCTACTCCATAATCGTTCCCTAGGACTTCCTCCTCTTCTTCCTCCTCCTCCTGCTCCTCCTCAACAATCCACCAACCCCCCTACTGGGTGCCCAAAGTGTTCCCCGAGCGAAGCCGTAAAAGTGTAAACGGGGAGACAGACACACACACACACAGAATCTAGATATACATGTAAATACTTACTTATAAATAAATACTTACTAATAGTACTTTTTCCGGTGCCAGGTCGAATAGGGTACTCCATTGTTCACGTATAATTATACGCCTATATACAAAGCAGACACGCAGGCTACTCTATATGGCTATACAAAGCAGAGAGGCAGACAGACAGACAGACAGACAGCTGGTGGTGGTGACAGGCAAACGCTGGTAGGCTACGTGTACGAAGGAAACTGCTTTTATGGGTGTGTAAGGTTGCCGCGCAGGTTTTTACCCCGGGAGACGTGGAAGACGGCGTGAACTGACTTCAGGAACCCTGGACTGCGTGCATCAAGTGTTTCCCTAGCCCCAACAATGTAAGTTTGGAGTGAATTGCTCTAAAACTGTGCACATGCATCGACTGCCAAGGACACACAGAATCGTTGTCTTATATATAAGATTTGTCTACGCAGGGTCGCTACGCAGTGGTTTTCAAGTAGATTAGAACCGTTTACGCATAGACATGTCCAAGAACGCGTCTTGACTTTGGATACGCTGTGCCATTATTTTGCTAGACTGCTCCTCGCCTTGTAAGTCGATGATAGGTAGCCCCACACCCATCTGCGGTTCGATCCTCCCCAGCTGAGGCGGGGTCTGTGTGGGGAGTGGGGACTTCGCTCGAGAAAGTTCTTTAGCTCAAATCGCTCAGTATCATCGGTTGATGTTTGGCAATTAGATAGTGGCGCTCAATAAATGCGTAATATAATAATTACTTTGCCCTGTATTTGGCAGCGAAAGAGAGAAACACCGACCAAGGCATACGCACAAAGTGAGCCATATATAGGCTGACATACAGAGACATAGGCAGCAAAGGCCTTGCCGCAAGTAAGCATACATGGGGGGATAGAACAGAGAGAGATAGGACAGACAGAGAGAGAGAGAGAGACATAGCAAGAGAAGGCCATCAAAAGGATACATTTGCCTGTCTATAGCATGCAAAGGGCAAATCCAGTGATAGCGATATTGTCTGAAATACCCTTCTAGATCAGACAGCGTCACTGTTCTATAGGAAAACAGTAAATTCACATAGGAGGAAAGCGATCCGTATAACCACAAGAGGATGCATACATTGCGAATCTATCGCCCAGAACGCCTTGCTTCAGAAAATATTGCCGATTTAACGATTTCATATTTCTTCCCGCTTGTCTAAGGCAAGCCTATGCCCCACCAAATCATAGCTCTTTAGAGAGTCGTTTGTCATCATGGCCACTGTTTCCTACAGCAGAGTTTGTATTTATGATATTCATGAAACGGTAGACAGGAAAATTTAGACCAACAGGTGATCACTTTCAAAAGAAACAGTAAACAATCGAGTCTGTATATACGTAACGGTCATTAACAGAAGCGGAGTATTGGGAAAAATATCTGATCAATCTTACGAACTCATCTAAAGCTCACTTCTTGATGTCTCCTCACAGGTCATTAACTCAAAACTGAAAAAAACGCTTTATACAAACTCCTATCCCGATACTCCCTACCTCTTCCCAGTGATGTATGGTCTCGAGACAGTGTCTCGGTCTCGAGACCGTTTGTTAGTGTCTCGGTCTCGGTCTCGGAAGCCTGCTGTCTCAGTCTCGAGGTTGGTGTCTCGAATTTTTCGAAACTGTCTTGAAGGGAATGTCTTGATCTGTCTCGAACAAGCGGTCTCGATAAGTTTCGCGTGAACTGTCTTAAAATCTTGCGCGGCAATATAAAAACAGTTCTCAGTAATTTGTACTACATACCTTATAAGTTTCAAATTTAAATTACAAATAAACATTATTCCCGAAAACTGATACATTAGCATTTTTACAGCATTTTATATAGGATCACTTGTCTTTTACTGTCTCGTACTGTCTTGAACCTAGTGTCTCGGTCTCGGCACCTTACTGTGTCGGTCTCGTCTTGGTCTTGAAGTTTCATGTCTTGCATACAACACTGCCTCTTCTTCTACCCTCCTTCATCAGAAGAAAAAGCAGTGTATAGACCAAGACGAAGAAGCAGCAGAAGTGACAGTATAAGAATAAACCGAATCATTCAACGTTAACATGTAATGTCGTTGTATGTTGTTACAGCATTGGCCGTTGACGACAGTTATAGGTTGTAGTTCTTTTGCAGTTTATCAATTGTTGTATGTGCTATTATTCTCCCATATAATTATGTTCATTGATTGTTGTGCCACCGATCGAGGACCTTCTTCTCTTTCCTACTGTTGCTGATCGTGCGCCTTCGCCTTTACTCTTGCTGTGTTGCCCGGTTAAAAGATATTTGTAGATGTAATCGTAATCGTAATCGTGATTCGTAATCGTAATCTCCAAATTACTGAAGCGCCACTTTAAAGCTAAGCGCCAGCTTATTCACGAGCGCTGTGTACATCCTGTTGTTGTTGTCATTATTACAGAATTGTGCAAACATCTTAGCATCTGCGGTAACCAATCACAATTGATCTGTGACGTCATCGATGCCTGAAAGACTCAAGGAGTCAACAATCATTTTCCTGGAATTTTTGACGCCCAGTAGAATTTTAGGAGTGACGTCATCGACAAAAGGTGACATTTGACCGGGCAAGCGAGAGGCGGCCAATCAACCAGCGACAACGATTGGTGTTGAGAATTGGAAGAGAATGCCGATTGGATTCATCGTGTTGCTCGTTCTCGTTGGCCTATGCGCCGTTGTTGGGGCCATTTACGCCTACCTTTACTTCACCCGCATCAACCCAATGTGCCTGAGAAGAACCCGCAAGTATGTCGATCCATTGCATGCTGGACAGGAAGACGAAGCGGCGCCCAATCCTCAACCAACCGCTTCGACGCATATGTTTCTCTTCAGAAAATGACCGATTTTTTTAATCTATGCAAACTATCAATTTTTTAATCAATTTCATTTCCGTTTTACTTTTTACTGTCCTTCTAGACTTTCCAGGTGGTGTATTAGGATCGCATCGCAACCTCAGCCTGCAGGTCTACATGTCAAGCGGATCACAATTCATTTGTCAGAGTCACTATAGTTCTGTCAGGACCGATTTAAAGCCTACATTTGTCAACGATTTGTCAGTAAAATGTATTTACTCCCCCTTTTATTGACGCTTGCAGAATAAGTTACGTCGTCTAGTCGTTTGTAAACCCATCTTAGGACCTGACATCATTCGTTATAAAATTTTACCCAGATGACGAGTAAGACTTTCCCCAAAGCTTCTGTGACTCGACGTAATTGTTGTTCTATTCACAGACTAAGACATTCCAGGTCAGTTAAATCAAGTGGGTCGGTTGAAAATGCTGCAATGGTGTTCCAACAGCCGGACAGTGAAGCAAGGAGCCAGAAACAATCCCTCCAACGACTTTATGTCCACAGTATTTCATAAGATAGAGTGAAATGATGCGCGCACCCGATCTGTGGTTCTATTTATATTAACTGTTCTTTGCACATAGCAACTGAGAACGAAAAATGTTTCCGAGTCATCTCTACGGACCTATAAAAAATGACTGCTTATCGTTTTTCTTCACTGTGCGATGTACAAAATATACGCAGCTATAATCGCGTGTGATTTATTCTTATGTAGTTATAGCCTTTTATTACGTCTAAACAAATGTTAACACGCATGCCAAGTAACATAATTATAATAAAGGCTCATAATAAATGATTCAGATCATTGTGCGTCTAGTAGACCTATTGCTGAATAGTAAACCTGGCCTTTATAATGATATTACATGAACCTTAATATAGGCCTATGCGTTTATACAACATTGAATTTGTGTATATTATTCCCGTCATATATCTTGCATAATTCCATGTTACTGATTGAAATGCGCTCAATTGGCAATAATAGTAGAATGCAAAAGTATTATAATTTAGTATTACATGCGCATGAGTAATAGGCTGAACAGCACATACATGTACTAACCCATAATGATACGCATTGTTTATCATTATATACTCCATAATTTTATAGGCCTATTATAGGGTTTGAACCTTGATATGAGAACATAATTTTGGCTGACACTGATCAGCGGGTTCCTGGAAAATGCACGCGTGCGCAATTGCGGTCGAAAATGAGAACGCATAAAAAGTTATTACTTCGAGTTACGAATGCTGTAGATCGATTGCTGAGTGTAGAGACATTCATGTTGACCCAAGAAGTTTATCATCATAGGCAGTAGCCTACTTTTATCATCATCATAAGAACCATCCTACTTTTGTCATCATAAGAACTCGCCTATATTTATCATCATAGGAAGCGACCTGCTTTTATCATCATAGGAAGTAGTCTACATACATACATACATACATACGTACATACGCACATACATACATACATATATACACACATACGTACGTACATACATAAGTACATATATACATACGTACGTACATACGCACATACATACATACATTTATACATACATACATACATACATACATACATACATACATACTACATACTACATACGTACATAAGTACGCACGCACGCACACATGCATACATCAATCACTCAATAATCAAGGCATGAATTCATACATACACACGAGGCAAGCTGACAAACCATCGAAATAGGGCTTATATATACATATATACATATAAATACAAACATACATTCATAAATACATACGTATGCACGTATATATATACACGTAATTATATATATACATAGGCCTAAATACATTCATGGACACATAGTTATGTAGTGTAGTTGTAGTGTTCCGTAGTGTGCGTTGCAACGGCTGCCCCCAAACGTACCCAACGCTCGACTGGGGTCGAGTGGTCCTCCACTAAGCTCCCAGAGAAGTCTCGCAGTGGGACCGAATATCGCAGTGGGATGCAACAACAACGCAGTCGAATTGCAGCCAGTGAACTACGCAAAGGTTTAGTTGCAGTTTATCCAGGCTTGGAACTGTCGCTGTCAGAGTGCAAACAGTAGCGTAGTTTACCCGATTCACACTTACGGTATTTCTTATAATCATGATAGTGGGTTAGTCTCAACTAGACTTCGTTGGTTACAACCTGTCCACGTGACCATATATTTGTGTCAATCGGTCACGTGTGCATCCGGTCAGTCGGTCAGTGTTCAGTGCGCTCTGACGTTTGGTCAGTCGGTCTGCTACTCGGTCAGTGTTCATACCTCCTCGGTCTTCAATCAACTGCTGCAGACCTTATGATCTGGAATGCGTGCGTGCGATGGTTTGTCAGTTTGCCTTGTCGTGTGTACAATGTGTCTTTTATTATCTGGTGCCACAGAGGTCAACACTCATATTAGTCTTTCTCTGTGTGTGTCTATCATATAGTCTCTCTATGTTTCTCTCTGTATCCCTAGTTCATCCCCTATGTATGTATGTGTGTATGCATGTTGGTATGCATGCATACATGTATGTCCTGTATGTATGTATGTATGTATGTATACAAGTATGTCATACATGTATGTCATACATACATACATGTATGACATGTATGTATGTATGTATGACATACATCGATCGACCACTGGTGTGTCACAGTGGTCGATCGGTTAGAGCGGTCAGCCCGTAACATTCAGTGTGTGCTGAGCGAAGCGGGTTCGACCCTCGTCCGAGGCGTCAGTCACTGTGTAGGGACCTTGAGCAAGTCCTTCGCGCACAATTGCTCTGCAGTACAACTGCAATTGCGCCGTCGAGGCGAGTGTATGCACTTCTGAGCAAAAGATGTTGGAAGAAGGGCGGTATCAAATTTCGGTAATAAAAATACATACATACACATACATACACATGTATATGTATGTATGTATGCATGACATGCATGCATGTATGCATATATGTATGTATGTATGTACGAATGTATGTATGTATGTATGTATGTGCAAATTGTGCATATATGTGTATATATGTGTGTATGCATATAAATATACTTTGGTGAAGTATATGGTCTAACCGGGGTGGGGTGGGATGATTGTCCTGGTTGGGGAAGGGTGGTGTGGTAAATGTCCGGAAGCGTACATACAAACACACAAAGCATGAATGTCCATATTAGAACTATTTATATGAATGTATATGTCTGAGGGTGAATGTCCTGGGAGGGGTCAATGTCCGGGAGTGAATGTCCTACACTCATCGCAGACACGGGACGGGATCGACGAGTAGTGTCCCTCACATTAACATACAAACACACAAAGCATGAATGTCCATATTAGAACTATTTATATGAATGTATATTAAATCGCATATGACTCCCATCCTATTCCAATGCATACATATATATATAAACATTCGTAATATCCACCCATCATATTATTACTCGCTCGCCCACATTTTTCGCCATCTTGAACGAATACAATAGACGCTTCAGTCATGCTCTCAATGAGTGTAGGACAAACTCCCCGGACAAAAAACCCGGACAAACCCTCCGGACAAAAAACCCGGACAGAGCCCTCGGACAAAACCCCCCGGACAAAAATCTCTTGTTTAGGCAGAAGATCATCCTTCTGACAAACTCCCCCTTTTGGGGTTTTGGTACGTCCAATAAAATACCAGACATTGTGTACGAATAGACTGAAAAGGCGTCCTTAAGGTGAATCTGCCGAATAAACAGAATCGGCAGATTCACCTCAAAGCCGCATTTTGAGTTTCATACCACCTTGCCGTAAAAGCAACTGAACAATAATAATTATTCTTGTCAACTAAATCTTTTGATCTAAATCTGCAAAACCTGTATCATACCTGCAAATCAAATATAGGCTACCAAAGAGAGAGGCATAACGTTGTAGACCAACTGACTCAGCGCAAAGGGTTTATGAATTACGTACAGCGATGCAGTCAGTGCTACATAGTGCATTAGATACTAACATTAAAAAGACCAAGGAACTATAGAGACTATATGTTTCGCTTAAACCTCCATATTTGTTATTTAACTATTGGACGACGATACCTGAGTGACCGCATATAAACGGGAAGTGCTGTCCAAGTAGAGTTACATAGATAGAACCAGTGATGTATGCAAGACTTCAAACTTCAAGACCACGACGAGACCGAGACAGTGAGGTACCAAGACCGAGACACTTGGCTCAAGACAGTACGAGACAGTAAAAGACAAGTGAGCTTATATAAAATGCTGTGAAATACTAAAGTATCAGTTTTTTGGAATAATGTTCCTGTGCGATTTCAATTTGAAACTTATAATGTATGTAGTATCAATTCCTGAGAACAGTTTTTATATTGCCGCGTTTGATCTTTTTCGATATCTTTTCGTCGGCATATCTTCTGAATAACATAAAGAAAGCCTTTTTAGACACGTCTAAAATCTTATAGACGATTATAAACAAGCAAATTCGATACCTAATACCAAACGAAATTAAAAAGTTGAGCATATCCTTATACTCACCCTGAGAAACTCGAAGTCGTGCCGATCGTTTCGGTTATGGTGGTTTTGCATCAGTAACCAACGGCATAGCTATTGTTTGTTAATAACTTTAAATTGCGTAAAAGGGAACGTCACAATTTCAGGTTCTCTCTCATACATTTTTTCACTTAAAGATAATTGAATAGATTTCAGTATCATGTGACTCGCGCGTTAACCAGAATTACCGTTTCTCGTAGATTGCGGTTTCAGTTTCTAGCGCAAGATTTTAAGACAGTTGACGCGAAACTCATCGAGACTGCTAGTTCCAGACAGAACAAGACTTTCACTTTAAGACAGTTTCTAAAAATTCGAGACACTAACCTCGAGACCGAGACCGAGACAGCAGGCTTCCGAGACCGAGACATTAAAAAACTGTCTCGAGACCATATATCACTGGATAGAACTATAGGAAGACCTCAAAACAGCATTCGCATTAGACGAATATTCTGTAAAGTAAAGCGTTTTATTTTTAGGGGGGCTTTTGTCCTACTTTGGGGGTTTTGTCAGAGGTTTTTGTCCGGGGAGATTTGTCAGAGGTACTTTTGTTCCACGCTCCGCAATGAATGAGTGAACGACTGACAATAACGGTGCGTCTGTAATAGAGTTTATATGGAGTCAGTGTATATTTGACTCATAGATAAGTGCTGCAGTCAGAGGTTGA
Organism: Bimastos eiseni; assembly: GCA_959347315.1. Lineage (NCBI taxonomy): Eukaryota > Metazoa > Annelida > Clitellata > Crassiclitellata > Lumbricidae > Bimastos > Bimastos eiseni. The sequence goes on from OY365822.1 coordinate 16,448,482, forward strand.
AGTCTTTGTCGCAGTCTTCCAAAGGGAAGGGGTAAGTTATCTGGAACCTCCCTCTCCTCCATCTCCTCCTTCTCCTCCTCCTTCTCCAATCCCCTCCTCTGTCTTACCAGGATGTCATAATCGACGCTTCAAGTCAAGACAAACGCTACTTATTAGTCTATATTATGCGTCCGACCGACCGACCATTATTATTGCCCATTACACGGAGCGGACTTAGTACTCCGGACCAGAGGCGTGGCTAGGAGGGGGCAGAGGGAACATTTGTCCCCGCCCTCCCCGGGCGACAAGTTAGATAGGGCACCGAAATGAGGATTAAAACTATCAATTATTTGGATGCAAACTAATTTATCCCAACTAAGTCAGTGAAATTTAATTTTGGCGTCCCCAATTTATCCTCAGTACAAACAGGTTGTCAAGCATCAGGGCAGGCAACGTGGGAGGTGAGCGCACTCACAAAACACGCTGACTTTGCAGGAGATGTTGACCTAGGTAGAATCATAAGAGTTTTGTTTAAATATACGTTTATTGTATCTCTTCCATTATTACACTTAGCCGTTAATAATGAAGAAACGTCAGGCAACGAACGTGTCTTTAACTCCGAAAACAGAATAGCCGACATCCATTCAAGTCCGACGACGACGACCTAATGCACTCATACATATCATCGCTTGCTATCGAACACTGGAAGACAACTACTTCAAGTACAGGAACTACAATATGCCCGGAAATAAAGGGATCCCTTAACAACAGTAAATATTCGTCGAATTTTTAAATTTTAAAACCGTTTTAATCCTTACATATTTATCAAGTACTGCATAAACTATGATAGCTTCTGACATTTAGGAATGACGTCATAATGACGTAATTTGCATCAACATTCGAGTTTTAAGGATGACCGAAAATTGATCTTTAGAGGTTTCAACTGTTTTTAAATGTTGTCGATAAACCAAAATACATTTACTGTTGTATTTAAATAATATAAGACTGCAAGAGTGTCCAGAGCGTCCGTCTTCTATCTCAACACATTGTCAGGCAGCAAAACGCGTGCGTCATTGACCAATTAAAGCTTCAATGACCAGCCGATAAAATACCTCAAAGACATTTACGTCACTTAAATGTGTAATTTAAGTGACGTAAATGTGACGTACCCTTTTTAGCGAGGACGTTCATAAATTACACAATTGTAGACAACCATGTCAGGTCTAAAACAGTTTTGAAATTAAAAAATTGACGAATATCTGTTATTTTACTTATTTTTCTATTAGCATTATGGGTCCCTGTATTTCCGGGCGCAGTATATATATAATATATATATAAGACTGTGAATTGGAGGACATTGGAAATGTCATGATGACATATAAATGGAGGAAGCTGGTTCTGGTTGGCTTGGTGTAGAAATAATTTGATCTAGTTGAGCTCATAAAATTTTTAAAATTAGAAGTAGTAGGAAATCCCGGTATTTGGCTCATCGACCATAATGTTGGTCAATTCACCCACTTAATAGGTTACAAAAACGTATTTGTAACCTAAAGCTAGGTTACAAAAACCAATTCATACAAAAATCTAAGTCCTACGTTAAACATCAACCAATACAGTCTAAAAGGTCCGGAGAATTTCCAATAGTTTCGATGATGAGTCCCAATTCATACACAAACCTAAAACCTAGGTCAAAACATCCTATAATAGGTCAAAAGTCACGGGAATTTCCAATAGTTTCGATGATCAGTCAAAAAATCTTACATAATATAAAATGAATGAAAATATGTACTCACAACAGCTTAAAGGAATATAATCCCAATATAAAATGGAATACTCGAAGAAGATTGTGATCGAATTAAGAAAAATTGCGAAACAAAAAGGTATGGTAGGTGATACGAGACTGCGTAAAGCAGATTTGATTAGTAAAATTGAAGCCAATGTGCCCAACACACTCATCACCTCATATTTTGCCCCGATCTCATCCGATACTAAAAAGAACAGTTTGCTTGACATGCCCATTCCCGACAATGGAATACCAACACTCATTCCTATACCGATCTTAGCGGTACGAAAAGTTCTTGATAAGACAAAATCCGCGATTAATACAGAAGCTTACGAATATAGATCATCGTCAAAACATTTTATACTTGTCAACCAGATCCCAACATGTCTTACACCAACAGAAATCAAAAACATGTCCCAAGTTCTTTCTGTTATTGTATAAAACGTTTTGAAATCTTTGACCACGCCTTACCAGCCACAGGTAGATTAATCAATGGCGCTCGCACTTGTATCGCACCCTTTCCTAACTTTTGACACATGTCACAACTGCGACAGTACTGTCTAACAGCACTGAAAACACAAGGCCACCAAAAGTGTCTCAACAACCTATCGGTTGTCTTTCTTTAATACCCAAATGCCCACTAGATGGAAGATCGTGTGCCACCTGTAACATTTGCGGTCGTAACACCGTAAGTAAAACCACTTGTGTTATTCCTAAATCACCAGGTGTTAATTTATCTTTCCACCGTAGAATTAAAACGCTACCGCGTAGTTCATAACCGCTGCGTTCCGTTCCCTTGTCATTCGACTGCGCCAAAACAAAGAATCCGTTCAGCGATACACCGTTGCGTCGCAAACGGATTAACTCATCCTTCGAAACAACCATCCAAATTTTGGATAGAATCCCTTCGTTAATACCCTGTGATGTGTTGTGTTCGTCGTTCGGTGCATCGTCACACTTGACTCCTCTTTCGACTAAAGTCTCTTCGACCCGCGTCTCATCAGCATTAATTGTCTGATACTGGATCAACTCGAAGAATAGTTTCTGGAGGTGTTACTCTATCTCAAGCGAGTAATACATTTCTAAAAACGATGGAACGAGCGTAATGGAGGGTGATTTAGAAATGAGCGGCAACTCGATAAAAGGTCTACCGACTGACCACCAGTCATCACCAGCCAGGCTGCGAGCTTTGGCCAGGTTGAAACTCTAGTCAGCCAAATGATAACGAATAATACTGCCAGCGATTATTCAAGGCTATACGTGACTCCAGCTCCAACCATGACTTCCAATGTAATGACAATATACGGTTTTACTTACGAAGCTAGTGCTAGCGAATATCGCATAGCGGCTGGGTATAACTTTGAACCGTGGAAAGCGATTCAAAATGCTTGTCATTCCCCCGAATGTTGGATAACTGATATAGTAACTGATGTTTGGTTACAGATTAAATATCCCGTTCCTTTGTCTATGTCGGGTTTCTACATCATTGCTAGTACACCAGTAAGCGAATGTATCACTAGATGGAAAGTTCAAGCGAGTAGCGATGGAACAGTATTTACAGATATCCTAAGTCCTAAAGCGGATGTCCTCGATGCAGGAGTTTTGAACAAATTTACATATCCAGCATCATGTAATTACGTTTACTGGCGATTTCATATTATATCCACGAGCGCTGCAGCGCAATGGACGGGTATTGGGATGTTACAGAGGATTCCTACTCTTACTGATATCACACTCGGAAGAAAATGTCATGTCAGTTACGTTCCTAGATTATCTTCGAAAACTAAGAATTATGGTTTGGAAGCGAGCGCCACTTCTGAATATCAAAATAACAAAGCCTTCAATGCGTTCAAAGACGAAAGTGAATGGGGTGTCTAACACCAACAGTCGCTTCTCTTTAACTATCAAGTGTCCAACAGCTGTAAGAATCTGGAAGATTGGATTAAAAGGAAGGAATAAATCCTCCGAAAGGATTTACGATTGGAGGATAGAAGGAACCACCGACTCACTCAGGCAGTTGGAATATTTTAAACACTGCACCTAATCCTACTTATTTAGGAAATACTTATCAGGAATTTTTAAACGATTCCGTTGGAAAATACGCGTCTTACATGTTGTATTGTAAACAAGCTGAGCCGGGCAGGCCCGGATTAAGCGTGGTGCAGTTATTCGTTTACGATGATTAAAATAAGAAATTATCTTCATGTTTCAGCTTAAAGAAAATATTTTTTATATTCATAAAGATGATTGTTACACACAAAACGTTTAATCCAGATAAAATAATCTTTAAAGTCGTGAATAAGACGAACGACTTTGGTCAACGAATTCAAATTAAATATAAATACCCGAACGGTGTCGAAGGCGATTTTCATATCCAAACTCCAACATGAAAAAGTTGGGGCATATCACCAGATCATGGTTTTGGTAAAACTTCTGGCCCTATTGTTGGTTATAGTAGACCAGTAATGATGTATGATAGGCCAACTGAGGAAGAATTGGAGACTATCGGTATGTTTGAAAGTATTTTAGAACGCATTCAAAACCATCTGCTCGATCCTGATACAAAAGCGGCTTCGAATAAGAAATATGAAGATTCACAGGTTGAACAAATGTCTATTTTTTTATCAAAAACAGGAAGACGAAGCGCCAGAGATGTACCCGAAATTGTTAACTGCGTATGGATCAACGGATATAACAACCGGATTTTATGATACAGATGATAATCCAATCGACCCTCGACGCTAATAGTGTCGTATTAGATTTATCATGCAGTATAGTCATCGGAAGTAAGTCGTCCATACAATTAAGAGTAGAGGATGTTGTATTAGCAGAAAGTACTGAAGTACGAAAGCGAGAAAGGCGTCTATTTGCTAAGAATTTCACAAAGGTTTAATTAACAAAGTGTTGATAGATTTTCAATGAGAAACATCATTGAAAATCTAAACCAGGATCTTAATCTCGTATCTCTTTCTCCAGACTTTACCATTGTAAGCCTTCAACGCGTTCATACTGGTTTTAAAAGCCATACTCGCCTTATACAACGATGAGTAAGTGACGGTTTCGTTCGTATCTTTATCTGGGATTTCAACGCTTATAGGATTATTTCTAATCGTTTATAGATACTCGTACTTAGGCAATGCTTGCTTTTTCTCCTTCACTGGCTCAGGCAGTTCTGATTGTGGTAAAACACCATTCTCAACGAGTATTCTTAACTTTCTGGTTTGTTCATATAATTCGGCTTTATTCCATTTTCCTTTAATAGCGATTTCAGTTGTGTTGGTTTTATGTTTTATTTATAATAGAAAATATTTTCTTTAATATACAACGCTCATCTTGAGAAAGTTCTCAACGATAAAATCACGTTTGGTTGGGTCCTGAATTTTTAAAAGCGAAATTTTTAACTTGCAAACATAATATTTAAACATAAACGTAAAACATAAACATAAAAGGGAACTCTCATCTTTCTATAATAATTTTTTAAACTCAACATAGTTCCTGGTTCTGAAAGTTCTATCTTTTGAGCGGCGTTTTGGGAACTGTACTCGGTGTGTTTTTTTAATGACTCCAGCTTTTCATATCCTATCAAACATCTTTTACAATAGTGCATCGAAGTGTATGAGTTTGCGTTATGAACCGCCATCAGTCTGTTGAAGTTCTTTATCCAACAATAATGCTTCTTTTGTTCGACAGAAATGAGTAATAGGTCTACACTGATATCGCTCTCGTGCTTCGATAAATATAGTGGGAATAGGTAAACATCTTTCTCATGACCAAAAACATTAATACTAATATCATTATTTCTCTCAAACTTATCACGTTAGCATCCGCTGCGACTGGGAACTCAATGCTGGACCAATCAAGCTCCTCAGACTGTTTGATTAATTCTTTCGTAATTCTTCCTGAATTTTTATCAACAGGATTTAAGGCTCTCGTTACACACCACTTACACACCACTTGAAGCAATCTTCGTCTTCGTTCTTCATATTGATAATACCCTTTTTACTCGCAAAACGTTTCGGTACTGGAATGTAAGAACTACCCTTCAACGGTCTATAAACAACAGTCTTGATATCTAGCTTTACAACTGCTCTGAACCTACAGTTACTACCACGCATCTCGAAGGTAGCCATTGATTCTATGAGTTTCTCTTTCGCATTGTTGTAAATTTCACTGGTATCAGTAGAGTCTAAAACCACTTCAGTTATCGAGCGGAATGGTATATCTCTGGAATCAACTTCAAAAGATTTCATATCAACGCGCTCCATTGAGCAGGTGAGGATAAAATTGACATTAGTCTGTCGAGTGGTCGAGTCTGTCAAGTGGTAGACCTTAGGTCTACCACTTGTGCTCGAATGATGTTTAAAAAAAGATGTGGCGTCAATTCCGTTTGCTCCTTCGATCGTGTATTGTTTCGTGAAGCCCTTGATAGTTGTGGCCGTCTCTTTTATTTCGCGTGTTTTCATAAGAATTTTACCGAATATAGAGTTCACTTTGGCTTTCAGTTCTTCTATCTTCTCTTTCACCATTCTCTTTGGTTCTTCGGGTATGTACCCTTCAATCCACTTTGCGACTGTATTAATCGCGGATTTTGTCTTATCAAGAACTTTTCTTACCGCTAAGATCGGTATAGGAATGAGTGTTGGTATTCCATTGTCGGGAATGGGCATGTCAAGCAAACTGTTCTTTTTAGTATCGGATGAGATCGGGGCAAAATATGAGGTGATGAGTGTGTTGGGCACATTGGCTTCAATTTTACTAATCAAATCTGCTTCACGCAGTCTCGTATCACCAACCATACCTTTTTGTTTCGCAATTTTTCTTAATTCGATCACAGTCTTCTTCGAGTATTCCATTTTATATTGGGATTATATTCCTTTAAGCTGTTGTGAGTACATATTTTCATTCATTTTATATTATGCAAGATTTTTTTGTTAAACTGATTATCGAAACTGCTGACTCATCATCGAAACTATTGGAAATTCCCGTGACTTTTGACCTATTATAGGATGTTTTGACCTAGGTTTTAGGTTTGTGTATGAATTGGGACTCATCATCGAAACTATTGGAAATTCTCCGGACCTATTAGACTGTATTGGTTGATGTTTAACGTAGGCTTAGGTTTTTGTATGAATTGGTTTTTGTAACCTAGCTTTAGGTTACAAATACGTTTTTGTAACCTATTAAGTGGGTGAATTGACTAATATTATGGTCGATGAGCCAGATAGCGGGATTTCCTACTTTTATATATATAGACCTAATTAACAATGTTATTTAGGCTATATTTCCTCCCGAAGTTTTTCAACGTCTGTGTTTTTTATTTGACAGTGAATGTTATAATACTCGCACGAGCTGTTTTTGCGAAGATACAAAACGATTAGTTTATAAAGGTCTCTCCCAACAGAGATATGACCAAATTGATGACACTTTGTAGTTGCACAGGTTGTCATTTACGTATAGCCTATATACATTGGTAAATGCTGGGTCTATATCACGGGCATGGAGTATTTTGGTCGTCGGTTGATGCAGACCATCGATGCAGCTGAGCCATCTGACTGTCATCGAAGAGGGCAATTCATGACAGCAGCCCTTCATCTGTCAGAGCTACACACTAGCTACACACTGCAGTGTGAGCTAGTCTTTGTGCTATTCAGCCTTTTTCAGTCGCTCTGCATGTATGTCGTTGTATTTGTCTGTTCCCATTCATGCCTCGCATCTATGTTCAGATATAAGTAGACATAAATCGTCGTCCCCTCTGTCGTCCTGGGTCACTTCCTCTCAGAGGCGTAGCGAAATTATATGGCGTTCGGGGCAAGGTATATATTTTGCGCCTCCCCCTATCACTTAAAGAAGGAGGGAAGACAATATTGTAACAGTCAATATCGCACAATGCAAAAAGTTATCGTAAAAAATTAATTTTTCTCGCCTTCGCTCCTGCCAATTTTGTCTATGATTACATCAAAGTCTAAATTAGAAAATTAAAAATGTGCAGTTCTCTGGCAAAAATGAAACTTCATTTTTTGGAAAATGGTAGTTTTTGACACCCTTTAACTACAGTCAACGTTGCAATGGTGTGAGGAGAGGGTTTGAAATTGACTACCCGTTCTTGACATGTGTTAATACGTTTTCATGCCGTCCGTGGGGAATCTGGGATGTGTCTCTGCCACCTGACATCGCTCTCGCTATGACCATGATGCATCGCTAGCAAGCTCAATCGCATTACGTGTTACTTGCGTCAATACCTCGCTCATTATCAACCACAGTGTGAACTTAGGCATAACTCTTCCAGTTCAGTACCAGCCAATGATGAAGCAAAACAAGTTTACGTCATGTTTCTTATACAAGGACAAATCGAATTCACAGATCGCAAAGCCCTCATCATACGCACATGCGCACTCACCATTAGACGGCTGTGTGTGCAACTGAACGATATGCTTACGTGTGTATATTGTGATGAACAGGGTCAATATATCTTACATGTATGTATAAAAGGGCAACAGGCAATGATGCATGTATTGTGAACCTGCATGAACGCCCTCTTGTAATAAGACGCATTATAGCTGGCATAAAGTGCATTATACTGCATGGATAGCTATATATATATATACACATATATAAAGGCCAACACAATGTGTTTATGACCATGGTATAGGTCATAACTATCTGCTTCAAAATGCTTATAGCACAGGATAGCGTATTAGATTTTGGAGCACGCGGCAAATACGGTGACTGTTAATAAACACACAGAGCCAATGTTTATTCTTTATAGTGAGAGTACCAGGAATGGATAGATGGATGGTGGTTGGTTGCAAAAGCGGATGAGCAAACTGGTGGAAAAGCTTTGAGGAGAGATTGTGTTCGTTTTATGTGAACGGTAAGTGCAAATGGAAAGATATGAGAGAAAGAAAGAGACGTGAAAGCAAGGAGAAAAAACTGAGACTGTAGTGATTAAGTAATGGCATTTCATGAAAACTAAATGAAGGCCAATTGGACAGAAGGCGTCTCTGGACCTCAGCAGATCACAGATCCGATTGAACAGCGGTCATCTGCTAACGCAACAGAAATGACGACAGCCAAGAAGGTCATCGATGCTCAGATCGATGAGAAAGGAGCGCACTATTCCCGGCTGCTGCTGCTGTTGTTGTTGTTGCTGCTGCTCAGCCGACCACCGACTGACGACTTCATCTGTGGACCACAGAGGAAAGCAGCAGCAGCATCGACCATTCCATACTCTGAGCTGCTGCTGCTGCTGTTGCTGTATGCGAAGAGATTTTCTGCGATCGTCTGATGTCAAGAGACATTTACGGTCGTTGAGATAAGGACTCACGCAACCAGATATAAAGAGCTGACAAGGGAGGAGATTTGGATGGAGAAACAGAGGCAGGAATGGAAACGACGGAGGCATCGAGTCTAGAGATCTGGCAGTTATATGGCGCATCAATATCTTCTGGTTTGTTATGCATGAAACGCATATTATGGAAGACAGGACTGAACAGGACAAACAAACGAAGTGACAAAGGACCAGACAGAGTTCCAGATACAAAAACAGCTACATAAATATCATATATGCCGACAACGAGAGAGAACGAGAGAGAACGAGAGAGAACGAGAGAGAACGAGAGAGAACGAGAGAGAGAGAGAGAGAGAATGAAGAGAGAGAGAGAGAGAGAGAGAGAGAGAGAGAGAGAGAGAGAGAGAGAGAGAGAGAGAGAAAACGAGAGAGAACGAGAGAGAGAGAGAACGAGAGAGAATGAAAGAGAGAGAGAGAGAGAGAGAGAGTGAGAGAGAGTGAGAGAGAGAGAGAGAGAGAAGGGGAGAGCGAGTGAGACAGAGCGAGAGAGACAGAGCGAGAGAGAGAAAGAGAGAGGGCGAAGGAGATTTGCGTTCCATCCTAAAACAATGCTATTCATTTCTCGAAACCGCACACGCACGCTCCTTGAATAATTATGAAGTGCCCAATCACATGAGATCGGCAGCGGCGGGTGTGGTTCGACATTGTGTCCTGCTGGAGATATACCGAATCAACTTCCGTTGCCAATACATTATTTGGCGCGAAATACTGTCCGACGGTGATTATGCTTATTGGCAGCTGCACAACGTCGTTTGAAGTAAGGTCTCAGCTCTTCACAACCACACTATATTGTTTTCACTAGCAACCATTCTATCGGATTCATCACAAATTTTCATAAGAACTCATTCTCATCTAGTTACATCCAAGAGTCAACTAGATCGACTTCAGAATTCCGATCCATCGAATAGCAAGCTTCATTCTGCCAGTGTTTGACTGCATCAGAGGCCTCGAAGGAATTATTGATGCCGGAGGGGGTGCGTGGTGAACACATTGAGACGCAGAGCTGAGGAATCGAGTTCGAGACCCGCATCTATCCTAACGGTTGACTTATTTCCTTCTTTCGCTAGGCGGCTGCGTTTGGTAAAAATGAGATATATGACGTAATGGGCGCCATGCGTGGCTCCCGACAGTTAATTTCGACTCCTGTAATAACCTGTTATCATTCGTTCATACTGTACTTGTAATCATACTGCGCGCCAAATCAGTCGATAGATTATAATAGATACTCTTTCATCTGACATGGGGCGCCGCTAGCTGTTGCCCTCGAATTCAGTAATGTAATTATCGTTTAATTTCAAACTGACAGTGTGTAATCTATGTTTTGGCCTCTGTCTGTCTGAATCCCCCTCTCCCCCACTCTCTCTCACACACACGCTCTCTCCCCTCATCTCTCTATCGCTCCGTTTCTCTTCCACTTCCGCCCTCTCTCCAATTATCTATTGAAACAACTTAGCTATCGCTTTTGGTTCCATTATAGCAGTGGTTCTCAACCTTTTTGACATAGGGACCCACTTCGCAGCATCTATATCCTAACGAGACCCACCACTCCAAAATCTGACAGCATGTATGTATGTATTAGACAATTTACATAGCGCCTTATAAGAACCTCTGGAAGGCGCTAAACGTAGCTACCCAACAGATCTAAACAATTGCGATTTGAGTAATTTAGAAAAGTTGGCTTCAAGCAGTGCTATGTTGCGAAGTTGTAACGAAAGAGCGTTCCAGTATGATGGCCCAAAGCATGAGAAGGTACGGTTTGTCCGCATCGATGTACGGGGGCGCGGAACCATCAAGTCTGCACGAGCCGCATCACGCATCGACGACCTGGCTGGCCGGATACGGGGATACAGAGCTCTCTGATGTATTCTGGAGCCATGCCGACCACCGATGTCCGTCCCATGAGGATGATCTTGAGTGTGATCCTATCCTTAACCGGGAGCCAGCGCAGTGTGTCACGCATATAGGTTGAAATATGCGAGTATTTTGGCAGCTTGTTCCTCCAAGGACAGGTCTTCATCCAGAAGAACTCCCAGGTCCCGGACGACGCGTTGGACCCTCCAATGAGGAGATGCTACTTTAATCGCCTCCTTGTCTTCCCTCGAACTCGCTTGTCTCGTGCCCAGCCACATAAATTCAGTCTTATCCGGGTTCAATCTTAGACGACTGGAGGACATCCAGATTTGCACTTGCTCCACATTTGCCAAGATTTTTGACACGCACTCCAGTGCCTCAGATGGACGGCATGTCAAGTACAGTTGGGAATATTTATCCGGGCTCCAAGAGCACATTATGATCTTTGTTAAATCAGTGAGTCACGCATCAATGCATTCTACGACTAACCATGATAGCGTATAACAAAACTGCAAGTAAATCATAATAAAATTACGTAATGTCAGAAAAAATAATATTTAAAAAACCTTTATTGTTTGACTGGCATTGAGACATAAAGACTGTTAGTGAGATGACGGGGCTTGCATTCTGGTCAGAAGTAGGCCTAAGTCAATACGTGGGCTGATGCTGATGTTGGTTAGACATAATCGTAATAATTATTGACACAGCTCTAGCCTATTCCTATAATTATTTAGTCTTGAGTGTAATCATAGCTGAACAGCCGGTCTCACAGAGGTAGGTAGTTTCAAATGGCAACAACGCTGACAAGGCCTCGATTTTTAGAAAATATAGCGCATTACATTCACGTGACAATATTTTTCAGTGAAAACATGTGATTTCGAAGAAAAGTTGGCGACCCACTTGGATATCCTTTGCGACCCACATGCAGGTCGCGACCCAAGGGTTGAGAATCACTGCATTATAGGCTATTCACACCATTAATTTGTTACAAATTCTATGTATTCCTCTTTCCTTATTGCATTTTCTCACGAATGAGTTTCCAAGTTTTTTCACATCATTATTATTTTTGCAAAATTCTGCTGTGCAGCAAATAACGATATTCAGCCTTATTATTATTGTTTCAAGCATATTTCTGCTGCTCACAGTTCACAGTTAACTTAAGTTTAATTTCTACATTCGGGTCTTTTAAATAGGTCCTATAATTATTGGTAGAGGAAGCTTGTTTCATACAAGATTTTTAAAATCCCATAGTTATCCACGATTGAATAAGTTTTGGCCCTAAATTATTATATTGGTGGGCTAACTTTATGATAAATGTCTTTATACATCTTGATGAGTATTTCGTAGGCTCTGTGCCTTATTGGCATCGCCTCCTGCACAGATCGTCAAGACAGGTTCCTCCCATGCAATCAGTGTTTGATAGATAAGTTTTGAATAGTTCTAATCTTTCATCACTAACTACACGATTATCATTGAAACCTTCTTATTGAAAATTCCCAAAGCCAAACAAACATAAATTGAGAGATGATCACTGAAATTAGACACAATGAATGGCGATGCCATTAATTTAGATCATGCATTTGTGAAGATGTTATTATTTAATGTCGAGGAAAAGAGGTGATCCTAGTTCAGTCATTCATTCATTACGAAGATTTATATAGCGCCCCTTCAAGGTTACTACTCTGGCGCGCTCCCGACCCCATACGACTGAAAAGAGCAGTTTTAAGGGAAGTAAAAATAAGCCAGAGCGGACCCTTGGAGATGCATATCATCCCTGTTATAGATGCGTCGTAAAATAAATTTATATCATCATCATCATCGCCTGGGAGACAAGCGCAACCCCAAAGGGAGTGTATTCCAGAACCACTGAGAAAACACGGTTTTGCTAAGTAGTTGTGCTGGCAAATGAGACAATGATCGAGTAGGCCCCGCTCATTGGAGAAGAGAGAGCGGCGACCAGGTGCACTCAAAGTAGAGTAGCACAGATCGCGAAGATACGACGGAAAAATTGATAGACAGGTAGACGGATAGACGGACGGACGGATGGACGGATATAGACGGACGGAGGAGGGATGGACGAACGGACGAACGGACGGAAAGATAGACGGACGGATATAGATGGATAGACGGACAGACAGACGGACGGACTGAATTAAATTGAGCTGATGAATAGAGGACGAGAGGCAGTTAGGGTCGGTTCAGAGGTAGTTTAAGATACGTTGTTTATTCCTGATAAAACACGATTCTGTAGTGTACCATCCATTCAATGAGTTAATGGATCCTTTGCGTTGAGTATGGACTGAGTCAGCTATTTGTTTGATGTCCATCTGAGCTCTGTTGACCAGTGCACAGGTACAACTGATAATGTCACAGAGGTCTTATAAAAATGTCTGGCAGACCCTTTGCGTTGTAAGCTGTTTGTTGTTGTTATTAAGCGCTGGTGTCTGCTTCTAGGTCACTCAGCTTAAGTCTCGTATATGATACATCCGAGAATTAAGGCACCATAATCTGCACTAGACATTAGGCTTAGTGTTATGACGTCGAAATTGTCCATACGACGTTAGTAGTAGAAGATGTACCATACGGGGCCATTCAACCTAACCATAGGTTAAAACCACCCCTCTAATAGGTTAAAAACTTTTTCTATCCTATAGCCTAGGTTAAAAAATCACCAAAATCAACATCAACCTAACCATAGGTTAAAACCAATATCAACCAATAACCAGGGAAAACGCCAGGAACTTTCCAATAGTTTCGGCCTGGCGTGCACAAACCTATAGGCATGGTCAAAAACTCCACCTATACTGCCTATAAGTCAAAAGCCAAGGAAATTTCCAAAGTTTTCGATAATGGGAAATTTCCAAAAGTTTCAACGAGTCAGCAGTTTCGACGAAACCTAAGCTCTAGGTAAAACGTCGGGAAATTTGGTTAAAACCATCGACAAAACCGCGCTAATGTAAAAACCTCTTGGATATTAGGTTAAAACCGTGCACCAACTCGATAAAGGTCCGGGAATTTCACAACAGTTCGATGATCCATTACACACCAACACATATGATATTAGCCTATACCCACATCCTCAGTAGAAGGCCTGTTATAGACCTAATTATAACGTAAATTTACTATAGTTTCGCATGTAGGCCTATATATTCTAGTGAAAAATGTTAGATGTGCAGACGACGATGGGCGATACAACACACTATCACGGATCTGGTGAAGCGCTTTCATACGATGGCGTGAAAGAAGCTGCATGGATTAATTCCAACAGGTTAGTTGATTATAAAAAATATTCATGTATATATAAAATGAATGAAAATATTTTCTCAAAACAGCTTAAAGAATTGCTAATTCAATATAAAATGCAATACTCAAAGAAAACTGTTACTGAATTAAGAAAACTCGCAAGCAGAGTGGCTTGGTTGGGTATACGAGACTGCGGAAAGCAGAGTTGATTGCTAAAATTGAAGCCTACAGCGCCCCATCACCTAATGTCAGTTTGCTTGATACCCCCGTTCCTGACATTAGTATCCCAACACTAGTTCCTATACCAGCCACGACAGTGAGAAAAGTATACGATAAAACTAAATCAGCGTTTAATACATTCGCAAAGTGGATCGAAGGGTACATACCTGATGAGCCAAAACGAAAGGTGAACGAGAGGTTAGAAGCTCTGAAAGCCAAAGTGAATTCTATATTCGGTAAAATTCTAACGAAGACACGTAAAATTAGAGAGACGGCTTCAGCTATCAAGGGCTTCACGAAACAATACACGGTAGACGGGGCTAACGGTATTGATGCCACATCTTTTCTTGACGCCGTTCAAACACAGGCGGCAGTCTGGTTGACTAAAAATCGACAGACTAAGGTCAACTTTGTCCTTACCTGCACAATGGAGCGCGTTGACATGAAGTCTTGAGAAGTAGATTCCACAGAGTTTCCATTCGTTTCAAGGAGTGAGATGATTCTAGACTCCACCGATGTAAGTGAAATAAAATTACACACCACTTGAAGCATTCTTCATCTTTGTTCTTCATATTGATTATAGCCATTAGCCATTGATTATTGTGTCGATGGCTGCATTCCAGATGCGTGGTAGTAACTGGAGACTCAGAGCTGTTCAAAAATTAGATATCAACACCGTCGTTTATAAACCGTTGAAAGGTAGTTCTTACATCCCACTGCCGAAGGAGTTAGCTAGAAAAGAAGCTATAATCAATATGAAGAACAAAGATGAAGAATGCTTCAAGTGGTGTGTAACGAGAGCCTTAAACCCAGTTGAAAACCGTCCAGAAAGAATTGCGAAAGAATTAATTAGACAGTCTGAGCAACTTAATTGGTCCGGTATCGAATTCCCAGTAGCAGCTGATGCTAATGTTATAAGTAAGTTTGAGAGAAATAATAATATTAGTTTTAATGTTTTTGGTCATGAGAAAGATGTTAACCTATTCCCACTATATTTATCAAAGCATGAGAACGATAGGTGTGTCGATCTATTACTCATTTCTCATGGAGAAAAGAAACACTATTGTTGGATAAAGAATTTTAACAGACTGATGGTTGCCCGAAAATCTCTTAATTCAATGCACTATTGTAAAAGATCCTTAATAGGATTCAGTAGAATCGATTCATTAAAAAACACGCTGAGCCACGCTGAGCTGAACAATTTGTGCCACGTGCTGTTCCCAGCACGAGGCACAAAATATAGAACTCCCAGAACCAGGGACTATGATAAAGTGTAAAAATTATTTTAGAAAGATGAGAGTTCCGTTTCTAGTGTATACAGACTTTGTAAGTTTTATTAAACCATAGAAACTTGTCAACCAGATCCCAGCATGTCCTACACAACAAATATCAAAAACAAGTTCCAAGTTCTTTCTGTTATTATATAAAATGTTTTGATGATGATCTATATTCACAAGCCCCCATAACGTTCACAGCAGAGAACGAACACGATAATGTTGCACAGATATTTATAGACACTCTGATAGATAATATAAAAGATATTTATAATTGATTTAAATTTCCAAAGAAAATGATATTCGGAAAGAAAGAACAGACGCTTTACGACTCAGTTACAATTTGTCACATATGCGAAGGCGAACTGGGTAAAGATTGAGTTAGAGACCATTGCCATTTAACTGGAAAATACAGAGGCGCCGCTCATAAAATTTGTGATCTAAATTATATAGTCCCCAAGTTTTTCCCAGTATTGTTTCATAATCTATCCGGTTATGACAGTCATCTATTCATAAAGAAATTACGAGGTGATGATAACGAAAAGATTAATTGTATTCCTACCAACGAAGAAAAATATATCTCATTTAGCAAAGAGGTTGTGGTTGATAAGTTTGTAAATAAAGAAAATAAGGAAGTAGAGGTCAAACGAGAATTACGTTTCATCGATAGTTTTAGATTCATGGCATCGAGTCTCGACGCTTTATCGAGAAACCTGAGCGAAGACCAGTGTAAAAATATAAGCAAGCACTACTCTGGCAATCAGCTCGATCTCTTGCTTAGAAAAGGTTTATACCCTTACGATTTTATTAATTCCATCGATCGATTGAATGAAACAGAACTACCACCAAAGTCAACATTCTATTCTAGACTTAACGACTCAGACATTAGTGACGAAGACTACAACCACGCACAGATGGTATGGAATGAATTCGGATTTAAAACGTTGAGAGAATACCACGATTTATATAACGTGAGTGATGTTCTCCTGTTTGCTGATGTATTTGAGAATTTTAGAGATGTGTGTTGTGAGAACTATGGTCTAGATCCCGCCTGGTATTATACTTCTCCAGGTCTTGCTTGGTGCGCCGCATTAAAGTTGACTGGAGTAGAGTTGGAGTTGTTGAGTGATTATGATATGATACTAATGGTTAAGCATGGGATAAGAGGTGGTGTTAGCACCATTTCACATCGTTATGGGCAGGCAAACAATAAGTACATGCCATCATTTGTCGATAGCAAGCCTTCAACATTTATAACCTATTTAGACGCGAACAACCTGTACGGATGGGCAATGTGTAAGAATCTACCAACTCATAGGTTCCAGTGGATGAGTAACGATGAGCTAAACGATTAGAAGTCGACTTGGAATATCCGAGAGATTTGCACGATCTTCACAACGACTATCCTCTTGCTCCAGAGAGTGTTAAGGTCAAAGAATCAGATGTAGCAAAACTTATACCAAACCTGTGTGATAAAGTAAAATATATAGTCCATTATGAAAATTTAATGTTGTATGAAGGCATAGGGTTGAAGATTACCAAAATTCATCGTGGAATTAAATTTGAAGAAAGTGCCTGGCTGAAAAAATATATCGATCTAAATACCAACCTAAGGACCAGAGCCACCAACGATTTCGAGAATGACTTTTTTAAACTAATGAACAATAGTGTCTTTGGTAAGACATGTGAGAACATAGAGGCTCGGGTAGATATAAAACTGGTTTCTAGCGAGAAGCAAGTCCTAAAACTAGCAGCCAGAACGAGTTACGACACTCGAACTATTTTTGATGAAAACCTAATTGCCATTCACATGAAACGTACAAAGCTATTTTACAATAAGCCTATATATCTCGGTATGTGTATTTTAGACTTAAGTAAAACTATAATGTACGATTTTTATTATAATTACATTAAGAAAAAGTTTGATGATAGAGCAATTTTACTTTTTACGGATACAGATTCTCTGGCTTATGAAATTAAGACCGAAGACTTCTACGCTGATATAGCTCCAGACATTAGAAGCAGGTTCGACACTAGCGACTATCCTAAAGACCACCCCTCTGGTATAGAAACTAGGATTAATAAAAAGGTCATTGGTATGTTCAAAGACGAAGCAGCAGGAAAACAGATTGAAGAGTTTGTAGGTTTAAGATCAAAGTTGTATTCGTACAAGATGGTTGGAGTAGACCACAAGAAATGTAAAGGTGTTAAGAAGAATGTCGTCAAGAAATCTATCACTCACGAAGACTATAAAGATTGCTTACTCACCAAACGAGAACAATCGAGAAAGATGAATGTCATTCGATCGCATCTTCACGATATCTACACCGAAGAAGTCAACAAGTTAGCTCTCTCGGCGGAAGATGACAAACGAGTGATTCAGCAAGATGGAATCCACACTTTAGCATATGGACATTATTCTCTAAATATAAAATGAGTGTTAAACAAATCGATGTCGAAGGTGTAACTCTACCTAATATTGCTTTGTCGAATGTGGATCTAATTGAAGCGGCGAAGAAACTAAACATCAAGAATTTCAGAGGAGTTTTTCTAAGAGACAAGCTGTCGAAGAAGCCAAGATTGAACGAGTGTGGTATCCTTAATCTGGACGATTCTGATGGCAAAGGAACACACTGGACATGTTGGATCAAGCGGGCTAATGATGAAATTTATTTCGACAGCTATGGACTGCCTCCTCCTACGAAATCGATAAAATATCTACAAAGACCGCTGTTTTACAACAGTGATCGAATACAACCAGACGGTCAAGTGTATTGCGGTCATTTATGTCTGTATGTACTGAATAAAACGTGCAACGATGGTTGTAAATTTCAAAAAGTCGTAAACGAATTACATTAAATAATATCACCTATTTAAAAACATGCCTGTCGATAAATTTGGACGAACTGATACAGGATCAACTCAAAGAATAGTTTCTGGAGGTGTTACTCTATCTCAAGCGAGTAATACATTTCTAAAAAGAGATGGAACGAACGATATGGACGGTGATTTAAATATGAATGGTAATATGATAAGAGATTTGTGACCGACTGACATTCATCCACCAGTCTTAGCTAGCCAGGACGCGAGTTTTGGTCAAGTTGAAACCTTAGTCAACCAAGCGATACAGAATATTACTACCACTGATAACTCGAGATTATACGTAACTGCAGCACCTACCATGACTTCGAATGTAACGACGATAAACGGTTTTACTTACGAAGCTAGAGCTAGCAAATATCGCATAGCGGTTGGGTATAACTTTGAACCGTGGAAAGCGATTCAAAATGCTTGTTATGCCCCCAAATGTTGGATAACCGATAAAGTAACTGATGTTTGGTTACAGATTAAATGTCCCGTTCTATGTCGCGTTTCTACATCATTACTAGCACAGTATTAAACGAATGTATTACTAGATGGAAAGTTCAAGCGAGTAACGATGGAATAATATTTACAGATATCCTAAGTCCTAAAACGGATGTCCTCGATGCAGGAGTTTTGAACAAATTTACATTTCCAGCATCGTCTAATTACGTTTACTGGCGATTTCATATTATATCCACGAGCGCTGGAGCGAAACGGGTGGGTATTGGGATGTTACAGAGGATTCCTACTCTTACTGATATCACACTCGGAAGAAAATGTCATGTCAGTTACGTTCCTAGATTAACTTTGAATACTAGTAACTATGGTTTTGAAGCGAGCGCCACTTCTGAATATCAAAATAACAAAGCCTTCAATGCGTTCAAAGACGAAGGCGAATGGGTGTCTAACGTCAACAGTTAATTCTTTTTAACTATCAAGTGTCCAACACCTGTAAGAATCTGGAAGATTGGATTGAAAGGAACGAATAAATCCTCCGAAAGGATTTACGATTGGAGGATAGAAGGAACCACCGACTCAGGCAGTTGGAATATTTTAAACGCTGCACCTAATCCTACTTACTTAGGAAATACTTATCAAGAATTTTTCATCGATTCCGTAGGAAAATACACATCTTACATGTTGTATTGTAAACAAACTGAACCGGGCAGGCCTGGATTAAGCGTGATGCAGTTATTCGTGTACGATGACTAAGATTTTCAATGACTATTCTCATTGAAAATTTAAACCTCAAGTTCAACAACATCGTTGTCTCCAGATACTACGATCAACGACTGCATCCATCCCGGCTCCGTTTCTATCTTTGTTTTTGTAAAAGTAAATGTCTTGTTCGTTTGCAATTTGCTGCGCATGGGCTCCCCGTATACGCTCATGTAGTGCTCTGTCTCATCCGGCACCACTACCGTTATCAGGTAAAAATATCCTTCTGTGCCATATAAATATTGCTTCGTTTTAACAGTAAAAACTACGTCTCCTTCTAAAGTTTCAAAATCTAAAAATTAACGAGTTTCCATTTTAAGTCGCTGGATAAAGCTTTATGTTAGTATGTTAATCTCATATCCATTTCTCCAGACTTTACCATTATAAGCCTCCGTCTGACCGTCTGATTGGAAGTTTAACAATTTATCTGAAATGACGACTGCTTAAGCTTCAGTTCCAGCAGGGATCGCAGCATTGAAAGTAGCCTTGATCTGGATGTCTACTTCAGACGACTTTAACCGTTCAGATTGCTTACTCACATCGAAAACGAATAGCGGGTATAAGTCTTTGTAGTCAGCCGGAGTGATGTTGCTCTGAGTTACCAACTGGTCCATTCCGTAGAATTTTTCGCTAAAGGTCGCCGCGTTTCTGTAAGCTCTAGAAAATTGCTGATTCAGGAATGAGAGGTTGTAGTTGACCGCTGGATATCTGTCCTGGTTCATCATCACATACATGTACTTGATATCGCAATGATCGAAAATTGATGAATTAGCCTTTTGATTGCCGCTTCGATTCGTTTGAAATCCAACTATGATGTACCTGGGTTTATCTGGCGCTGTCTTTACACTAAGTCGCCAACTAAACGTGGCAGATACAGGAACCGTTCTAGTATCGCAAATATGGGCTCGATAGGCTACTGGTAACGTTTCCTTTGCTTCGATCGTTTTATACAGCTGCCTTTCCATGTCAGATGCTTGAATGTGTGTCATAAACCATGAAATTTTACTGAGGTTGACTTTGCCGGCCGCTACCGCATTTGCCCTAAAAATAGTAGCATCGCTGTCAGGTTCGCGAACGAGATTTAAAGTCTGCTTCATACCGTAGACTACCTTATCATAATCCTCACAGAATCCAAAAATGTGCTTCAGAGGCACGATGAAGCTAAATGTACCCTTTGCAGTTGGCTTCCTTATGAGATACGCTTGTCTTATCGCGAATCCCGTGTTATCGTTTATAACATAAAAGGAATACGACATTTGACTGAAGAGATGCATCAGCCCGTTGTTAACTAAAGCTGCAGCGTCAGCATCAACATCAACGTAAAAGGATCCATCCGCCTTAGTCAGTCTGCCTTCGAAAAGCAAGTATGACTCGGAGGGATGGCTGAAGATATCTTGAAGTTCGATATTTATGCGAATTTCCCCAATGTTAAGATTCGCCACCGCCACTGGTTCATAATCATGAAGTTCATATCTCTCAATTCCCTCGTCTATAATAGTATTTTCAGTAAATCTTAGAATATCTGACTGCATTTTTTAATATAACAAGATTTTATTTTAAGCCCACTTCATTCCAGATCCACGCACCAAATTTCGGATGGACATGGTGCCGCCGTTACCAGACAGTAAATTATTTATATTCGCCGAAGGGTGGGGAGATATTATACCCTTTAACACATCCTCGCTCTGTTGGGGTATATTAAATTCTGTAACGTTTCCTTACTCTTTTGACTAAGTGGTGGTGACGTAAACATTTTTGCCGCTGCTTTATCAACCAATCGCTTTCCAGCATTAATAGCAACGGTCTTACCAACATCTATGGTCTTTTTTCCAATCTCCGTCGCAGCGTCTTTCCCAGCACTTAAGGCGGTTGTTGCTACCTGTCTTGCAGCATTCGAGGATAACATTCGTTTGAAAAATCCTGATATCGTGTCAAATATTCCAGCGCCTCCTACGACGTATCTTTTAGAAAATCTTCTCTTTGTTGTGACAATCATTTTATAATTGCATCATTAAATTTTTATAGTCTAACGCATTTATCTTATTTTGTCTAAGTAACTCATCGCAGATACCTAGTATCTCGTTTCTTAATCCTGTATTTCCCGCTCTGAAGCTAGCCATACGTAGAATTAACATATCCACCAACGACTTAGGGTCTTGTGGAAGAACTACGACTCCCTCACCCGTCGAGAACCTCGTTTCCGCATCGAGAGCAATGGCTTAATGATTTTATTATATTTTAGACCTCTAGACGATTTGGGCTTATTCGGATTATTATTTACATACAAGGCGCCCGTCGATTTAAGAATTTTCAGGTACATATCCAGATCGTTTTAACTGTATATCGACTCGTTTGGTTCCTTTATCGTCATCAATTCTCGTAGCCCTGGAGTTCCCTTGTAGGCGTTATTACCAATAGATATATCGTCTCCTTCGATTGAAATTGGATAGTTTCCGATGAAAAAACTCCCATCTCTAGAGTGTATTCCGAAGGTCGTGTCCGTCAACTTTTTATTCGCAGCGTATTCTTTTAAATATTTTGTGGCAATATCACCTAACTCCAAGGTTCTAATATCTGAAACGGGATTGTCCGCAAACACGTCTATTGAGGGATATTGTGGGAATTGAATCGCTTTCAACGATGTCGATAGCGATGCCGGCAATGCTCGAAGAGCTGTAGAAGTCGCCGTAGTGCTTTCCTCAATCGCGCCTAATTTTTTAGATAGTCCAGACTGCGAGTCGATTATGGGTTTGTACGCCTTCATCAATTTCCGCTGAAGTCCAATGTCTCCTAATTTCTCAGATAACGAGTCCAATATTTGCTTCATCTTGAGAAAATTCTCAACGATAAAGTCTCGTTTGACTGGGTCCTGAATTCTTAGAAACGACATTTATAAGTTGGATACATAATATTTAAACGTAAAAGCGTAAAACGTAAAACATAAATAAACGTTCGTTTTGTATTCAATTCGTTTTGCCTAAGTGTTTCGTCGCTTCATCTATGTTGATATTGGTTTTACTCCTAACCTCTTCCTTCATCTGATTAAATTTCTCGAATTCACTTAGAATGACAGAATATTCCAAGTCTGAGATATTATTATCATCTAGGGCTTTTGAAACGAGGTCGCTGATCGATTTGAGTTTCCCTTCGGCTATAGTCCTGATTTTTGCATGTTTTCCTTGCCGCAGCGATAATATTCGGCGGACTTGGGTAGATATCAGAGATAGTGCTCCAGCTCCAGCGGATAAAGATACCACGATGGTAGCGGCGGGTGCAGCTACGACTGAACTTAGAAAAGTTACACCTAATAGGCTGAGTCCCGAAGATGTAAGGGTTAACAAACCCAACGCTTCGACTACTTTAACACTCTTTTGATATTTTTTACAGATTACGTCTCTCTTGTCACGTTCTCGTAAGATTTCCTGTTGAATTTAAGATATTTTCTGAAGGCGATAGGTGTCTACTTTGTTCAATTCCATTTTATAATATTAGAGAATATTTCTTAAAATGGAATTCAAGTTTTCTCGTAATTCACATAACATAACGAGTCTCCTTCGTTTATGGTGACTGTCCCAAGGGCTCTAAAATTCTTAATATCGAGTAAAATTTCTTCCGCGAACCCAGTAACGGTATCGCTTAACAGGCGACAACCCGCTTCTGTAAATTCTGGATGGAGAGAAACTTTACACGATCCTTTCGTCATTCGGACACCTAAGCCTAACGGTAAAACAACCGTCTCTTGTGAATAAATAGTAATCGCTTCTTGAGCAAAAAACCCCCACCTTAGATCGCCCATTTGTCTTTGCGGTCTATACTTGACATCCCACATGCCTTCACTCGCAGTCCACCTGACGGATCTCGGTTGAGTTCTTACTTCTGGAACAAATTTGGGTTTCGTCCCCCCTATTTTATGAATTGGAAATAGAGACATTTTATATATATACAATATTTTTTATAGCAACAATCCGAGAAGCGGAATGTTTTTAAATGGCGAATCTGGTCCTAGTATAAGTCCTTCCCCATTTACGAACCCATTACCTCTTTTCAGATACAGACCTTCTCCTACACCGTTTAATCCAGATGTTTTGTATGGCTTCATATACAAGCCCTGACCCTGTTGCACTATCTTGTAGTTTTTACCTCTAGTATTGAGATGCATAGCCCCACCCGTTCCGGTGACTTTATCAATTACTTTAGAACCAGCCGCTGCACCTATTCCAGTTAATGCACCCGTTGCTAAGCTCGGTAGTATGCTAGATAGTAGGAATTTGCCAGCAGTTGCAAGAAACGGTAATATAGCACCGATGAAGCCGCCTTTGACTTTAGCGTTATGTATTAATTGCGTTTTACTCATTTTTATAGTGATGCCCGCGCCACTTTGATACGCTTTGGCTAGTTTATTGAGTTGTGCTTGGGTAAGAGCTAACACATGCTCTCCGTTTAAATCGCTGTGCTTTAATCCAATACTAACACCTGTTCCCGCTTGTAGTGATCTTTTAATTTTATCGTTTTGTCCTTCTGAAATATTGACTTTGACGTTCGTGTATCGACTCATTTTATATAAAACTACAAAAACTTTTAAGCTTCTCTAATATGAAACCGTATCGATTATTCCTCGCCTCGTAGATTTATTAGCTTACCATTCTGATCTGTAAGAGTCGTTTCCATTGTCGAAATCGTGGTTAGGGTGATTGGAAGGTAGATCAAATTTCTCGCCGTTTCAATTATCTTATAGCCAGGCCCTACATTCGGGAAGAAGAAATAGATAATGTTATCTGGGTTTCCGTTGTTATAGGATGCTCCGATGATATCGCTCGTTACCCTCAGATTACTAACACTCATTATGTCCACTATATTCTGCGATGGTAACCCGCCGAATAACGCCGCCTGTCGAAACCGATGACTTTCCCGATAGAGTTAAACGCCGAAAAATTAACCATGTAATTCTCCGCTCTATGCAAAACTGTCTTCAATGTATTGCTGTTTGCTTCTAGCTTTATATTGTATGCTTCGTTAACCATATCATAATTCTCGTTTTCTTTCATTATTCTCTGCACGTATTCGTTAATATCTGTAATTTCATAGCAGCCTTCGGGAATGGTTATAGTAACCCACATACCTCCACCATTCGGCGAATGCGAAAAGTTGTTAGTCGCGTCGATGTTTGGGAATGAAAAATATGTTTCCAGATTGACAAGAGCCATCTCGTACTTTTTATCTTTATCGAACTGTATCAGCGGATTGAAGCGCGTCCTAATGGCGAAGTCTTGTCACTTAATAATATGTAAAACGATGACTTTGGCTCCGCGTAACGAGCAATCCTTTCGGTATTGTCTGCAATCTTTTGTAGAATCGATTTCATTTTTAAATTAGCAAAGATTTATTTAAAATGGAATGTAGAATTCATCGGAACCGCGTCTATACTTTCCGTTATTCTTATTACTAGTCTGGTCTATTACTACAAATCCGTGAGGTTGCTTCCACGCTGTTTTGCATAGTTTTCTAAACTCCTCCTTAGGCATGTCTGTACTCACGTAGTCGTTGTAGATGTGATCAATATTTTTCAGGTCTTGGGGAAACAAACAGATAAAGTTTGCATTCTCTCTAATTGTCTGTCTCGGTAGTTTGAAATAATTCTGTGCTAGATAGAAACTGTCGACGTTACTGTGTCTTCCTCGGATGTAATAACTCTCGCATTTATTCTGCATTTCTAACTGTAAATCATCGAAAATCATAAAGTTCTTCTTGTCATAAGTCAAGTCACTCGGGTCTGGCACGCCTTCTGCTGATTCAAAGAACTGGGAAGAAATATCAGATATTTTTTCAAGTGTTTAGCCATTTCCTCAATTACAACCTCTAGTGAATAATTTTGTCTCATGATCTCGTCTTGAATAGAAAATAACCCGATGATGGATTCTTTAGGTAGTTTTTCTTCAAATGCATTTTTCAGAATTTTATACTCTGGTTGAAAGAGAGACCTTCCGAATATTTGTGGATTGTTATAATCTAACTACCCGGGTCTTAGAAGTAGGTTCAACAGTAAAGTAGTCTTACCACATCCAGACTTTCCTACGATTAACCCTCTTAAACTTCTAGGTAAAAGAGGGTTATTGAATCTATTAGATAATATGTCGTTCCACGAAAAATCTTTGACTTCCATTTCAAATATATCTCATTGTATTTAAAATGTATTGCGTAAAGTGTAAAACTCATACTGAAACTAAAAATGTACAGACTGTTATAACGAAGAATGGAAGGTATTGACCTTCCATTCTTCGTTATAACAGTCTGTACATTTCTAGAGGCTCAGAGGCACGTGTGATGTATGCGGAAAAACAAAGACACAGTTCGTGAAAGCAGCACAAGGTGGCGATCTAGTTGGATCTCTAAATTCGGTTATTAGTGGTATTAAGTTACCATGGGCAAAATTTCCAGGTGAGATGCATTTACCAGGACATCAGTTTACAGGACCAGGAACTAGACTAGACTTGCGGTTGAATCCTGATGGAACCCCAAAAGATTGGTCGAAACCCGTTGATAGGGTCGATAACGCTGCGTATTATCATGATTTAGCTTACAACCAGCACGCGGATACGGCTTCTAGGAATATCGCCGACAGAGCAATGATTAATGAATTGAACAATATACCTAATCCTAGCTTACGGGAGAGAACAGAGAGGGCTATAGTCAAACCTATATTATCTACTAAAGCTAGTCTCGGGTCTGGTTTAAAAAAGCCTAAAATTACAACCCGATCTGAAATGGACCGACCAACTCGCGGATGAATTACATAAACCATTAGTAAGACGTTTTAAAGAAAGGAAAGTGTAGTGGGATAGATGAAATATGGACCGCTGATTTAGTCGATATGCAGGCTTTCGCTAAAAACAACGATGGTGTGAAATACCTGTTAACCATGATAGATGTGTTTTCAAAATATGGTTGGATCGTGCCATTAAATGATAAGAGTGGAAAATCTACCGCTAATAAGATTCTCGAGAGCGGTAGAAGGCCTGTTAAAGTTTGGGTAGATAAAGAATTTTATAATAAAGACGTAAAAAATTTGGTTGAGTTGTACTCTACTGAGAATGAAGAAAAATCTTGAGTCGTTGAGCGCTGGAACAGAACGATGCGAGAGAAAATGTTTAAGTACTTTACAGCTAATTCAACAAGAAGATATATAGACGTGTTGGGTGAAATGGTTAGAAATTATAATGAGACTAGGCATTCTTCTATTAAAATGACACCATCTAAGGCTAGCTTTAAAAATAATGAAAAGACTGTATGGGTTAATTTGTACGGTGATGAGATCTCAGAACCCATTAAGCCTAGATTCTCGATTGGAGGTAAGGTTAGGATAACTAAGAAGAAGAATATATTTGAAAAAGGATTTACAGCTCGATGGACTTCAGAAATTTTTACTATTACTCAAATTCAATACACAGATCCACCAACTTATAAGATTGCTGATTATGATGGTGAGGAAATACAGGGTTCGTTTTATGAACAGGAGCTTCAAAAGACAGCTCAAGAGATATTTAAAACTGAAAAGGCAATCAGAAAACGAGGGAAGAAATCTTTAGTGAAATGGCTTGGTTATCCTGAGTCCCTTAATTCTTGGATTGATACTGAAGACTTGGTAATCACGTGATGACTCATCGTCGAAACTGCTGACTCGTTGAAACTTTTGGAAATTTCCCATTATCGATAACTTTGGAAATTACCTTGGCTTTTGACTTATAGGGAGTATAGGTGGAGTTTTTGACCATGCCTATACGTTTGTGCACGCCAGGTCGAAACTATTGGAAAGTTCCTGGCGTGTTTTCCTGGATATTGGTTGATATTGGTTTTAACCTATGGTTAGGTTGATGTTGTTTTTGGTGATTTTTTAACCCAGGCTATAGGATAAAAAAAGTTTTTAACCTATTAGAGGAGTGGTTTTAACCTATGGTTAGGTTGAATGGCCCCGTATGGTACATCTTCTACTACTGACGTTGTCTTGCAGTTTGAAATCTAATGTATAGCTATTGCGTTTCAGTGAGAAATAGAGTTGATGGCAGTTAAGTTATCTGCATAAAAATCAGAGAAGAAATCACGTTGAGTCCACTCCGTCTTTCATCTGCCTCTGAATCGTCATCTGAGCAAATGTTATAATGCTCACGTCCTAGACAAGTCAGCGCTTCAGCGAAAGGCTGTCTTCTTCGATAAGTCGTCGAGCAAGCGCTTAAGCGATTGCAGCGCACAGAGAAAAGGAAACGCAGAAGCGGATAAAGCGAGACTTTAGCGCATGCGCAGAAGGGCAAAGAATTGCAGGCTGTGTAAAGCAGACAGATATAAAGACTGACAGCTGAACGTAATGACGTGTCGAAAATGATTTATGGAGCGCCAGGTCAATAGGCGCAAAATAAATAATCACATGTCTTGAAGGTCATTGACGACTTTGATTTCCAACTATCTGTCTGTCTCTATATTCCTGCATGAAGTCTCATTCTACGTCTGTCTATGTGTTTGTGACTGTGTCCGCCAGTCTGTTCGTCTGTCTTTGTCTTCGACGCTGTGTCCGTGCGAATGTTCTTCATCCCACTTATTTCTACAAACTGTACAGCGAATATCAATATTAAACGGATTTCCATTGCAGAGGAAAACAACATTTGCACGAAACGAGACGGATTTTGTTGAAGTGACTAACGTATTATATATGAATATACTAAGTTTTTGTTAGACCAATCTCTAATGTGTATTTATAATATGCTAAAATCAGTCATAGTATTAGTGTTTCGCGTTTTCCTACTGATTATGGTGCTACATTTTCGATATTCTGTGGTTTGTCGTTTACGCTGTGGACGTCCACTTACTTACTTATTTGTATATTGCACCGTTTGGCAGATAAGAAATATGTGTTTACGGAAGGAGTTTATGATGAATGAAGCAACAATCATTGTTCATTTAGTGCAAACGTCCTCTGTCACACACCGTTCTCCTGCGTGTGGGTGTGCTTGTGTGTGTAGGTGTGCTTGTGTGTGTAGGTGTGCTTGTGTGTGTAGGTGTGCTTGGGTGTGTAGGTGCTCAGAAGAAAGACCATCGAACCTTACAAACAACGTCATCTAGGGCAACGACGTGTCACGTGACACTACGGAATTGGACCTCGTTGCATTGACTTAGTAATTATAATTATTAGACAGAGAAGCAGACCACAACCGACCGACCGACTGACATCTCGATTGATCGATTTCTAAGAGCAATTGACAGATTTATTTCATCTCTTCTTCCTTCATCCCTTGCGCCAGGAACACGGATTCGGCAATTGGTCAATTTCAAGTGAAGTGCACTCACTCGTTGCTTAGAATATCGGTCAAAAGATAAATAATTCATGAAATTTATTACAAAGAAATCACAGATGAGAAACACGAATCTAAAACGAATCCACTTCCCAACGCTTTCGTTATACCATACACAATGACAGAAGGAAAGAAACAAACGCAAAGACGTATGCAGTCAGGGACAGACAAACAGATAGACAGACAGACAGACAGACAGACAGACAGACAGACCGAACGGACTGACTGACTGACTGACTGACTGACTGACTGACTGACTGACTGACTGACTGACTGACTGACTGACTGACTGACTGACTGACTGACTGACTGACTGACTGACTGACTGACTGAGATGAGCGCGTTCAGTGGTTTTAGCATATTATCACAAATATTTCGTTAAAAACTCAGACATATCAGTTGCTATTGTTTCGTTGTTTTCTTTGCAATTCATCGGTTTAGATTTATTTTCTCATTCCTTGTGTGATTGTCCGTTCATGTATACTCATCTATGTTTTGGCCCCTGTCTGTCTGTCTGTCTGTCTTCCCTCTCTCTCTCATACACTCACTCTCCACCTCTCTCCCTCTTCCTACCTCTCTTCACATTCTCTTTCCCCTCTTCTGACTCTCTGTCTGTCTCTGTCTCTCTGTCTCTGTCTGTCTGTCTCTCTTTCTCTTCTGTCTCTTCACTTTCATCTGACTCAATGCTTTCTCATCTGCTCTGCTCTCTGTATTTCATTTCCTAGTCAGTCTCTTCCTGATGTTTTCCCATACTTCTTTCTATCCCTCCACTACCTCCTTCCCCGTTGTACGTCGGCCCAACCTAGAAACGACCCCTCCTCCTCCTCCTCTTTCTCTTCCTCCCCTTCTCCTCCTCCTCTTTCTCTTCCTCCTCCTTCTCCTCCTCCTTTTCTTCCTCCTCCTTCTATTCCTCCTCCAACTCCTGCTCCTTCTCCTCCTTCTCTTCCTCCTTCTTCCCCTTCT
This sequence comes from Bimastos eiseni, assembly GCA_959347315.1. NCBI lineage: Eukaryota > Metazoa > Annelida > Clitellata > Crassiclitellata > Lumbricidae > Bimastos > Bimastos eiseni. The sequence continues at coordinate 16,478,563 of OY365822.1, forward strand.
CCTCCTCTTCTTTCTTTCTCTTCCTCCTCCTCCTCCTTTGCCTCTTTCTCCTTCTTCTCTTCCTCCTCCTTCTTATCCTACTCCTCCTGCTGTTCCTCCTACTTCTATTTTGGCACTCTTCCACCTCCTCCTCCTCCTCTTTCTCCTCCTCCTGCTCCTGCTCCTGCTCCTCTTCTTCCTCGTTGTCCACTGACCATCACAGCGATCGCGTTCGACGACGAATTCGCGTCACGAATCGTCACGGTCGAGACGACTTCCGGTGAGAGACCGGAAGTGGCACACACCAGCCGACGTTCGTGCTCTTAACGGTTAATTTATCTGGCGGCAGTACGTTCATCCCTTCATCGGTGGCGCCGCATCATATGGGAGCAGAGGCAGCACATAGGAAAATAACCATCTGCTCGGAGTTTGGGTGATGCGACCATTCTGAATCAAACGGAGCTAATCCAGGTAAGATGAATCATGGATCATGGTTTCAAAACATTCGTCGCATTACTTACAATCAAAGTAGTTAGCTGACTACAAGAAAATCACTAACAACATCAACAACAGCACAAATGGCAACGACATAAACAAGAATAGTAGCAACAGTACGGGAAGTATAGCCGCAATGGTACTTGGGAAGTGGGTAGTAGTAGTAGTAGTAGTAGCAGGTGGAGTAATGACAAAAATATTTATATTCCAGTCATTGCTATTTTGACTGGGGCAATCTAATTCGTCACGATATAAAGCATATTCTGGAGGTCTGACTGTTAATGAGATCTGAAACGACTGCGTCTCAACTATCCTGGAAAGGATAACCCTCACTTTGCACTGCTGGAATGCCACAGGGATCCGTCCTCGGCCCTTTATTATTTACAGTCTTTACTTCCCAATCAGTCGTATAGCTAAACACTTTGGAATTCAAATACAACAGTATGCAGATGATACTCAGCTCCATATTGCTCAGTCACACACTGATCAGTCTGGTAAACTAAAACTGGAAGAATGCCTCTCATGCATGGTTCTGTTTTAATGGTTTGGCCATAAACCCAGACAAGTCTGAAGCAATTGTATTTGGCTCATGTCAACGCCTGCGTTCTTTCCCTATGCTCTCTAGCATTGAACTGGCTGGCGCTGCTGTGCCGCTTTCAGACTCTGTCAAAACACTTGGGATTACCCTCGACAGTAAGCTCACATTTCGACCTCACATAACAAGCCTTTGTAAATCTTGTTTCTACCACAGCAGGGCAATGCGTCACATAAGGTCGGCTCTAACTAAAAATATGTCTGAAACTATAGCCTGCTCACTTGTCTCCTCTCGCCTCGATTATGCTAATTCACTTTTTGTCGGTCTCTCAGACCTTGAATTCAAAAGGCTTCAACGTATTCAAAATACCTTAGCTCGAGTAGTGCTACGTGTCCCACTACGAACATGCTCCTCTGCCCTACTCCACAAGCTACTTTGGCTCCCTGTTGAATTCAGAATCAAATTTAAGTTAGCTTGTTTGACCTACAAAAGCCTCAGTCTTCATAAGGATGGTCAATTCAGTGGATTCCTTCAAGACAAAGTTGAAATCTAGATTTCGACTTTGAAAATTGTGGTCTAGATTCGTTCACTGAACGAATCTAGACCACAAGATTCAGCGCTCGTGAATGAGTTGGTGCCCTGCGCATGGCTCTCGAATGGCTCTTTAGAAGCTTGAAGTTATGATTACGATTCGCTGGCATCGTTTCATTCGCTTGGTGGCGTCTAAGCGCAAGAAAGATGAGATAGAAGACCATTTGAACTGAATGAGTTCGATCAAAATAAGAGAGATATTGACTCGTCTCTTTCTGTCTGTCTGTCTCTCTGTGTCCTTCTGTCTCTCTATATATCTCTGTCACTCTCTTTCTCTGTCTCTCTCTGTCTGTCTGTCTCTGTCTCTGACTCTCTATGTCTCTCTATCTTTTTCTATGTCTGTCTGTCTGTCCTTGTCTTTCTAGGTATTTCTCTTTTTCTCTGTCTGTCTGTCTCTGTCTGTCTGTCTCTGTCTCTGTCTCTCTCTCTCTCTCAATAATCTCAGTCCTATCAGAGGATATTTAGAATAATCATAATAAGATGGAGAAGATTGAAATGGGATGGAACACGTGACTAGTGTGGACAAAGTTCCAGAGTTAATACAGAGTTAATACTTGGAGATTAGCTAGTCATTGATGCTTCTATTGGCCAGTATCTCAAGCGTCATGAAACTTGAGTTGAGGTCAAATTCGGTCACTTTGGAACTTGAAGTCTAATATTATTCAAATACTGGAACAAATTTGAACTACATTTGTGGCTGTTTAGCGAGAGCATATTTGAAAAGCTGAAAATTCTGTCGAAGCTTAGGCAGGCGACCGCCTAAATACTTAAATATTGATGCAAGCAAGTGACGTCGCAATGATGTCACTATTGGAAGGCAGGTGCTATCATAATTCATATGAAGTGTTAGGTAAATAGACCTCTTTCAGGATTAAAACGGTTTTTGAATTTAAAAAATCGACGAATATTCGCTAATTATTTTCATATTGTCATTATAGTAGGACCCTTTATTTCAGGACAGTGTAAACGTTTAAACAACGTTAAGAAAACCTATTGAAGTAAATATATTAAACAAATTATCTTAAAAGTCCGTGGTTACGCACTATCTATGTTCACCTATTGAAGTAAATATATTAAACAAATTGATTTAACACCTTTGGAAAAGTCGTCTTTATAGCAAAAGTTACATCTTAGCGTCTCCCATAATACCTCATGAGTCCAGTGGGCTCCTTTGTAGTCTAGAAACCAGCTCTTGTCCTGCCACGCCAAATGATATCATTTAGTGATGCGTGTGAGGCAGAACGACCCAGCCCAAGGCTGCATAGGTTATTAATATGATGATTATAATTGCTATTTTTATATTATTTTGGCAGAACATTGGCGATTGTCCTTCGGATGGATGGGAAGCGGATTGCAACGATCCGGCGACACCTTCACTCCTTCCTCTTCTCCTCCTCCCGTCACTCCTTCCGCCATTCAGTCAAATCCAGTCTAGTTGAGGAAGAGGAGGAGAAGGAGGAGGAGGAGCGAGGAGGAGTGCCCTCCATTCGCCATATTCAAAGGAAGATCTCAATAGCGACAATCGAAGTGGATAGTGAGGCATCATGTCCTAAGATAATTATCCTTCCAGCCTACAGTAAATACCTAAGACACGATCAATTACGACGAGAACAGGAACTCAAGAGACTCAACTCAGGAGCATCTTTAGGTGAAGATCCGTCAAAAGATTCAGATTCTGAAGGTTCCAGAGATAGACGAGACGACTGCAACAAGATATGGCAGAAGTCATCATCATTTCAGTCAGATCGGATGAAATCGAAGGTGGAACTGGAAAACTCTCTTCGAGGTTCAGTCACACCCGATACTAACCACAGGTTTTCTGCTGAAGGACTCCGTGGAGTTCATCTGGTCCCAAAGCTGGAGCGCCAGGTAGAACGGAAATCGGATTCCTGCATACACTCTGCGGGGAACTGGATAGAAGAGGAGCGTCCGTCCGATGGTTCTGCTCTTCCGTCAGGAACGAACTGGGTGACTTCGAACAGCGATGACGAACCAAAACTGTTGGAACGATCATCGCAGGAGCATCGCGTTTCAGAGGAAACGGTTCGCAATTTCTTTGACGATACCATCTTGACGTCATTCAAAGGTGGTGACCTCACGGTTCGTGACGTTTCTGTCAACGATGTCGCAGATAATAGTATTGTGGACAAATATTTGAATGGCATCAGAGAAATTAACTCTGGTAGCAGTCAATTCGAGGCTAAACACCCACATCATCATCATCTAGGACTACATGTCACTCCTCGTATATCTGCTTCGCGGTCGCTGGAATTCGACGGCAAAGTGTTCGGAAGAAGAGAATTCGACGCTAAGAGACGATCATGGAGCAACAAAGTGCCGAGCTGGACTTCACCCGGGAGGTGGGAAAATGAACTGGAGAGGTCAGGAAAGGAAAACCAATTCTCATATCGGCTTTTGTTCTCCTCCGATTGGAGTCCAGAGTCTAAGACTGACGAGAGAGGAGGTTCATTGGAGGCGTCTGAATACAGCGAATCCACGAAGTCACTTCTCACCTCGTCTTACATACCGTACATGTGCGATGATCTCTCGGATTGCTACCGTCATCTCGCTTATAAGACATTTCCATTCAGCACTGGAAGGCGTTCGGTTGAGGAGAGACTGGAGGCGGTCTCTGAAGAACTCGGTCTATGTCGAAGCTCAAAGCCGGTCAAGACAGTTCGCTTTGCTGCTGACGTTGCTAAATATCCGAGCTGTGAGGGGTTCAGTGTAAAGATGTCTACGCAGCAGCGAGTCTCTCCAAGATGCGCCTCTGAGGAAATGTCGAGGTTGCGCAGAGAGTTGCAAGAAGTGGGAGACAAAGGAATGGGAGACATACGGGAGACAACAAGACAAAAGGGGAATGGGGGTCGAATGTCGGGTGTAGATGAGTTGAAGATGAACGGAATGCAGAGTGTGCCGACCAAATCAGAAGAAGATGAAGATAAAGAGAAGGAAAATGAATCTCCGATCTGGCGGCTCAGGGTTCCTATAATTCGCATCACAAAGGCAGATGATGACGACGATGACGACGATGACGAGATTCTGGACGCCACCAACGGCCCGAATCCACCTGATGCTAGAGACTCATTTATCAAGATTAAAGGTTGTGAAGGGGTCAGCGGAAATATCGGTAGACCAGTAGTGGGTTTATCGAAGAGAAAGATTTCTGAACAAGATCTACACCAAGTTGAAATGTTTTATCGGAGTCATAAGACTGAATTGTTTGTCTGTCGATGTCGCGTGACGCTCTTCTTTGGCTCCGTTCGACGTCATTCAACCGTTACGATGACGACACATCCGGACTTTGTCGATGCCGAACTAAATCAGGAGTCGAAATGGACACCGACCAAATCTGGAATCCTTTTGATCATTCTGGATTCCGGTGAGAGCCGACGACATCGTAAGTTATACATCACCCTTGCGGAAATAGGATCTGGGTTCATGCTGTGGAGGGACTGCGTTGACCACCTGACCAACTACTGCAACCTCAGCAGCATCTTCCACACGATGCATCTCTCACACGATCACACACGTCTCGCAGGATTCCTCTTCGAGGACAATACGGCCGCAGCCGACTTCTACCGGAAGTTCACGGGTCTCGTGTCGAACAAAGAGGATACATTGCTGAACCTGTCTCGAGCGACCACCGCTAGACGACCCCAGAGACTTCCAAGCAAATCCAGAAGGACCGTACCAGCCAGGGAGACTGTGAAATTCAATCTGAGCAAGGCTGATATTTCAGGACCATGTTGTTTCACACACGTGACTCGAATGGATCGGTCGAGCTGTGAAATAGACGTCGAGAGGTACTTGGACAGTTCACCCTTCTCCTCCTCCTTCTCCTCCTCGTCGACCAGACTGGAAAAGGCACCCATCCGATGCATCGATGTTTCGCTGTTGATGCAAAGATCGTCATCGAGAAAATTCAAAGGAAGAAACTTTCGGATTAATGTCCTTAAGTCTTCCAAGTAATCGTCTACTCACCTGAACAAACCGTTCAAACGGTTCAAATCAAATTCTCAAGTAGTCCGTTTCTTACTCTGACAACCTTGAAGTATATCCATTTCGTAAGCTAACAGTCTTGGAAGTCACTTTTAAATCTGAAACGTTTGAATAGACGTTTACGTTCCTTTGGAAGTCGTATCAACGAAAGTCACTTCCTGCTCTGAACGTTCGATTCAATCGTCTAGCAATCCACGATTGCTAGACGATTGAATTGAATCTAGGCCTAGACAAATAGGCCTATATTCGTTATCTAGGCCTCTTTGTCTGTCGTGCATTTTCTGATGCTTTGAATGTCTTCCTGTCCAGATCCATCTGTTCTGCGCCTCTGCCCTCTGTTAATCTATCCCGTCTTTAACTGAATCCACCTAAGCAGCTCATTTGCCTCCTTCGGGTGGAGCGAAGAACAAGGCATCGCACACTGGTACGCAGGGTTGAGGATGAGGAATCAAGCTCAAAACCCATATCACCCGTAACGTTGACTAGTCCTTATATTGCTAGGCGGCGGCATATGTCAAAATGAGATGTACAACATAAGGGGCACTTTGCATGGCTACCGAAAGTTACATTTGACTTCTGTAATAACGTGTCATCATACTTGTAATCATACTGCGGTTTGTCAGTTTGAATTAAAAGATAATTATTATTTTAAAAAAAAATATATATAATAATTAATATTATTATTAGTTTGAACATTAAACGAAATTATTATTATTGTTATTATTATCGCAATAATAATTATTATTACTATAAGTATTATTGTCGTTATTATTATTATTATTATTATTATTATTATTATTATTATTATTATTATTATTATTATTATTATTATTATTATTATTATTATTATTGTTATTATTATACATATATGTTTCACATTATGCTGTTATCGACCATGTTGGCGAGCTAAGTGAATGGTGGCAGTGTCCCGAAGAGGCAGGCGGCGTTTCCATGCTGAAGAACCGAGATGCGTTGGAACAGAAATGACGTCTCCATTGGATCGTGGGTTGCAGCACTCATTCGACTGCCCAACTGTTATAATTATTATAATAATAATAATAATAATAATATTATTATTATTACTAATATTTTTATTATTATTATCATTATTATTATTAATATTATTATTATTATTGTCATTGTTATTATGGTATTATTATTATTACTGTTATAGGTTTTCGTCACCATCGGGCTGAACGAAAGACCCCCTGAATGCCATTGCATTAAAACGTTGTGTACAAATAGATAAAGGCTGAAAAAGATGAGTTCTTTCGAGTGGGTCTCCCGTTGTCTGTGTCATACGGCGGCCCCGCTCTTGTAGAAACTCCATTCCAGTACGGTTTATGGGGCCCAGGGATTCGATGGCCACTGGCACAAAATCATGCGTGATAGGGAGGGATGAGTACTTCATGCACTTTCGTTCTGCGGCATGTTTTGCTGCTCCACCGGCTGTTGATGCTGTCAGATGTACATAAGAGGATGCGCATGTGTGAATGGCTGTTGCATCCCATGCTAGGTGTCTGCCTCTCGCCCATGGGATTAATGTGGCGCCATCTGGTCTCTTGCCATCGGTGCGGATCAGTCCCGATGGTTCTCTTGAGCTCGGAATGTCCGCTTTCAAGAGAGCTCTCCAGATTATTTCATTGATGGCAGAGTGTCGTGCTCCTCTTCCCATTGATCTTCTGCAGACCAGACCGTGATGTCCATCTGGATCGACGCTCTCCCCGGATTGACATGGATGCGGTGCACAGAGCACTAGTCCTAGGCGAAGTCCTGCCGCAACCCTGACCGCCTCATTGTCTTATCCCAACCCGCAGGAAGCCAAAAGAATAGTCCAAGGCCAGTCTCCGGCGTGCAGGGCAGATAATGCTCGCATTCTGGCTTGACTAAGTGGGTTGTCGCATCCGGACCAAACTTTCGCTTTATCTTCGTTTATCAAAGGTCTGTCCCAGGTCTTCTGTTGGATCGGAACCGGTATCATCGTCACTGGAAGGGATTCCTTACGAACGTTGAACATTTCCCTCTGGTACACGTCGTTCCACTCTTCCACGGCTAAGATGGCGCCCACGAGCGAGACGGTCGACGCAGCTGACGCCAAATAGGCTGAAGTTGCCAGCATCGATACCCGCCTGGTCCCGAGTCCTCCATCTCTAATCGGGAGCGAAGCTTGTAACCACTGAATGTCATTGAGCTCCGTGTTGAGGATCTTCTCCAGTCCTGTTTTAGTCTGATGGTCTATTGTCTCAAGTAACGGGCGGTTCTAGCACGGAGAACTTCGCAGCAGGTAAGCCATCTTTACTGCCCCGAAACAGGATCTCAGCATTATGAGGGCTGCTTGTGACTGGAGGTCCATAAGGTCTTTCAATAGTCGATCAAAGTATTCGCTGTGTTCTTGCAGGGCTTCATCAAGGGCCTTCCCTCTGAACCGTGGAGTACCCAATAGGGTCAGTTCCTCTGGTTCTCGTCTTCTGAAGTCCTCAAAACCCTCTCCAATCAACTCTGCCTCCGAGTAGTATTCACATTTAAGTCTGTTCAGGGAAATTCTCTTTTATCTTTATCAAATCTTGCCGAACGTCATCCACGTTTCCACCTACGGAAAGATCATCGAAGTACCAAAGCTTGAACGGAGACCGCAATTCTCTTAACGTCGGCTGCCGGGGAGGCAAAACAGCAGAGGCCCTAGCGGGTCTCCCTGCTGAGGTCCCATCCTAGACCTCACTACAAATCGACCGAATTGTAGGTTGGCCTCAATTGAATATACCTGGTGGGTGAACGCATAGAGTTCTGCGATGGTGTCATGGACGGCTCAAAGCATTAAATCTTATTATTATTATTATTATTATTGTTATTATTATTATTAGTATCATCATCATCATCATCATCATCAGGGTCTGCAATGTAAATTAATGGTGATATCGTCCGGAGTAGCCCCGCTCGTTGGACTCCTAAGCAGTGACAGTTTCCTTGAAAGCAACTCCGTTGTAGCGTTGAATATTCATCAAGATGCGCTGGTAGAGGAAAGTCGTCTCCCTCTGCTCCCCAGTGACGGCACTCAGTCTGTGTCCCAGTTCTGAAAGGAAACTTTGGCCTTCCGAATTGATGGGGCCGGAGGTTTCGAATGTCACCGGTGTGAAGACGTACCTAGTGGCTAGCTCGGCGTATTTCTGAGTTTTGAGGTTCGCCGCCCTCTCGGCCGCTGCGCCCGCTCTTTGAGATGCTTCTGGCAGATACGACATTGCCATTGTATCTGAAACTGTCGCGTCCCATATCAAACACCGCCCCGCCCGCCATGGTATATGAGTGAGTCCGTCTGGTTCTTTTCCATCAGAATTTAAAAAATCGACGAATATTTACTGTCAAAGTGCCCATCGGCACTTTGACAGTGGGGATCCCTGCACGGATTAGACTCCTACATATAAGGTCGTTCAGGCGCCTGCGTGTGGTGCTGCGTGTCTGGGCCAGCGTCCCAGGCCACATAAGAGACTGTGATATCCGTTTCCCTCGACCAGGGCACCGCATGGGCAGCAAGAAGGTAAACAGACGGGTAACCCAAGCCTATAACCCACCGCCATCCTCAGGGACTCATCGTCAAGTCTCACTCAGCCCGCAGTTGGTAATCGGTAGGGCTAAGAGCCAGTCGCCAATCTAATCGTGTGGTGCTGCCACTGCTCTAAGACGTGCCTGATTCTGGGAATCAGACCTGCTGGTGGCGAGGTCTGCCACTGCGAGCTCGATCAAAGAACCGTTCTATCTTGATTTTTGTTTGCTTCTTCCAGCTCCGGTACTCCGCTGGTTTCCCTCCATTTGGCCTGAAGGGTCTCCAGGGCAGGGTCCTTTTTTCCTTTCAAATTGTTATTATTAATATTATTATTATTATTGTTACTATTATTATTATTATTATTTGATATTATTATTATTATTATTATTATTATTATTATTATTATTATTATTATTATTATTATTATTATTATTATTATTATTATTATTATTATTATTATTATTATTATTATTATTATTATTATTATTATCATCATCATAATGCTGTTATCGCCCATGATGAGCTAAGTGAGTGTTGGCAATGTCCCGAAGAGGCAGGCGGCGTTCCCACGCTGAAGAACAACCGAGATACGTTGGAACAGAAATGACGTCTCCATTGGATCGTGGGTTGCATTATTATTGTTATTATTGTTTATTATTATTGTTATTATTATTATTATTATTATTATTATTATTATTATTATTATTATTATTATTATTATTATTATTATTATTACCAATATTATTAACATTGTTGTTGTTGTTGTCATTATGATTCTAAGTTTTTTCCCCGCCCGAAGTAGATATGATCCTAATAAGACGTGCTATTCAGCTTGTAGTTCGTGGACCTTCTTCCCAAGGGTGCGGTGTGAAGATACCTCTCTAAATGCAACGGCGTTAAATAACAGATGATTCTATTACGTTTCATCCCCGGACGATTCATCAAGTTTACTCGTCATCATCACGAATAATTAATGCTTTACTGCTTCACTTCTTCATAGCAATTCATTTCTCATTAAAATGTAAAACAACTTTTGAATATCTATGATAAGAATATTAATAAATATTCATTAAGCTAACCATGAGAAGCATCCAGAGGTATTTCCATAATTAATGTGCTAGAAACATCACTATCATAGCCTTTAAATAACGTACATAAGCGAATATTTATTATACGAATGTTTACTAATGACCTGTTACAAACATACATGTATTCTACGATTGATATAAAGTTATGTTATAAAGCTATTCATAGAACCAAAAACAAGGTAGACAAGTCAAGCAAGACATTTAATTTGTCTGGCATCAATTAAGACTCTGCGTATGTTGTATTGAATTTGTTAAAAAATTGACATCCCTAACAATTCATTCATTCATATATTAATGAAGATTTATATATCGCTCCTTCAGGCTATTACTTTGTTGCGTAGACCAGAGTGAAGTTTCCACCGGATGTAGGAACCACTCTGATGAACCGGAAAGAAGTCCTTCATCAGATACGGCTTACTCCTCTAGAGAGTTTTTTATCTCCATGGCAACTGGTCACGCCTAGTAATCCAACCCCGGCCGCAAGAGGGACATGCTGCCGTGGAACGAACAAGAGCCACAATTAACGAAATTCTGATCGGAATCTTTCTGTCTGACTAGAGCCCTGGACGTCAGTATAATCCAAGTGTGGCCACACTACTGGACACAAATTGTCCGCGTAACAGATCCAGCTGATTGCAGCCCATAGCAAGACGATGATAGAGCTAAGTAAATGCTACTTTGGGCTTTGGGTAATTTAAGTCCAACTGAATGATTGATGTTTGTCTCTAAACGATGAGCTGGTGATTGATTTATGATATCCAGACAATACGAACGAAGTCTTTTTCTGTGTGGTCAACGCACATGTTATTTGTGATTCTTCGATAATCGACATAATTCGGTAAGGCAATGATCAGGTACCGGTCTATGAGGCTGATAGTACGCCAGACACCCAGTCGATCGCCTGCAACCTATAGCGCCGCTACATGACCCCGTATGGCACAGTGGCCGATCAGTTAGAGCGGTCAGCCAGTAATGTTCAGTGTGCGCTGAGTGAGCGAGTTCGACCTCGTCCAAGGAGTCACTGTGTAGCAAGCGAGGCGTGCCTGTGCACTTCTCAGTAAAAATGTTGGAAGAAGGGCGGTGTCAAATTTCGGTAAGAAAATAATAATAATAATAATACTAATGACCGCAATACACATGGATTTATGCCCGTGTGTATGTGTGCATGCATGCATGCAGTATGCATGAAATTGCATGTATATACATATGACTGAGTTATATGATATCCAAACAACGCGACAAAGTCGTCACAATAGTGCATTGTACAACGCACTATCTATTATTCTTCAATCATACTTCTAGTGCTACTTTCACAACTGTTCCGCGGGGCACTTTTAGCGCGTAGCGTGGCACACTTTTGAACCTGCACATTAAGACTCGCTAGCCCGTGTTGTCGCCAGAACGCCCAAGCATCATGGTATCACTCCCATCATTAAATTATTCCTCTGGTCAAAAATCCCAGAGCGATTCTACTTCAACGTCCTATCAGTTACTGTAACGAATTCTCTAGTTTTTGCGCTGAAGAGATCCCAGATCTAGGATCACGTTACACATATTCCACCCCCAAATTGGATACTGACATCGGTGAGTTCAGGATTAATTAAATCAGACGAAACCAGCACTTGACATTTTAAATATGTATTTAACTATGTATTTAGTATGTAGATAACTACACCCTTGAACAAATAGTTTCTTGTATCTCGGTTCACTCATATCGGAGGATGGTGACACTGGGAAAGAGATCAGATGACGTTTAGCAAAAGGATACGGCATAGCAACAGGACAGATTTGGCAAACTCATGAAATACAGTTAACAACACAACTGAGATTACTAAGGACCTTTGTATGGCCAGTGGCCATTTACGCAGCGGAAAGCTGAACGTTACGATGAAGAAACATGAAAAGATGCTTTTGAAGTGAAGTGTCGATTAAGCAGTTCTGAATCAAATCTGATTAGCTACTTCGTCGCAGGGAAAGAAAAGTACTATACAATATATCGATTTACAGCATATACTGTAGCTTCTGATTTTTTATTTGACCTGTGTCCAAATATTTTGCTGCTCTATCATGAAATCTTCCTTCCTAGAAATATCATCTAGAGATAATAGAAGACTGCCTTCTGTATCACATAATATATGAAAAAGAAGAATTGAGAAGAGACATCACAAGAAGAAAATTGATGAGAAGAAAAGAGAAGAAAGAATAAGAAAGTATTTGAAGAAAAGAGAAGACGAGAGAAAATATCGTATTTTCTCTCATGTTCTCTTTTGAAAAATAATAAAATAAAAACTTTAGTGCTAAAGATATGAGAAAAGAGAAGATAATTGAAGAAGGGGGAAAAGAAAAGGACGGAAACGGACGGATTTCTTGCAAGATAGACCGAGAGAATAAGGAGAGGAGGCTGGATAGGACAATGGGGAGATAACAAGGCAGGAGAAGAGGAGCGAGGTGAGAGAGGGCAGCGAAGGAAGAGGATGAAGTGCAAGGCGGCATTCTGATTGGGTGCCTGTGCATCTCAATGAGGCGGATCTCCTCCTCTCGCCATAACACAATAGGCCGACTAGTGTTTGATCAGGCGACGTCGTCGGATACTGAGACAACCGGAGGTGATTCGATCGGCAGACAGACAGACTAACACGCACAGAAGGACAAATAGACAGACGGACAGACTGATAGATGGACAAACAGACAGATGGACAAACAGCCGAACGGACGGACGGACAGACAGACAGATAGAGGGGTAGGGCGTAGAGGCGCAGTGTTCGTGCGAAATGATCAGACAATGAGATTATGGAAACTCATATCGGTCGACTAAGTGGCAAATTTGTAAAGGAAGGGAAGAAGGACATGGAAAGATTGAAAGAACACAGCTGGAAGGGAGAAAGAAAGCGGGGAAGGGCACAGAAAGTAGAAGAATAAAAAAGGAAGATTGAAAGGACGGAACTGAAATGGATCTTGGAAAGTAGATGAAACGGGAATGGAAAGTAAGGAAATAGATGGAATGTGTGGCTGAACTTGATTCAAAAGTGGATGAAGCTAAATCTTCTTTTGAAAAGGAATGAGGCAAGTAAAGGGAGTTTGTTGGAAAGGTGAGACTGAATTTGTGGAATTAAAGCAACAGAGAATGTTTATAAGACAGATGTACAAACAGATTCAAGAGGTTGTGCAGAAGGAAAAAGATGGAGGCATGGTAAAGAAGAAATATGTGAAGAGTTGATAGTGACTGATACGTGAAGTGGACTGTGGACGAACTGTGTTAGGGTGAAGTTATCCGACTATCTGACCAGGTATCATGTGAGTTCTGCTCATTTGTGAGTTGCATAAATAATTATGTGAGTTGAGTCAATATGTGAGCTGAGTCAATATGTGAGCTGAGTCAATATGTAAGCTGAGTCAATATGTGAATTGAGTTAATATTTGAGTTGAGTTAATATGTGAGTGAGACAATATATGAGTTGAGTCAATATGTGAGTTGATTCATTATTTAAGTCGAGTTAACATGTAAGTGGAGTCAATGGTGAGTTGAGTTAATAATTATGTGAGCTGACTCTGTCTAGAAACAAAATGTTGTTGTATTGATAATGCTTTGAGTGTGTGGGTGAACATTTGAGAACATGATGTCCTTCTAAGATGTGTGGAGCTGCTGAATCCCTTTCGTGTCTTATTATGAGATATTGAGTATTCCTACCAGTGATAAGACGACCGCTGCATAGCCACACACACGCTGCCCTGGCTACCCATCCCATATGCACGTTGTCTCTAATTCAATATTATTCTGAGCTGCTCGGCGTCTTCACAGCGCTGGCCATGGATGGGATTCACGTAATGGAGATGCTAAATGGAATTAATCTCACGCTGCTCTGCCACCCCATCGACCTCATGTCCCCAGCAATAACTTTATTCTAGGTTGTGTCATCAAATATTTCTAGGCTTTTGTCTCTAGGTGAATAAGTAAGCACAGCCGATGCTATTTCTATAGGCAGAGTAAAGTAGTTAGCGCATGGCGATATAGGTCAACTCGTCGAAGAGGTGCGTGTATTAGGCAGATGGAGCACATGCGGCCTCAGTCTCATGATGAATACACGTAATGTAATGTAATATGATGTAATATAGTCTATGATGCAGATCTTCTGAAAATATTCAGCTTCCACAAAAACCACATCTGGAAGGCCAGAATATGGACCGGCGTGGCGCAAAAATACCAAATAAAGTTTGCAATAGCCAACCTTTTCGTTTCGTTGCGATGCCAGTCAAAATCGGGAGGTTAAGAAAGTGTGGTGCAACGGTATTAACAGGTGATGGTGGTGTTGGTCGTCTGCTGGCGCAAGAAAAGGCGCAAAGAGGGGAGAGGCTACATTTATATCGAATGACCTTGTTTCAGAGTGCACCAATTTTACATTTGACAGCCCGCACTCTCAGGGAGAGAGACATTAATATGAGAATTGCAATGGATACATAATCGTGGATAGAGGAAAGTGGAGAAATTTCATGAAAACGTCATCGTCGGTGCATGTCTGACGAAGGAGAGCAAAGATGAGGAGAAGACTAGAAACCTGGAGGTATAGAGCAGCGAACATATCAAATGTCATCGTCAGAATGTCAACATATGTCCTCGATGCAAGAGTTCAAATTTGTTGCAATTGAGGGCACGGGGGCTGAGAAGCGTACGGAAGGAGGAGAGAGGTGACTTATTACTGTAATAACAATATACACCTTTGAACACTTACCTCAAAAAAGAAAGTGTTTGATAGTTGGCGATCATCCAAGCTGAAATATAGGTAATGGTTGTGAGGATATGATGAGTTAGTACATCTGCAGGAAGTGAGGGAGGGAGGAAAGATATGAACAGTTAATTGAAGTAGAAGGGGACGACGAAGAAGAAGACGAAAAATGAGAGGAAGAAGAAGAAGATGATAATGAAGGTGAAGAAAAGCACAGTAAGATGATGATGATGATGAGTTCTCTCAGCTTCTCTGCCCGAAGGCAGGTCCATTTCGCATAATGCGGTTATGCCACCCGCGGATGAGGTGAGTGGGGTAGGTGGCTTTCCGTTGCTTTGCTCACAGACAATCATGGATGAGCAACTTGTCCAGGGTCTTGAGGCGGGTTTGAACCTGCGACCCTTCGGTTACAAGACGCAGAAAATACCTTTTTGCCAGCGCGTCCCATCAGATGCTTTATAATTATGATAGCGTTTCCATCGCTGATTCTGAAACTCTCTTCACTATACTGAAATAGTTTGGTGAAAAACTCCCGATTCAGTATAGCTAGCAGTAGTGTTTCGGTCCAGTGAAGACCTTTAAGGTCGCTGGTCAACTTATAAGCGGACAGCATTCGTAGTTTTCATTGACATCGTCGTCGTCTCTCTAAGATATTATCTCTCTAACATATTATGTAAACGCTGTCTTCGCATCGTTCAGTCTGTGTCTTCGTCGGTTGCGATGCTGATTTAGGATTAGAACCATAGTTTAACGATAGCTTTTGACAAGAAAGGTCGATGCAGTCGAATGATGAGTCTACGCAGAGGAAGCCAATCTATACGAATGCAGACAAGAGACGCAAAAGCGTATTAACCAACCAACATTGAAGGAACGTTTAAGCCTCTATATATAGCACAACGGTTTTACTTTATATAGTCTTGTCATAGTTTGAAGTAATCATTCATGTTTGGCTCGACTGCGCTCACTCTACTGTTGAAGTGGGAAAATAGAGGTGCCGGTATGGATAGAAGAACCATTTCCCAAATGGCGTTGTAACGGGTTATACTGAAACTTTAAGCGCGGGCTTAATGTTTTACAATATTACCCTTCAAAGCATCATTGAAAAGAGGCATTTATTGTACTCACTATGGGAGTAGCGATACAAGCGAATAATGACTGTCTTGAGTAGATGTCTTGAAGAGGCTTAAGTTCCAATGATAGATTGATAGATTGATTTAATTTTTCTTACAATTTAATTTCCGGCCAGTACATATATGAGACTTAGTAAGTGTACAAAAGCATATTTACAAAAATGACACACGAATTTTGGTAGATCTATACGATGGTTGAATGCTATTTCAAAGTTTCCACACACTACGACATTGGGTAGGCCCTATGTGTTCGTAAAATGTCCTGATACACACACACACACACACACACACACACACACACACACACACACACACACACACACACACACACACACACACACACTCACACACACACACACACACACACATACACACACACACGCACACACACACATATACACATACACACACACGTGCGTCTCAAATACAGATATAAGCGATGTTATATTAATAGCAAGATTTGTGTCGTTGTGCCTTTGCGTTTCGAGAGTGACTGAGTGCAGAGCAATAAAGTTGAAAGGAGTTGAATGGATGGATTGGAGAAGAAGGAAGAAGAAGGCGTTGCCATTCGCAACGCACCGAAAATCAAAGTTATAGATCAACATCTTTCGAAAACCAGTCATTATTGGAAGTCGTCTCCGGATGACAATACTCTA
Source organism: Bimastos eiseni (assembly GCA_959347315.1). Classification (NCBI taxonomy): domain Eukaryota; kingdom Metazoa; phylum Annelida; class Clitellata; order Crassiclitellata; family Lumbricidae; genus Bimastos; species Bimastos eiseni. Next base: position 16,495,298 of record OY365822.1, read on the forward strand.
GTTTCTTTTCATTTTCCTTATTGTCTTCTACGCCGTTCATCATCATCATTGTCATCATCATCATCATCGTCATCGTCATCGTCATCGTCATCGTCATCGTCATCATCATCATCATCATCATCATCATCATCTCCTTGTTCTTCTTCTTTTTATCCCTCCCAGTCTCTTTCCCTCCATCAACGTCACTCTTCCTGAATTACTGAATTATTGCTCTTTACTTTCTTGTAAAATTCTCATTATATTAATTATTGCATCATATATGAAATCTCTTCCTTCCTCTCTTTAGCACTCTTTTATTTTCTTCTTCTTCCTCCACTCTTTCCCCCTTCCTTCTCCTTCTCTTCCTCTCTTGCTCTTCCTCTTTTCCTCCCCTGCTCCTGTTCCTCTCTTCCTCCTCCTCCTCTATTCCTCCTCCTCTTCCTCTCCTTCTTCTCCTCTTGCTATTCCTCTATTCTTTCTTCTCCTCCTTTTCCTCCCTTTCTCCTTCTCTTCCTCTTCCTCTTTATCTCTCCCTCCTCTCCCTCTCTCCCTCTCTCCCTCCTCCTCTTCCTCTCTTCCTCCTCCTCCTCTTCCTCTTCTTCTCTTCCTCCTCCTCCTCCTCCTCCTCCTCCTCCTCCTCCTCTTACTCTATTAGGCTCGCTGATTATTCCAACTTGCAAGATTTTCCATGATTCCTTCTTCGATCTGATGAAGCTGAAGCTGTTTAACGACTGAGTCCGAATTATCACTGACGCTCATATTCGCCGGAAATACTCAAACGGACGATGATGCTCCTGTCTTTCTTTAGACGCAGCGGTGGCAGTGGTGGCAGTGGTGGCAGTGGTGGCAGCGGTGGCAGCGGCGGCAGCGGTGGCAGCGGTGGCAGCTGCACATTGTGGCGAGAGAAGGGGCGTCGAGGTTTTATTATACGATGACAAACGACAAATTTATGTCTAATAGCCACTGCAAATGACAAAATGCACTGGATCAACGCTCTTCTAGTCTTGCTAGACGATCTTCTCTTTGAACCTTTGAAGTGAGAAAGTGAGACCTGTTATTAGCAACAACAACAAAATAATTAAAAAAACACAAGATCATTGCATGCAATGACCACTCCATTACCTTGAGACGCACTCTTTGTCTGGTGGTCTTTCCTTGTCTCTTATATAATGAAAAATGAGGAGAAAAGAGCACAAGTGAGTGGTGACGACCAACCATGAATGTGCCACATACAGAGGTGGCTTTTCGTTTACGACCGTGGATTTAGCGCCGCCACCGGGTCTGAGGAGCAATTTGGGAGCCAAGTGCACTCGACTAAGCTATGTTTGTCAACAGCAGACTCGGGTACAGTGTGGCTATTAAATGCCGCATGGTCTGTAGATATTAAATGTACGTGGTCGTCTGCAGATGCATTTATTGTGGTCTATGCAGCCAGACACTCGCCTATCCTATGATCCTCCTTATGGCCAACAGCTGGGTCGGTCCCATTGGAGTCTAACCAATGTCTACTGCCTTCATTTGTTAACCGAGGACATGTGATTCGGTGGCTAAGACACACAAGATTGTCTTAGGGGATTGCTTCATTGTCATTGTTTGAGTGGACGAAACACCACACTCTGCGTATGTAGACCCATCGTCCAGCCGAGCAGCCAGCCAAACGAATAAACTGTAAATATATCATACTAGATGGAGTACCCGGCACTCGCCCGGGTTGAGACAGGGTTTTGGCCCTGGAGAGGACGGAGATGGTGGCCGCCGGTTCACCAACCTCTCTACTGGGTGTCCGAGGTGTTCCCCGAGCGAACGGCGAAGGTTTTGAGTGAATAGCTGTAAAAGTGTGCAAATCCATAAACGGACAGAGAATAGACACTGATGCATACAAAGTGTTATCACTACCTTACAACTCCATACAATATTCCCAGCCGAAATATCTTTGCGAACTCTTCACCATTCAGCAAAACCGCTCTACCCGATCGTCCTCTTGCCTCACCATCACTCGACCTCCAATTAGATCTCATCTCAAATTCTCCAACCGCGCCATATCAGACGCCGCACCTCGTCTCTGGAACCACCTTCCTTCTGAATTTCGTACCTTCTCGGTTTTTCCATCATCACTGCCCGTCATGCAACATCATCTGTCCCTAGCGACCTTGTCCATCACGCCCCGAGCTTTCCATTTAGAACTTAAATACGACCTTTTAAAGAACTCTTATCGAGCGTTTTGTAATGCTGGCTTGTCGAATAGAGTTACCGTTAGATCCGAATTAGGTGTTTCCATGCGATACACGAACGACGCTGCGACGCTTGTTACAATTGTTACATTCAACCCGTGGACTGTTTAAACGTATATTTCGGAAGAGGTGTGGCAGTCACGCGCACATGTATAGCAGGTCGACACGATCCTGGCGCCTGAAAAGGATACTTTCTTTGCGGCCCTGAGATAGGTTTTTGGTCCTGGTGACCAGAAAGAGGGCGGCCGCGGGATTCAGCAACCCCTCCGCTGCATGTCCCAGGTGTTCCCCGAGCGAATGGTGAAGGTTTGGAGTGAATAGCTGCAAAACTGTGCAAATGCATTGCGGGACAGACGGGCATAAATTCTTCTTGATAAATATAGATACTAGCTGAATTACCCAGCTTTGCCCAGGCAGTGCTTACAATAATCTGAAATGTGTTGAACATTGCTTTCCCATGGTCACCTATAAGGAGGCATTTGCAATATGTAAAAATGACTGAGTGAGATAAAAAAAAGATCGTTCTATCTTAGTCCTGATCGAAGTCATGGAAAAAAGTTTATATGGGCTGTGAAAAGTATGTATCCGAGAAAAATGCGTCTAGAGTTGGTCCACTACAATTATGAAATTTTCCGTATAAGTCATCGGTTGCCCGGAGATAATCTTGAACGATTGCGTTTAACTTTTCCGTATGTATACATCTGACATCCTTGAATTCAGAAGCTTCGCGATATATTCGGCCATAATCTTATTATTTATTTAAAAAATTAATTTATAATATTTTTATTAAAATATAGCTTTACGTTATAATTACATTACATTGATTAATTAATTAATTACATTGTTACAATAACTTAATAAATATATAATTAATGAATTACATTGTTACAATTGTTACATTGTTACATGGTTACAATTGTTTACAATTAATTTATAATTAATTACATTGTTACATTGTTACAATAACTTACAAAAGTTTGTTACACTCTTGAAGATATTTCCCCCTAAGGCTCCAAAAAATTCCCTCTAAGACTCAAAAAAAATCACCCTAGCTGAAATTGGAGGAATTTGCCTTCTGACCCTCTATCCGGACGCCTCTGCTACCCCTTATGTTTTCTCTGCTGCTAAGAAGTAGGTCCATTCCTGCAGAATTTGGGAGCAAGGGGTGCAGTGGATAAAAAGTTTTTGTGCACCACACTTAGGTATATACTTATCTTCTTTATATATGTATAGATATATTTGTATATATGTATATGCATAAACACTGTGCCCGGAAATAAAGGGACTCCTAATGATAATCGGAAATAAATAGTAAAAATTCATCGATTTTTAAAATTCGAAAACCATCTTAATCCTAACATATGCATCCCAAAAAATTTAATTTATGAACGTCCTGGTTAAACCTGGTACGACACAATGACGCACACGTCTTGAAGTTTGAACGACTGTGTTGAGGCCGAAAGCGAAAACTTTGAACACACCTTGCAGTTTTACCTTATACAGACACCATAATAAATTTGAAAAAATTATTTGGCAGTGAATCGACAATATTTAGGCCTAAACACAGTTGAAAATTTTGTAGACGAATTTTAGGCCGCGTCCTTGAAACTCGAATGTTGATGCAAATGATGTCAACATGACGTCATTCCTGAATGTCGGGAGCTATCAAATTTTATGCAGTTCTAGATAAAATTAATATGTCAGGATTAAAACGGTTCTCGAATTTAAAAATCGACGAATATTTTACTTTTTATTTTCATATCATCAATTTTACGGACACAGAGTATTTATGAGTGTTCTGGTGACTTCCGTTACGAGACATGAGACATGTTCCGTGCGGCGCCCTTTGTGCCACCGACTAAACTGATGCGGTCCGACGGAGCGACGGACCGAACGAGGACCGAAGGGAGACCGAACGGGCACCGAAGGCACCGAAGACGTGGCTGCACTGGCTTTGAATGAAGGCGTTAATGTGATTCAACGGCGGCTGATGGAGGCAGAGAGATCGAAGAAGGCAAAGAGACAGAGAGAGAAAGACACAAAAGGACGACAGTAGGAAGCAGAAGGAGACACAGAGACAGACACGAATGAAGGAAGAGTGTGAGTGAGGCAAACAGACGAACGAAGGCTTGCAGAGAGGCATAGGATGAGAGAGACAGAGACAGACAGGCAGAGAGAGACAGAGAGACAGACACGGTTGAGAGAGAGCGCGAGTGAGAGAAAGAAAGAGAGCGAGCGAGAAAAAAGAGAAAGATACAGAGAGAGAGAAAGATATATATATATATATATATATATATATATATATAGAGAGAGAGAGAGAGAGAGAGAGAGAGAACGCGAAGGAAGGATCTGATTGGCCAGCTTAGTCTGGATGATCGTCAACGGTGTCATCGTCGTCGTCGTCGTCATCGTCATCTGGTCCCTTAATGCGGGCGAAGAAACATCAAGAGCACGAGAAAAGAAAAGCAGAGGAAACAGTAGAAAGAGGTGAGTGAAATCATTGAACGGTTTCTTGAGGCGCTATAAGATCATTCAACAGCGATTTCTTATACGTTGGTGGCCTCATCATTTCTGAATAATTTGCGTATACTTTTAACTGGGTAGGCCTACTTATATAGCGCAATAGCCAGCCATCGAATTAATGCTGATTCTCAAAATCATTTGATTATTGTTACTATTATAGTTATGTTTATTAATAATAATAATAATAATATTATTATTATTATTATTATTACTGTAGTGTGTCGTTACACTGGACAACAAATATACAGTTTTCTTTGCTATAGAAGACATCTTAGAAGTTTAATAGAATTTGTCACGCTCAATTCATTCATTCAAATTGAGCATTCATATTGTACTATAGCGCCCTCTCAAGAAACCTACTTGGTGGCGCTCCCAGCTCAATTAATAATATTCACTATAGTCTGTTAAAAATTCTAACTGCATTAATTGTCCACTGACACTTATGTTAGCATTTCTGCGTTTTTTGTGAGATTGTTTTCCTTCAAAATAAAATAACATCGTATATATATATATTAGGGTTATAACTTTTACAACCTATTATTCCTGTATCATGATTGGATGAAATTTTGCCCAAAACCAAAGTAATGGACTGTCATTTCAATATCTTTTAAAAAAGTGTCACACCGAAATCAAGAGATCGATTTCTGTGCCTTTATGTGGAAAGTGTATGCAAAACTGTGTGCCGTGCAATGTGTATTTTGTGTAATTGTTTTCTATGCTACATTGCATTCTCTTCAAAATATGTTTAATAATACACTCCAAAGTAGAGCTAACAAATGATCTAATACCTGTGCAGGTACATTATATCAAGTTTCATTGATATAGCTCTTTCATTCATTCATACTTGCTGTCTGTAGACTCAGTACCACGAGTACTTCACGCAACGTCGTAAGATACTGATGTTAATGATGAGGCCAATCCAATCATGCAGTTTTCGTCTCTTTGAGGGGTGAATCGTTTTCTTCCTTGCAACAGTATCCATCACTTGTCCTTTTCCTTCTAATTGTGAGTGGCGCAGTATTTTGTCTTCGGTGGAGCGCCAATACCCAGTTACTTTTGTAATATCTGAGAGTTTACTCTCCAGAGTCAAAAACCTGTATCGACCCGTGCGGCGCCGGGTTTCACAGCTAGTTCACCATAACTTTTCAGCGCATTGATCCGACACATGTGAGAAATTCAATTAACTCTTCCATTATTTTTAAACTTCTTTGGACATTTCCGGTTTCATTCATTTCTTCCTTTGATTTCTGCTCCAAGGAACTGGTTCTGCCCAAGAATCTGCATTTGAGTTGGCTTTATGCGTTTTTCTTTTGGTTCTTCTTCTATGTGACTGCTGAAAACTCACCCAGGTTATTGGTCTGGATATTCTTATCGTTCTGTATACGGTATTGTAATTTTTCTTGTGAGACATTACATAATGACACCGAAAGAAAAGAGGCTTAATTTTTACATATAATTATGTATTATACAACCATATATTATATATAATTTTACATATATATATGTAGTATGCATTGCACATCAAAGTTCTGACTAGTTTTAGGAACTTCAAAAAAGTTTTAAATAGATGCTGAAAACTTATGACATTGCAATTGCTTCTGAGTAGCAACATAGGTGTGGTGAAGTGGTGACAGAAATTTTTGATTTGGGGTGAACTTTTTTATTACTTATAGAAATTTTGTCCTTTTTCATTGTTTTCAAGCAAAATTTCACCGAACTATGACACAGGAAATCGTTTATTCTAAAAAGTCAAAAAGTTATAACTATAAGTATATATATATTATATATATATCTTTCTCTTCCGTCAAGTGTGTGCCGCGATGAGGCTTTTACATAATGGCTCCATTTCTGTCTGTCTATGATAGTATCCAGGGCTGTCCTCGTGTCCATGTTATTTTCTTCAAAATCTTGTCTGACATTTTTCATCTTTGTCTTCCTTGACTCTGTGTTTCCTCCACGTGGCAATTATTATAATGCCTTTGCTGGTAACCTCTTATTTTCCATTCGTGTTACATGGCCACACCATGTGAGTCTTCATTATCTGATCCTGTCTACCATTGTTTCTCTCTGTCCCAGCTCAATCCGGGTTACATCATTGCGAATCCTGTCCCATCTGGTGCCGATTCTTCTAAGCCAACTCATCTCCTTCACAAGGATCCTCCTTTCATCCTCCTCTCGCAGACACCAGCACTCAGATCCATACAGCAATACCTTCGAGAGGTTATTATAAGGCGCGATATAAATAGCCTAATACATACATACATACATACATACATACATACATACATACATACATACATACATACACACATACACACATACATACATATGTATACATATACATACAATACCGGAGTGACAAATGCCATATACAAGTTTTATTATTGTTGATATACTGCTCGTCTTTCATATCTTTCTCAGTCTGCCAAACATTACTGATGCCAGGCCAATCCTGTGCTTTATGTACTTTGTGCATTGTCCATCTTCTGTTATTACTCCTATCATGTACAAAAACTCTGTGACGTGCTCCAGCTCCTCTCACTCCAATCTCTCCTTTTGCTCTTTGTGTTGTTTTCCAATGGTCATTGTATTACTTTTGTCAGCATTTATTCCGAGTCCGAACCTTCTACTACTATCGTTGGTATGGTGACTCTGCTAATAAGTCAATATCATCGGCAAAACGCAGGTTGGTCCATATATGCTATCTGTCCAAATAGTGCCACTCCAGCTTCTAAGCTTCATCCTCCTCTCGCAGACTCCAGCACTCAGATCCATACAGCAATACATACAGAATTCATTGCGCGACCCATCATGGCTTCCAGAAGCATGTTAAACAAATCTGGGGACAATCCGCATCCTTGCCTTACACCACCAACTGTGATAATATACCATTCTGTAAGTTCTCCATCCACTCTTACTGCACCCATTGACTTGCTGTATAGATCTTCAAGTAGCATCATGCACCAACTCCTCTGAGATTCAATCGTTCCTGAGTAGTTGCCATAGTCCTTATTGCAATACACTATCGAATGCCTGCTTAAATCAGTGAAATTGCTGCACAAGGTTCTATTCCTTCCGAAATACTGCTCCGAAAGCTGTCGAACATGGAAGAGTTGATCCACTGTACCTCTTCCTGCTCTGAAGGATATATAACGTATAGTAATTAACAACTTCATCATCTCCGTAATTCGCTAGCGGCCAGCGCTGCAATTACTCTTGCCCATGACTCCATTGAAGCCCTGCTTGAGTATACTGTTTAACCTTTATTCTAGTCTACCGTCTAGCAGGTTGTCTTGTCTATATATCGCATAGGCCTATACCGCGCCTGTTCCTAAATCGTGTAGTGATACATTTTGTTGCCATTTTATAAATGACGCCTTTGTCCTAGCTGGGGTTGGTAGCGCTTTTGAGAAGTTACTTTGAAAGGGCGCTATATAATTTTTTAATTATGGAATGAATAGCAAGAAAGGCTAAGCTTAACCAGAGTCTTTGCATATACAGGATGGGCCATTAAAAAGTAGCCCACTAAAGTTTTTTGCTAATATTTCGGCCAAACATAGAGATTAGTAAATGAAATTTCACATGCGCAAAACCAGTTCATATCTACATATAATAGCCAAACTTGAATGACATATCTCAAACAACACAAAAGTTATGTCACTCTTAATGAGCCGAACCACGGTTTTTTGACGGTCAAAAACATTAAATGCGGGAAATAGTAACAACAGCGATTTTACGAAGTCATTTTAATTCTCTCATCGTTTTGGCCTTGATCGCGGATTGTGGTATTTCTCGAGCGCATAGTTCCACACACTTGATAATCCATGGGGCTCAAGTCCGGTGAACTTGGGGCCATTGGTCCTTCTCAATGAAACCAGGGCAATTGACCCTGAGCCAATCTTGCGCGAGGCAAGCAGTATGCGCTAGTGCCTCATCTTGCTGAAATATGAATCCAGCAGCAGATGATTGCATTCGGATATTAATAGACGAAGCAGCTACCAACGTAAGATGCAGCATCCACTTTGGCTTTCTCGTCAACAAAATGAAGTCGACTTTTGTCAACAAAATAAACACCAGCCGCTACCATAACATTTTGAGCGAACTTCTTGCGTTCAACAATCAGTCGCCCAGGTTTGACATCGGATTTCTTGCCGCTGGACCAAATACGATTGTTTTGGTTGCTAATTTGTGGATTGAGGTAGAAGTTCTTCTCATCCGTGAGGAACACACGCTTTGTCTCGCGGACATTCAACCGGCATAGGTTGTTGGATGCTGAGGAGCGTTCAAATTTCGGTGAGGATAATCTGCAAAGCAACACGATGGAAAGCGATGTTTGTTTACCAATTTGATCGACTGCTCGCTAAATGAACACTGGGAACACAATTTTTTTATATGATGATGCGATAGGCCTATATACACTGTGTCCGGAAATAAAGGGGCCCCCTAATGATAATATGAAAATAAATAGTAAATATTCATCGATATTCGAAATTCCAAAGCCGTTTTAATCCTGACATATTTATCTAGTGCTGCATGAAATAAGATAGCGCATGTCATCCAGTAATGACGTCATAATAACGTCAATTACATCAGCATTCGAGTATAACAACAGCTTAAATTTCATCTACAGAATATTCAACTGTCTTTAAATGTTGTCGATAAATCGCCATAAACTCATTTCAAATTTATTCTTGCAATTGTTTAATATTAGATTGCAATGTGTGCACAAAGTGTCCGCTTTCAGCTTCAACACAAGCTTCAAGACGCGTGCGCCATTGCTCAATAGCAGCATCAATGACCAGCTGATCACATTTTTCTCAGGCATTAACTTTGTTATTTAAAGACGTCACAACGACATACCTTTGTTAATTAAGGCGTTCATAATTTACAAATTTGTGGACACATATGTCAGGGTTAAAACGGTTTTGGAATTTCAATAATCGACGAATACTTACTAATTATTATTATATTATCATTGAGGGGTCCCTTTATTTCCACACAGTGTATATGTCAGTGTCATCAATAACACTGGTAAGAGTGTAGCTTTGTCTCTTGTGCATACGGACCGTGGTTCGCTTGCCAATGCACGGTGACCCTAAATGGCTTTGGGCGTCCATTCAAACGGACGATCGGTAGCGTAAGATCTCTCACCCGATCTATTCATTGACGACTTTGCAGGGACGATCGAGAGAGGGACAGAGAGTGACAAGAGAGAGGGACAAGAGAGGGACGGTCACTATAGAAAACGCGAACGTCAACATTTGCATTTACACGACCATCCGCACTGGTTCTCTCTCTGATTCGATTCTCTATTACATTCAACTGAAACTATGTGGTCTATTGTCTACATATTCATTGTATACCTCAGCTGCGTCAAGTCAAGAAGTTTTACAACTTTCAAATCACAACAAAGATTCTAGTTGTGCTGAATAGATAGATGACAGTGATAGCTCTATAGATAGTATCGTAATTTATTTTGAATGAACAGGTATTGATGGATGCGTTCTCATCATATTTTCCTCCTCCTCCTCCTCCTCCTCCTCTTCCTCCTCCTACTCACTGGCATCTTCGTCATCATTATCGTTATTAGTCATTATCTTTATCACCAGCTCCTCATCATTGTCACCATCAAAGTCTTCCGTGTCATCACGGTCGTCGTTGTTCTCAGCATCATCGTCGTCGTCGTCGTAATCATCATTTCAGAATGTTCGTCTGTCGTCGTCTTCTGAATCGATGTCGTTTTCGTCGTCTGGGTCATCATTTGGGTGATTACGTGACTGGGTGGTTATTGCAATTTTAATTAGCAACTAGTAACTTCTGTTGCGTCGTGGTCTGATGCGATGGTACACAAAGACGAAGCCATGTCGAGGCAATGGATCCACAAAAGACGGAGAGAAAGCAACGAATGGTGGATGGGGAGCAAATTGAAATGGATCAGATTTCAGTTGAGAAGAGGTCAAGCGAAAGAACAGAGCAAACAGACACAGCGAAAGAGCTACAAAAGGTTTGTTTACAGCCACTGAGAAGACCACGAACAATTCAGTTAGGTATGCTACCAAGCAAAGATAATCGTAATGACAAGTTTTGGAAACTAATTGAACCTAAATATTGAAGCTGGCCAGAGCTCAAAGTTTTAAAATCTATCAGCCCGAATTTGATACTAATTCTTTGCGGAACAAGAAGTCAATGCAGAGCTTAAATCTCAGGTGTAATTGGTTCATAATTATTTGTATTAATCGTGGTTGGACTCTCTACACAGTCTACAGTTTCCGTATGTTTGACTTATTGATATCCGTTGAAGTAAGTTGCAGCAATCTAAGCCACTGGAAGGCAACGCATTCACATCTGTGCAGACAAGGGCAAAGGACGACCAATTTGGCTCTTATCACCATCGAATAAATGTGATGACTAACAAATACCCAGATTGTGTGACTCGGTGGTTGTGTGACTGGGTGTGGTTGTGTGACTGGGTGTGGTTGTGTGACTGGGTGTGGTTGTGTGACTGGGTGTGGTTGTGTGACTGGGTGTGGTTGTGTGACTGGGTGTGGTTTTGTGACTCGGTGGTTGTGTGACTGGGTGTGATTTTGTGACTCGGTGGTTGTGTGACTCGGTGTGGTTTTGTGACGGTGTGGTTTTGTGACTGGGTGTGGTTGTGTGACTGGGTGTGGTTGTGTGACTAGGTGTGGTTTTGTGACTCGGTGGTTGTGTGACTGGATGTGGTTGTAAAACTGGGTCATCATGGTGGTGGTGAAAGTTGTGTGACAGGATGGATGTGTGTGATTGTGTGAGAGGGTGATTATGTGACTGGGTGATTTGTGATGGTGTGACCAGGTGTTCGTGTGACCTTGGTGTTATTGTGTAACTGGGTGTCATTGTGTGACTGGACGGTTGTGGGACTGGGTGGTAATGTTACTGGGTGTGATTGTGTTACTTGGCGATCGCGGTGGTTGTTTGACTGGGTATATTAGGTGATTGGGTGTTAGTGTGAATAGGAGATTGCGTGACTGAGTAGTTGTATATGACTTGGGTGAATGTGTGACTGGGTCATTGCCTGACTGGGTGGTTTTATGACTGGGTGGTTGTGTGATTGGGTGTTGTGTGACTGAATGATTGTGGGTGATTGTGTGACGGAGGTTGTGTGAGTCTGGGTGATTGTGTGACTGGGTATTGTGTGATTAGGTGGTCGTGTGACTGGGTGGTTGAGGAACTGTGTGGTCGTATGACTGGATGTTTATGTGATTGGGCGGATGTGTGACTGGCTGTGGTCGTTGAAGCGTTCACTGAAGCTTTGACATTAGACGTTGTCGTAGGCTTTGTGTCAAGCGACGTTTCTTACTGCCTCCTCAGAGAGAGCCGCCTAGCGGTCATTCTGCGCACTTGTCCAAAGATGGACGATGACGTCTAAGATGATTAGAAATTGATTAAGCTGACCAGCTGAGCACTATTCACGATTATCGTGGCTTATTTCGCTGGCAGGTGCGTTCAATGACGTCTGTATACGGCCGCGGGACCAGCGCCATATGAGGAGCGAGCATTGAAATGCGGTGACATATGGAATGTGCGCAGAGTATGGTTGGACGGGTGTCAGAAAACCTTGAATGCGTTCGCCGCTGTCGATAGATGGCAGAGGCGAGCTGAAACTGAAGAGTCAGAGGAGAGAGAGAGAGAGAGAGAGAGAGAGAGAGAGAGAGAGAGACAGACAGACAGACAGACAGACAGACAGACAGACAGACAGACAGAAAGACAGACAGAGACAGAGACAGACAGACAAACAGACAAACAGAGACAGACAGAGAGAGACAGACAGACAGACAGAGAGAGACAGAGAGACAGAGTGCCAGGGCTGGATTTGGTGGGATATAAATCAAGACTCGGCTGTGCTGAAATATTTAAGCCTGGTTCATTCAATGCCATTAATAATCCACGTGTTCACAATCAACGCTGAATTATCTATATCTCTGTAACCGACAGAATGGAAAATTACAATTGAAAGGGTTCTACGCATTTTTTCCGTTTTGATGACCAGCATGATCTTATAACCCATGCCCACTGCAATGTTTAAACCCAGAGTAAAAATTATGTTTTCATCAATTCAAAACTTCAAAACTTCTGTGCACCTTCTATGGACGACTATGGACCTTCGTATAATCGGACCCATGGACATGGGACTACTATTCCATATCAGCCCCAGATGGGTCCTTCGAAATGACGAGTTGTCATCATAAGCTACAGACTAAATTGTACAATGAGACAATGTACAGATATACAATGAAAGCTATAATGAGCCTTGCGCACTTACACTTTAAAATGACAACATTAAGGCAAAGTCAACTAATCAGTCCAGCACGGTACCAAGCACTGACAGTATCAAGCACTGACAGTACCGTACATCATAAGAAACGTTGAGTACAATAGATGCCTTATAATCAGTTGGCTCATCTAAGGCACCGTAGCTTTCAGAGTTCAGCCAGGAAGCAGCGTATTCCCCGGCATTCCAATGCGCAATAGCAATGCAAGCGTGTGTATTAGACCTGGTCTGCTATTTAATCAGATGTGTGACGAACCCTCCTGCGAATGCCTAGTTCATTCATTCATTACAGAGATTTATATAGCGCCCTTCAAGGCTACTACTCAGGAGCGCTCCAGACTCCAGCACGTTTAAAAGGAACAGTTTTAAGGCAAGTATAAAAGGAGTCTGAGTGGATCCTTGGTGACAGCCTAGTGGTCTCTTTCCTCGTCTTTGCTTCGATCAGGTGCGCTGACGGTCTCTTATAAGCGTCGGCGAAATGTAAAGACAAAGCCTTTACATGCCTGTTCTGGTCGGAAATTGTGACTCCAAACCGAGTCAAATAAACTCCAATTCCGTAATAAATCGGTCTCGGGTCCTACCTCGACGAAGACAGGGCGCGTAGCAACTGCAGTCGCTTGCTGCAGTCCTGCACTACACCGTGGGTGATGAATTTGAGGGGTCAAGCCGACGCCCCAGAGGTCGGTCAGAGGTTGAGAGCTTGGGGCTCAAAATAAGAAGCATGGGGGCCCAACCCCCAACTTCCCCGACAAGTCGGACACTGTGCAGAGGGCAGCATTCCGACACGGGTTTATCATGCCCCACATATTACCATATACTGTAGTGCTTAGTGCATGTTTGAATCTGATGTAGAGATATTGTCACGTGATCTTCGCTTGCCATGTTACACGGCTACAAAATTAGATGCGCTGCTAGACGTAGTGTCAATCGACGCAAAGGAAATTTATGAGCTTAAAATTCAATTTAATAATAAATTACCTGATTCATTCATTCATTGCGAAGATTTATACAGCGCCCTACTAAGTTTACTGCCTATTAAAGCAACTTACCCAGCACAGGCTGATTAGAACGTTCTTCATATGTCTATAGTCCCATCTAATTATCCATTTCGTTAATTACTTGATTAGTGAAAAGTGTGTGCAATAATCAGTTGCTAAATAAAATAACAATATGTTTTCAGACGGAACGTTTCATCGTTGGTGATGACCAATTGTACGGAATCGATCGATATCTACAACGAGACCTTTGTCCCGTTTTTGTATCTGCCAATCCTTCTGTGGACTGACAGCAATTCGTCCCGAGGTCGGCGTGATCAAAGATACAGCCATAGCTCGCTGGGTGGTCTTGACGGTGTCGCCATCTTGGCTCTCGTGCTACTCAACATGGCGGTCATCGCGGGCAATGCTCTTGTCATTACGGCCGTCTTCGCACACTCTAAACTTCGCCGAATGACGACGAATAGGTTCATCGTATCACTGGCCGTCGCTGATCTTATGGTTGGCGTTGTTGTGCTTCCGTTCTCAAGCGTTCACGAGGTAGGTAGACATCAACAGCGAATCAGTCAGCAGCGAATTAACATAAAGTTCACATAACCAAAGTTATAGCCTTCAACGTTGATTACTAGCTATGTGCTCTTGAAAATTAATTAACTTCTTATTCCAATTCTTCTTTGCACAGATAATTATAGTTTTCCTTTATATAGCAGTTCTTAGTTATTAAGCCTATATACTTCGTATTATTAGGTTATTCCAACCAATTTTTATTTTCAGTTACATAAAGAATATGTTAACGTTAGTAAGCCTGTATGAAATGTAGGCGAGTCTTTGCTGAATTTCAAGAACACTCATTTCCAGAGATTTTTTATGCGTTTGCCCGATCCGTCAGTCAAGATTTCCACAGACAGAAAAATGCTTTCCACCAAGACCTATGAGAATTCTTACTTCAGAAGTTCAGATGGTTTTTTGTTGCTCGAGATAAGTTTGGTGCACTTCTCTGTGCAAGCATAACACATGAATAACAATAATGCGTTTATTTACCCTCTTTTCTTTACCTTGGCTTGCGTGAAGTTTGTCATGAACGTTGGATCGTCAGTTTGTCGGAGTTCTTTCAATTCTTTTTCGGTATGTTCACGTCGACCTACAGAGCTGAAATTTTGCACACATTTCACGCTTGCATGACAATGCAATGTGTCAATTTTTTACGGACATAACTTTAAAACTTAGAAAAAATTAAAAAATCCTATAAATTAAGTATCGTTTAACCACTCGAGCGAGTCCTCCTTGACGAGCTCCACTCCGGCAAGTTTACATCATAAATGATCTCTTAAGGAAATGTAACGATTGGATCCAGATTATTAAAAGTCAATGAAGAGGGTCCCGAAAAACCCATGTTTTTACTTTCACTTGTTTCTCCCAGCAAGTGCTTTCCACCAAGGCTTATGAGACCTCTTACTTCAGAAGTTCAGACAGTTTTTTCTTACATGAGATAAGTTTTGTGCACTTCTCTATGCAAGTGTAGCACATGAATTATTATTGCTTTTATTTCTCCAAACGCCGTCATTTTTCCAGTTTGGTAAATGGCATGTAGATTGTTAAAAGGGGAAACATCTCAAAAGACGGCTGTGTCACTTCCTTCTGGTCAACATTTCTATAGCACATATAAGCCTATTTAGAAATCTAGCAATTGAAACCAAAATGACGCTCACAACTCTGTGGTTGCGTGTGACAATTATTGGAAAACGAAGACCAAAGACTGTACAATGTACATGTACAGGCCTACATAGCAAGAACTAATTGTTCAAATTGTATGCGTACCGTCACCACTTCAACCGTTTTTCGATGGATTGTGTGATTTTACTCGCCTGCATTTAATTTAAGCTCCACTTGCATTAAAGCGATTTTTGCTCTAAAAATAATTCCTAATTTAGTTCATGATTTTTGTTCGGCAAGTTATTCATATCTCGTCGACCCTCTTAATAGGCCTATGGTATGGGAGGAAGGAGAGACATAAGTTTAGACCTCAGTGTCGTAACGACCATTTATCTGGACTTGGAATGGTTTAATTTAAGATTATATATATATATTTATTTATTTTATTATGTACTTATGCATCTGTATGTATATCTTTGTAAAGTTCATCTTTATTTGCTTCTTGGCCCTGTCATGATTTAACAAATCAATGTTGATTAATTAGATTCTTCATAAAGAAAATGGAGTTGAAACTTCGCGTTATGAGTTATCCAAAAATAATTGCTATATAGGCCTACATACACGATGAGACTGTATTTGTCGATAAAGAGTCAATAATATTTGAGAGAATTTAGATTGAACCGCGGCGGCACAACGACTGAAAATTGCGCTATAAAATCGATCTGTGATGGTATTAGACACAATAAATTCTGTCCGCTTTATTCAGAAGCTATGGTCAGAAGACTCATCGATCGATCGATCGATCGCTGTCTGTCTTGACGCCAAGTAATCGTATTTAATGTGCGAATGGCTAAATTTGTATTTCATCCAGTATTGGGGTTTTAACTTAGAAGATTAGATTTAAGAAATTGTGTCATAAAATCAATCTGGAATTCAACAGAATAGTAAGGTACCGATAGATAGAAATACCGATAGATAGAAATACCGATAGATAGAAATACCGATAGATAGAAATACCGATAGATAGAAATACCGATAGATAGAAATACCGATAGATAGAAATACCGATAGATAGAAATACCGATAGATAGAAATACCGATAGATAGAAATACCGATAGATAGAAGAGAGGACAAGACATGACTACAAATGCACAAGCATTTTAGCATCGTATACAATGAATATAGGCCTATTAACAATCACATGCAGATTTGAAATAACAAAATAACGGAACAATTCAAACACCGTTGGAAGAAATAATATACCTATTTATAATGAGAACAGTTAATTCCAGTTAAGGTCCACAAACCAAATATCTAAACAGGATGTACTGTTATATATTTACCGCAACAGTAGTAAGCCGTTGCATTCTAATCTCAGTGTAATGAATAGGAATAAGTCATTAAGGATCATATTGTAGGCTATTGTTGATGCCAACGCATTGTATTTTGATGCTATTAGGTCGAATGCTAATTGATGTGTTTGTTACAGTACATTGATATCAGACTCTGATTGTAAGGCACAACAGCGGACTGCACTCTTTAGTCTATGCTCCACCAAATCTTTGGAATGGACTCCCAAAAAACATCCGACAGTTTCCTCATTCCCATATTTTCACATGCAAATCTAGCTTCTCATCAGTTTTCACTCTCCTCTGCGACGATCGACTCATGACTGAAACCCAAACTCTTCAAACTTTCCAAATATCCAGATTCTACTCCTGGGCCATCACATGCATGGCTACCCCCGTAGCTCCTTGCTGTCTCATCGGCTTGACCTCCCCGGATTTTTACCTGGCACGGAACGAAACAAGAAGCTTAGCTATTGCAGACTGGTCTGGCACAGCACCGGTGAATTAGCTGATATTAGTACCGTGTTTCTGTCAATAAATATTGTATGAGCGAGTGGTAGTATCGGTAGAAATATGACCATTGTTTCACCCGGTCGCAAGCGTCTCGGGGTTTGCCCACAAAGCAACGTCCAAGATGGAGACGTAGCAGAGACGCCGGTATACCATTTACCAGACGCCATGTACGTTCCGAGACTACACCCCTGAGTGTACCGTGTAACGGTAGTTGTATTGCCAATTGACATGAAATATTAGTCATAAATGATACATTGATTGCTTACAAGTACATTGTGCTACTCTCCTTCCTTCATTTCGAGCGGCGGTAAAGAAATGCTCAGATTAGATTCGAAAGGTATAGACTATATTATCGGATATATATATCTAATAACGAAGATATAAGCCCTAACCATTTGCTGTCATGTGTAAATAGGAGTGGCCTATATAGGAGAGAGTTGTTGAAACTTCGTCATTTACCGAGGAGATGCTGTTTGTGTGTGCGCGAGCGTATACATGTGCGTATGTTCTTGAGCTAAGTGCGCGTATACACATGGTGTGTGTGTCTCTTAATGTTCAGGTGTTGACCTATTGGCCGTTTGGTGGCGAGTGGTGTAGCGTGTGGTTGGCAGTGGACGTCTGGCTGTGCACAGCCTCCATCCTCAACCTCTGCGCCATCAGCCTCGATCGCTACCTGGCCATCAGTCGCCCTTTCGAATACCCTCGTCTCATCTCAACCTTCCGGGCAAAGATGTTGATCGTCGGAGTCTGGATCCTCGCCTTCATCATCTGTTTCCCTCCTCTCATCGGATGGAACGAACGAGCGGCATCACAGCAACCAAGTCAATGCAGCACAACGGTCGGCTATTGGTCATATGAGGAGGAGGATGGAGAAGATGGAGAAGATGGGTTGGAGGAGGATGGAGAAGGCGGGAGTCGACGACTGCTTCTTCCGAGTTGTCACTTGACCTCTGATCCTGGATACATCGTCTACTCAGCGTGTGGATCATTCTGGATTCCAATGATCGTCATGGTTGGATTTTATTGGAGGATCTACAAGACAGCGTCTGCCGCTACAGAGGCTCTCAGACGAGGCTTCATCGAGCAAAAGGCGGTTGACATGGCAACGGGGTGTGGAGCGGGAGGAGGCGCCAATGTTTCTGCCAGCAGTTCAGAGAATTCCATAACCCTGAGGGTGCACAGAGGAGGAAGTCCTTCGAAGGCAACGAAGCAGTTCCTCTCTCCTCCCATCAAACGCCGTAGCTTCGATGACAGATTGCTTGCGGTGGGACCGTCGTCTGACGTCGTCCCCTCTCCCTCCCTGGACGACGTCGATACCCAGAAGACCCAATGGCTGCTCACCCATGGCTCGGTTACGCTGCCCCGTATCGTAGTCACTGCCTCGTCTCTCCAGCAACTGGCCCCGAGCCCCGATTCCCTTCCTGGATGGGTGGTTGACCACAGGACGTCTTCCATTGACAGCGGTTGCCCCACGGATGGGCGAAGGCGCAAGAGCTCTCGCTTCACCCGTCTCATGCACCTCGTACCCCAGCTGCGCTCCCTCAACAAAGAGAAGAAGGCCGCAAAGACGGTGGGGATCATAGTGGGTCTATTCATCGTCTGCTGGGCTCCCTTCTTTAGCGTCTATCTTTCGGAAGCCTTCTGTCGATCGTGTACTCCGGATCTCCTATTCAAGGTCTTCTTCTGGCTCGGATACTGCAACTCGGCCGCCAATCCACTCATCTACGGACTGTGCTCACGTGACTTCCGCTACGCTTTCAAGAAACTGCTGCGGTGCAGATGCGAACGGAAGACGGCAGTGCGCAGGACAGGAAGTCGCTTCATGCGCATTCTGCCGAGAGTGAGACTAGAGATAATCACTGCAGCAGCAGATAGCAACTCATAGACGACGACGACAACGATGTCATCATTAATAGAACAGTGGCCAGAGAAAATTTAATCAGAGATAATGAAGCAGAAAATGATAAAAACCATAAAAGAGTTTTTCTCATCTATTTCTTGTAGATACCGAAATCTATCAAACGAAGAGTGTAAATACAAACTCTATTCTAATCAAACAATGCGGTATAAATAATTGTATAATTTTAACTTATGCGCTTCTATTCTAAGACAAGTCAGTTATCTAATTACCTCTAAAATCAACTCAATCTTTGCATAAGCCGTTCTATTTGTAAGACGTCATTACGATTTATGTAGCGCCGATGCGTGAGTCACCTAATGAGTCACGTATATCGAAGATGCCCCTATAATTCGCCGTCGTCGTCCTTGCTGATGTAATGGATCCAGTAGAAGACGTGGAAGGTTGCAAATGCAGATGGAAAGAGGATGCGAGACAGTCTGTCGATGCGACTGACGCTGTTGATGAGTTCAACTCCAGGAGATACGCTTGACTGCCCCGCGTAGGCTCCATCCCCAACGAGGCAGTTCAGCAGATTAGCCGCTGCTCTGCCTACACAATGGGCTGCTCTGCGTCCGCTGGCACTTGTCGACGAATGCATAGCGACATCCGACAGATGGGTTCTTTGGGGCCTTGGTTGAGGCACTAGGGCTCTCTTTGCCGCACCGTCCTTCGCTACGTGATTGCGATGTCGAGGGGATCGAAGTCTTCTGGTCGACGGGAAAGTTATTGATAACTCTTTGGCGACTGACCCTGGCTGACGAAAGGTCGTGACGTTCACCCTGCCGCCGATGACCTCTGACCTCTTCGATCTTGGCCACGGCAGGTGGTTCTTAGCCTGGAAAAACACAGTTACTCAGGAAATGACTGACTGCTACAATGGGATCTTTTCATGGATGGATAAACTCTTGGAGCAAGCGAGACGGGACAATGCTATCCGCATCGTCAATAGTTTCAGGCGCATTTTTGTGAACATTTCTACAGCGCCCACGAAAGCAAAGTCGCGGGACCCAGCTGATTCACAGGCGCATATGAGGATGCATAATGGCCGACAGTCTACGAAAGACTAACGACAGGTTTGGTTTGGCACCAACAGCGCAAATTCAATTCGTATCTTCAATGATTTTGGTGTGTTATGAGACTTCGACTGAGTGGGTCTATTCATTTTCTTTCAAATTAAAGCCAAGACGAGTTTACGCTGACAAAATAGAGAGAAAATCAGATGGAAAAGAAAACGAAGAAGGAAAAGACAGAATGAAAGAAAGAAATGGACGAATGGATCTCTGGCGATTGCGAGTGGGAAGAAGACAGATCACGGAACAATAAAAGAGTAAACGACAGAAGAAGAAGTGAATTCACGAACGATTGAGTTTCTGTTGAATGTATCGTCGTCGTCGTCGTCGTCGTCGATTCCTATTTCTTTGAACAACTGCTTCTGCTCCTCATCTCCTTCCTCCTCCTCTTCCTCCTCCTCCTCCTCTTTTTCGTCTTGGACCTCTTCCACCCGTTGACTCCTCCTCCTCCTCCTCCTTTTCCTCAGTGTGCTCTTGTCTTTGCCTCTGTCATCGTCATGATCGTCATCGTCGTTGTCTGTGTCATCTGCGTCGAATGCCTCTCCACTGTTGCGTTTCGTGAAGAAGTGAACACCAGCGAACTGTAGAATGGTTGCGAGGACGAATCCAAAGCAGACCCCGACGAAGTAGTCGAGAGCCGTTGAGTACGAGACCTTTGGGAGATCCCCCCGGTTGTCAATTGCCAGGAAGGCCATCGTCAGCACCGTCGTTACACCTCAATGCATCACAACACACAACGAATAGCAGGTATCATATACAATCAGTTCTACTGGCCAACCAACAAAGGTAGGCAACAGTTAAGGTGAACGCTTTTTACGATTACAATTGCCTGTGTCAACGTAACGTGAGATGAAGATAATTTATATCAGTTAAGTTCAGGTCAGGTTCGTCAAAGCAAAGCATATCAGCTAAGATAAATGTTGTTGTTGTTGTTGCTGTTCTTGTTCTTGTTATTGATGGTGTTTATGGTGTTGATCGTGATGATAATGATGATAATGATGATAATGATTATGGTGAGGAATAGCAATAGCACATTTGTATGAATTGTCTCCTGAATATATATAGGATGACGACAACTGATACAAATAGCTTTCAGATTCTGACTCAAAAGGACAGAAACTGAAATCTATCGGCATCAATTGAACATGGAGTGGAATAATGAAATTGCGCTGTAGAAGAGGTCCCACCAAGGGCAATGCGGTCAGCTGTGGCCTCGCGATTGATCCAGAATCCGACCCAAGAGATGATGACTAGGATGCTGCAAGGAACGTAGACATTGATGAGGAAGTATCCCATGTGACGTCGTAGGATGAAGTTCGCCTGAAGCATTGAATATCGTCGACCTGTAAAGAATAATCGCACATCGATGAAGACAAACAGAACATCCAGCGTAGGCCAACAACGGAGGGGGATCGGAAGAACTATGCCTACGCCCTCCTTTTTAACACTGGATTATGGATGTGACTCCAGAAATCGGATGCTATCAGAGGCCAAGTAATCTCGGGTCGTTAGGACGGTTATCTTGACGACGACAACGATTGCAGGGTGCACGATGTTTGCAACGATGATGACGATGAATTTAGGAGAGTAGAAGAATTTAAAAAAGGAAAGGAGGAATAAACGATGATTAGACTATCGCTGACTATAGTTATGATTATGATTACGAGAGTTTTATGATGACGACGATGGCTTTAAGAACGAAGTCTTCTTCTTGCGTTTCAGTGGAAGTTACTACTTGGAATTTTAATTTGGTTCTGTGTGCAAGACAGGTCTTGGAATCCATCGCTTTGACAATGGTCATTGACACCACCTATCGAATGAAAGGCTACATTCACTTCCACAGATTCTGTCTTTCACACGGGTTTTGCCATAACGAGTGCAATGAATATTTTGGCAAACCTTGTAACTGCGGTCATCACATGCATTCCCGTAACACTCCAATTGCGTGTCCCCTATCCAGAAATAATCCTTCAACAATTCATTTATAATATGGATTCCTAACCAAAGACAACGAAACTAATCACTACTAAATCACTACTGAATCACTTCATTGCGCCGTTGTTAATTTACTCTTCTTAGAAAGTGAACGTATCTGCGTTGATAGGTGAATAAGACAACACGAACAGAGATTCTGCTCTAACTGACTGGTGACCTCTGACCTCCGAGACGCAGTCGTGTGCCATTGCCTTTCGTGGCCGCCACTAGGTCGAACTGAGACAGCGTCATGTCAGACGCCAATTGGATGGAATTGGTATCCGCCCACCGATAGATGACGTCATCCTCACTGTAGCCATCTGTCGATAGAAGAAGAACATGATCACACGATTGCATTATCAGCATGGACGCGCATGGACGGACGGATGAATGAATGAATGAATGGATGAATGAATGAATGAATGAATGGACGGATGGATGAATGGATGAATGAATGAATGGACGGATGGATGGATGAATGAATGGATGGATGGATGAATGAACGGATATAGGAGGAAATTGAGGGTCATAGGTAACTTACGACTTCCGAATTGCAGTGGACATGATTGGGTATCCAGTGGAAAGTTTTCCAAGTGCATTGGACAGCAAGCAGCGATCGTTAACCTGTGAAAAGCAGAAATGAAGACAAACATATAAATGGAAATTGAGTTAATTGAGCGATTCAGACGACAGATCACGTGATATGTGGGATGGATTTCCCTCTCTCTTAAAGGCAGACAATCTCAGACTTTCCTCTATTCTGGCGATGGAGTGTTGCTGTTCACATAGCACCTCCCGGTTCTTCACAATATGTATACAATTGACATCCATATGATAGGCCTATATATACATATATATATATAATATATATATATAATATATATATATAATATATATATAATATATATACAGAAGTAAATTTATGCAGATGGGTTCTCACACGTGTTGCAAATGTCTTTAGAGTGCTTCTTGTTTACTCAGGCAATTACTCCTAATGCATCAACTATAATATCAGCACACGCGAGCACACACATGCAGACATGATATAGGCCTATATACGCAAAGCTACAGGACACACACATGCACACAAACACAGAAGCACCCACCCACCCCACAGACACACATACACACACACGTATAATGTAATATATATATATACATACAGTATGCGGCTGCTTGTGTGTATTTGTGTGAGTACTTGCATATATATTTGTATTTTTCTATTTGCCTATACGTAACCACACCCTAATTGGTCGGGCCTCAGTCTCCCTAAGATCGTATGAACAAGGTCTCGTTTATAACTCTTGTCACTTGTTCGCAACTACACCAGACAGAGCCGTGCCTTCTCGGTGGAGTAGGCCACTCAATTTTAATCGCCCTCCCTTGACGCTTTCCTCCTAGAACCTCTTTCGGTCATTCTTCGGTCAATGTCAGATAGTGAGCTTTGGCCAAGCCTCTATGTACAGAGTCATAGAAGAGGCGTCATACAAATCCTCGTAATTAATGGATGACCATTGAACCCTATTATAATTATTATGTCAAAACAGAAAAACGCGCTTCATTATATAATACGCAAGTGTGACTTTCGTGTCTAAACCTATTTCTTCGCATGATGTAAGCTGTGAACCTGCGACGCTCCAGTCATTAACTAAAAAATCAATTAATCAAACAATCAATCAGCAATCAATATCATTTATACGGTCGTCGCATTGTCGTTGACTGACCTCATGGAGTAGAGTAGTCGTCCATTTCGGTTCAGCCGAAGGAACTTGTTGGGAACGGTGACGGTGTGTAGGTTGGCATGTCTTCCGTTCTGGAAGAAAGTGTCTGGAGTCCAGAAACGGTCGAGACTCTTGACGCTCAACTGGACACTGGTGAGAGGAGATCCGGAGAAGGCGAGGCGCTGGTCGACCCAGCTCTGGCGGAAGTATAGATCCGTCTGGAAGGACTCAACGCACAACACACACACATCATCGTCATCGAAATGAGTGACGAGGAGTCGCCCCCGTTCACTGATCGCTGCATGCCAATGGGTTCGAATCCCGTGCAATCGCCATTGAAAGGAGTTGGACCGTCTTCTTCTTCTGAAGGCATCAGTCGTCGATTAGATCCTGATAAGGCGTTTCCTATTCTTACGAGGGGTAATCTCGGTATGACGGTCAAAAGAACGAAGCGCCGTTGACGCAGGCGGTAATTAAGAGGCATAATGTATGGTATTTTGTTTATTTTAATAAAAGTATTAATATGGCTGTCAGAATGCAACCATTTACAAAGTAACAAACTGTTGCTTTAAGTTTAAGATATATAATTCGGGATATGCATTGTATACTCGCATCGAGTGAGGCAAGATCATTTTAGCTAGCGGTCTATTGTATGGCATCCATAGTTGGCGTTTCTTCTATAGCATTGGCCGATGAGTGACAACAGCAGCTGCTCAGTTGGTATCATCATGCTGACACCGCGGAGACCTTTACTTAGTAGCCTACAATCCTCTAATAGATGTGGACACTATTTCGAAGTGTTCTAAGTTTATATATCATGTCTACTGTTTGACATACGCCTAAAGAAACCGTCAAGAGATCCAGGTTTAATATAAAACAATATCTATTCAGTATTCAGCGACATATATTTCGCAGGTAAATGGCTGGGTTAAAGGCTACTAGGCCTAGTAGGCTAATGTAATCCATAAAATAGCTAGGAGACCCCAAACAACGACGAGGTTGGAAGGTAAAAGAAATCGACCGGACTCCAGTTTAATGTTAATACTCAGTGTTCAGGTATTTTAGATGCCTATGCTCACCTAAAACTCACGTCAACTTTAGGTGTGCAACCAATCCTAGCAAAACGCCGACATACATGTACGACAATGCAAAATTGCACATGCAATGTCATGCATATGTATTGTATATGTATGCATTATACAAATATGCATACCATTTCTAGTTCTGAAACGGGTCCAATGCTTCTCACGTTTAGGTTGACGTCAACTGCGAGAGGTTCATCTGAAGAGAGAGAAAACCATCGACAACATTCAGAACAGTTTCTCCCCTTCTGTCTTTCGTTGTCTATGCCAGGATCTCCCCAAAGAGTATGTGAGTAAGTGAGCGTGTGGGTGAGTAAGTGAGTGAGTAAATGGCAGAGTCAGTGATTGGGTGAGTGAGTCAGTGATAGTTGGAGAGAGTGGGTGAATGAATATGTGAAAATCAGTGAGTGGGTGAGTAAGCAGGTGAGTGAGCGAGTTAGTGAGTGATTGACCAAGTGGGTAAGCATATGGGGAAGTGAGGAAGTCAGTGAGTGGACGAATGAGATCGTGAATAAATGAGTAAGTTGAATGAGTTGAGTGTGTGTGTCTGTGTGTGAGTGGATTGAGTGATTGAGTAAAAGAGTGAGCGAGCGAGTGAATGCGTGAATGAAGAAAGCCAACAGCGTGTGAATGAGTGAGTCGATCAGTGAGTGTATGAGTAAGTGGATGAGCGAGAGAGTCAGTGTGTGTGTCTGTTGCTTGATTAGCTTGTTGACAAGTAAATAAGCCCCCAGAGCGATGTTAATGGACAGAATGACTAAGGAGGGTTGTAACAAGTTTAAGCGGAGACATTGAACGTACGAACCTCTGCCTATAGGAAGGCAGATAAATCTAAAGAGAAGAATTAAATAAGTCTGCCAGTCAGTTAGTCAATCAATCAGGCTGTTGAAAAACCAGTCAGTTAGTCAACTTGTTCAAATGTCAATCAATCAATTAATCAATCAATCAATCGATCGACCTACCTGTTGAAAACCCAGTCAGTTAGTCAATCAATCAACCTGTTGATAAGTTAGTCAATCAGATTGCTCATTGCTGACTGCGGCAGTCAATCAAACATCCTTTAGTTCTGCAGCCGGTTAGTTAGATGATTGAGCGAGGGAGATCCGTATATAGTAAATCGGTGAGTGTATACCTAGGAAACCTGGTCTGAGTCTTCGGTCGTATTGGCGCAGAAGTTGATCGAGCAGATGTGTAGTGTTGCGGGCGATGTCCGTTGGTAGCATCAGATGACGTCGATTCATCTCATCTGAAGCACTCTCATCGCAATCCGTCTCAGATGCTCTCAACAGAAGATCCCTACATTCAATCGAAATGCTTAGCAAGCGCTAATAGTTAATCGGTCGTACAGGTTGATTATGGTTTCCGTTCAAAATAATGATTATTATAGAGAACAATTTGTTTGAGCTGAGCATCAATTAGTAGTCTAAGTATTTCTAAGTGATCGTTTCGAAATCAGACAGCGCCGTCGGTTGAAACCAAGATTAGATGTGAGGACACTGAGGTTGGGTGATGGCCGTAGTATACAGGCCTATCTGTATACGCAGCTACACATATTTGTGCTTTTATAGTAATAACAGATTACAGATAATAAAACGTTTATCAGAAGTCGAATTATTACATATGACAGCCTCCAAGGCGCCCAGCTATCCCACAGTTCAATTTAGAGTGGCCTCTGGGAGTTCAAGGCTGAGTCAGCTATGGTGGGAATTGATCTTCGTGCTAATGTTTTACCTTTTAACCATCTGCCCATTTCGTATGAAACCAGTTAACAGGCGCACCATGAATACATGTACGTAATCATATTGTAAGAAAAGTTCACTAGATGCAGCCGTGATTTGAACACTGGAACCAAATGATGATCCAACCACCGAAACGAACATTATAGTGATGTCATTGCATACATGCGGGCATGTTCGGGTTCGCTCGCGGGTATATTTAATTGTAGGCTATGGCCTATGGCCCAGTCTCGAACTTAGTTTCACCGCTGTGGATCCCTCCCTTTGTCTCAGTCTCTTGTTATAAGGACCAACTATTCTGTTTTAATTTCTTATCAGTCCCTTAACTATGCATCCGAAAACTGCCTCTTCGTCGGTAATGGCACTGGCGCCTTTGACCAAAGTGGCGCTACATTATAGATGTACTTGATTGCGATCATTTTCGGGGCAATCTATGTCCGATAAGTTGGGCGCGAAAACACATTACAATCATTACTTTCATACTCAACGAACAATAATTTATTGTTCTGTGGTCTTCAAAATCCTTGAAACCCAATATTTTAACAGTTTAACTACTTCGAAGATACGACGACGATGATAATGACGATGAGTCGATGAGGGAACAATGATGATGATGTTGCACAATTACTAAATACGGAGTAACCGATGACCCGTTGTCAGAATGAGTATTTCAAGTGTACTTTACCCGATGATAGCGTAACAAACGAATCGAAAGTAAGTTAAACGGCCAGGCATTTCTTCAGCCTAGTTTCCAGATGAAGCACAGACTATCTTCACCCATTCGATTATAAGTCCTCTCCTCATCTCTTCCCTCTTCGTATATTTACACTAAAACAATGCTAAAGATTATAAGAAACGAAAATTCCCTTTTCATGACTACTTCGATATCTGTCACGTCACGTTCGATTCTGCCAGTGCTAGGAGCCACCGACGACGACGATGTCTGCAACTGTTGTCTGTATGTGGGCCTGTTCAGTCTTGCTCCTATCACCCTCCCTCCCTCCCTCCCTCCCTCCCTCCCTGCAGATTTGTAAGCTTGCTGGATAATAATCTTGACGTACGTGGAGCTGAAATGTGGAATGACAAAACCTCACCATGAGGGGAACTGAGCAGAGGCGGAGACTTAGAGGCGGTCCCCTCGAAATTATAGGTGGGGATGGAACGGATAATCTATCTATCTTAATTAGGCCTTAGGACCATATTTTCCCTAATATTTCATTAAAATGTCACAATATATTATACATTTCTACAGTGTTTGCCCTTTTAAAGCGGGATGTTACTTATTGTTTGGTTGTTTTTTAAGTCTAAAAAATTGTAATTGAACAAATTTTGTTCAAATATATTTCTTCAAAACCCCTTTCGACCTGTCCTCTTAAATGTTGTCTTGCGAGCGTCTGCATGAGGCAGCTCGTGTAAGTGGCGTTGCCTCGAACTATGACGATTTTAGGGCGCTGCTCTTAAAACTTCCATCGAATTGCCATTAGAGATGAGATACTACGAGGACGTCAATTTAAGTTAGTGGATATCATCCAACCTCCTCAGCACAACCCTTTAAATTCATCATCCTAATTCTATGGGCCTTCCCGACCATGCGAAAAAATCCAGACCTTTTCCTGCACCTACCCACTAACTTTTTTATTTATATTCTACAGTCTGCAGGCCTATATATATATATATATATACAACTTCCACAATACTCTAAGATAACATAATTGTATAATGTCATATATCTTCGCGAATTCATCACCGTCCAGCCAATCCGTTCTACTCGATCATTCTAGAGCTCACGTCTCCTCAGTCTTTCTCGACCTCGGTATTACTGGGCTTACTTATCTCAAGTTCTTTAACCGATTCATAGACCTGTCCCACAATGCACCACGCCTCTAGAACGATCGATCTGCCTGAGATGAATTTCACAAATATTCGATTTCTTCTTCATGAATGCCAATCACCCACCATCATCTGCCTTAGGCTACTCCATCTTTCACTCCGCGGGAATTTATCCACAATAATGTTAGTTAGCACATGTTTATATAAGCTCTGCCGGCGCCATAACAGTGACTGTATAGTAAAATGAATAGGGAGGTAATGGGGAAAATTGGTGGAAAAAGAAGTTTTATCACACGTGATCGTCAACGATAATGCTAACATATAATATTTTTGTTATCTCAAAACATAGCTATTAATAACGGGTACACTCTAGTACAAATTCAGGCATCAGACTAACTATTTTGTAAGATTACAAAAAACCGATCTCAAAAATGTTCTAAAAGTCAGCCAAAGTTGGTAAATTGCTTGCTTGGGGCAAGATGGTGGCAATACAAATCACACGCATAAATCTGATTTTGTAACGGTGGAAAGCGAATGCGCTATGCTTTAATCAAATTCGTTTCCATCAAAGGCATTTAATCTTAAGAAAGATATCAGATAAAAACTACGGAAATAAAATAGTAATTTTTTTAAAATCGCAATGTCATTTATTGGCTCCAAACATCTGCAGCCTGCCTGACTCTCTGGATCTTGACACCTGTCTGTCGATTTTGTTTTGATTAAGCAATTGTGAATAAGCTGGCTACGGCTTGTTAAGTTGGTTACGGCGACACCGCGTTTGTAGTTGCACAATCGCATTACAAGTTTCGAGTTTACAATTACGATGGCATCAGTTTAATGCAAAATAACTAGACATGTCGATAATTACCGTTAGGCCTATAGTGGTGCAAGTTGGTTGACCTTTGAGGCAAGTTGGTTGCATCTGCCAACTTGCTCCGCCAACTTGCCCCAACAGGTCCACACTACAAAATCTCGTGGTCGCTGTTTGCACAACGC
Organism: Bimastos eiseni; assembly: GCA_959347315.1. Taxonomy (NCBI): domain Eukaryota; kingdom Metazoa; phylum Annelida; class Clitellata; order Crassiclitellata; family Lumbricidae; genus Bimastos; species Bimastos eiseni. The sequence continues at coordinate 16,525,159 of OY365822.1, forward strand.
GATTTTGGATAAATAAGGTATACAAGTAATAACGCGCAATGCATGCTTAACAAAATAAAGCACCGTAGCACATGGCTGCCATTAAACAAAAGATCAGACTTGACATGCTCATCGATAAACTTCTTGTCAGACTTCTTTCCGGCCCCGCATTATAATTATATAGCGCAAAAGAAACTTGCCCCGCAACCAGCTTGCCCCACTTCCCCTACGTGAAAAGCATTAGAAGCCAGATCAATTAACCCACAATTGAAATTGTAATGTCCAAATTTACAAAGCGTCACTCGATCACAACTTCGCAAATCATGCAAACGGCACCTGCTAATTCACGACACACGAGCTATAGTCAGAATGGTTGTCCAGAGGCACGGTGGCCGATTGGTTAGAGTGATAGGTCTACGTCGACCTGCAACGCGTAGGCCTACGTCCGAGAAGTTACGTATACTAAGTTAATGGACCTTGAGCAAGTCCTTCGCGCACAACTGCTCTGCAATATATCCAACTGCTTCGTCGAGTCGTGTGACATACATGTGCACTTCCGAACTAATTGTAAGAATTAAGGAAAATTATATCAAAGAACAGTTAATTGGTGCTGAGATATTTTGAAGATTTACATTTATATATTTCCCTACGAAATATCTGACTTAAAGTTGCGCTATGTCTACACACACGTGTACTTGATTACGATATACTTGATCACGATTTAGTTGCGAATATCAGAAATCGGAAATCGCCTAGCTGGGACTAGGCCATTCTAATTCTGATTCCTGGATGATTGTGTTCACCTTCAATGGTGTTCACTGTTCAACCGCTCTATGGTCTGCTACGCTTCATAATCAAGGATTCTATATTTAGATTGGTTTGTAAGATGGCGACTGTTGACGGAAATGATTTAATTGATTCCAGTGGAAATGGAGTCTTTGACAATGTCCTCCATTTTAGTCTTTTCATCGGAGCAATTTTTCAGCTAGTATGCATATTTTCTGTCATATTTTTGCCGTCGACTTCGGAAGAAAAGGTAATTAATTATGCCATGCACTAGATGTGTTGGTTATTTGAGTGGTGCTTCTGCGGCTCAATAGTCAGCCGCACAGCGCATGGGGGTAATTCTGTGGCTAAACGTTATTCGCATTTTATCTAATGACGACACTGACTCACCCTAACCAACCCTTACGAGGCTTATATCGCCCGCGCAGTAACCAAAACTTCTAACACCTCCACATAATACCGGATCTCAAATAACTTCATTGACAAAATTTTCCTCAGCGCATCCAATGAAAAAATTGGGTTATGGCGAAGAATACATTCCCGTATAGTAAACAATATGTACACCACAAATGCGCTCAAATAGAGTGCAGTTATCCGTATGCTCAAACCCAGTCACGTCTCATGATGCACTGCAGTAGGTAAGTAAAAAAAAGACTATGTTTTATAAAAACAAATAAAATAACTTAACAAAAGTTTCTACAAATGTTGTAAAGGTTTGTTTAATTGAAAGAATATGTTAATGAAATGAATGAATCTTCTATGGCTGAAAAATCGGCCGCAACACAAACGAAAATGTTACTTCTACAGCCGAACACACACAAAATTTAGCGAGTGAAGACCACTGCACCTGTGCAACCTTTGACACATGTGCTCTGTTAAAAACACAAAAAGTCTTAATATGCACTGTAAGGATCGGTGAGGGTCAGGTAAAACATTTTTAGGATAAGTTAGGATCAGGCTAGGCATTGTGGGATCATATAGGGTCAGGGTTAGTGTCCATTTCAGACATTTGTGAGGAACTTTCAGCCGCAGAAGTTATTTTACTATGTATTGATAGGCTAAAGGTTATGCCGCAGAGGATCCCAGCTTCTGAAATTTTGAACAGCATGTTCTTGATAGGTTTCTCATGTCCAAAAGGACTAGCTAAACTCGCAAAATAAGTACTGTCTATTTAAGCTCACAACACAATAAACAGTTTTCAAATGACATTGACTCAAACGAAAAGGCAATGCTGTGATTTGGCTTTTGTGATGTTTACTTTGAGATATGACAATTACAGCATTCATGCGTGATGTGCTGCACTCGCTTTCTGTCTCACGGTGCATTAGCTACAGGATGGCAGCACTTGTCTGGCAGTGCCTTGCTAGTAGCGCTCCATCTTATTTGTGTAGTCTCTGTTGCCTGGTTTCTGTCATTTCCTACCAAGTGGGGTAGCTATTGATCCTGCAAGCTCAATCTTTCATCAAACAGCACCGAGCCTCCTCAAATCTTGTTTGCTTGGCTGCAACCTGGCTGGGAGGGCGTCTGAGTAGGTTTCTTGAAGGTACACTATATAAATTTTCTGAATGAATAAACAAAAGAATATATTAGCTTAAACGGACTCATGTTGGTGTTTTTACTTACCTAAATTGTATCTCTTGCCTATGACCCTTCGAATATCTCAGCCCTCTTATATTCGTCAAACCTCTTACACAGCTGCTCGCTATCCAACTGCCCGGGTCTACTCGCACATCATCATATCAAATCCTAATCAGCTAAGTTCAACAGTTCAAAGATATCATCAGAGTCTTTTGCAGATCAATCGTCGCCCATCTGCTTCTTTAGGCGTGCTTCACCTTCTAGTCCAGTAGAGCTAGGTTTTTGTTCAGAAGAATTTGACTAAAAGTTGTATCTACATTTATTTTATGTTTTTTAAGGAAGACGAGGCTTCTGCAAATGAACCGGCCAAAGAAGTTGCATCATCCGAGCGAACACAACCTCGAGCAGAAGTCCAAACATCAAGTCACAGGAAGCGACTTGAGAAAAAGAAACGCAAATGAAAAGAAATTGAGAAAATAGTTCATGTCATCTTTATAAAGTCGGATGGTGTTGTTTCTGTCTACACATTTGATGCCTGAAGCATGTTCTGTCTGAATAGCATATGAGGTTTTATTTGAATTATTGGTGAATCACATTCAGCTCCAAATCTTGACCTTTGCCATGTACATAGTTTGTGAACCATCAGCGACGAATGTCTATTGACACTGTTGTTTCTAAACAAGTCTACACTCTACAGCAAATATTACCTAAAGTCATCATGGAGTGTTTGAGGTAATTATTCATGCAATTTTTATATGCTCTTCACTAAGATGTGAAATTCAAAAAGCACTTTTGCATACTATAAGAGCACTCTTACATTCCCCAGTGGTACCTCCACAAAAATGAATTGCATTAAATGTAAGCTGAATCTTGCAAATTCAGGTTATTGGAGCATTGGATTAACCTATTATTGGCTTCTTTTGGTGCTGTGTTAGTTTTGTCTCATGAATTATGTCTTCTGGGAGATTTCTTCAGCTTGCAGACATAAATCATTTTATGAGTTGATCATCATTATATTAAATGATCTGGTGAACTTGATATTATTCTAGTACTTGCTGTTGTTGAATTACTGATCGTCCAGAATAGTAAACAAGTCATGCGCTCAGATTCAATCGATATATCACCTTTTCTCGATTAATGGAATTCTACCGAAGTATAGAGCAACAATCGAATGCTCTGTTTGAAGTAGGAAGAGCAATAGTGCATGGGTTTTGACCTTACCAGAGGTCGTTTTCTACCTTGAGGAAGTCATTAGTTTGCAATAGCTCACTACCACCAGCGTTCTACCATATGATCGTGTGTGCATTTATGTGCTTTGGAACTTTGGAAAGAGGAGGACAGAGAGCTGTAAGCCGCATCTTGTACGTCAGATCTACGTCTGACGTACAAGATGCGGCTTACAGCTCTCTGTGGACGTGTGTGGTATGTATGTATAGGTAATGTGTGGTATGCGGTGGCACTTTCTGCACATTTTGAAGTGTCTTCATTTGTTACATTGTCACAATTACATTTGATTTTTATGCATCAGAGATTTCAAATTGCAGTAAAACACCGTTTTTGAGAGCTACTTTACTACAAAGGTTCTGTAAGGTGTGTGTTCATACTTACATGATCTGCACAACCCTGGATCACTTATTCCTAATGTTTTCCAAATGTCTGAGTTTCAATCATACATATTTACTTTATAACCAGATAGAAAAGTGTGAATTTTTATATTTTGAAACATTATTTATGTACTTGGTCATGTTCTTCTGTAATGTTATTTATGTAGCACCACTTTTTTGAAGTTCTTCAACCGTAAATTGAATTCTGTTTATATGTTCTGTGCTTAACATTTTCTGAATATTTTTGAAAGAAGATGAAAAATTTATTCATTGATTGAATTCTACTTATAATTTGACCATGTTAGCAGACTCATGACTTTAAACTATTACATGGTCAAAATGAATGAACTGTGTGATATGGTGGATGACTGGATTTTCTTCAGTCTCTACTGTTTGTGTTGCATGAATTGAAGGACATGATTAATCTGAAAAATATAAAGTTATCTATTGTCTGGGCTTGTTGGTTTATATTTTCTGCCTTAGTTTTAATATTAGCATGCCTGTTGTATATAAAAAAGCTGATTCTCCTGAAAACAATAATGTACGCTAGAAAGTTCATTGTCTCGAATGAAGGCTGTAGAGCTGATGTTTAGTACTAGTCAATTCATTATTATTTTTTCAACTTGGCTCCATTTCAAGGCCACTTTTATAGAAACAGAAAACCAATTCAAAATAATACCTGGGCCTGCTTCAAAAATGTCAACTTGTCTAATACATCGAGGTGTAGCTAGGTGTACATTTTCAAAGTAATTTAGGTTGACTTCTAGGAGTTCAGTTAATAAATGGATTTACGATTGGTTTTGTTTGGCTGAACTTACGGCATAATCAAGTGTGTCAAGTTGCATCTAAGGAGTTTTATCAACCAAACTCTAATTAGCAGTTTTTCAGTGCTTGACTGGAAAAATTGATCACACACACTGAAAAGTTCATCTTGATCTTGAAGTGACGCTATGTAAATGCCAGATTGTAATTGTACTTATAATTATTGTGACGTATGAATTCGTATTATGAAATATGACACAATCAAGTTATTACGCAATCTTGAAAATAATTAAACTGCAACTGTCTTCCTGCCGCTTATAAACCATACCGCGTCAAAATTAGGTGAGTAGTAGGCCCTACAAGAATTTGATGCAACTTTAAATTAGATTATTGTAATTTGAGGTTACATATGCCTATATAGGCCTAGGCTACGTAGCCTACTATATTTATTCCAAATTTCTTGGAATTTTCGCATGTTTTAATGTTGCTTAGTATTGAGGATTGCTGACGAAACTATATGTGACGAAAGAGATCGTTATTCACTGCAAATCTTTTAATCTTTTACTGTATACCAAGGTTTCTGAAACACTTCGATCCAAGTTTGAGATAACTAACATTAACCTACTTTTTTTTCTAAGGTGTTAAATCGATTCTGACTTTGTATAGCGAAATCTCCAGTCGTCTATATAATAGAGCGAGTGACGGGCGTTTGTGATGCTGGAACCGATTGACTGCTGTATCGACTGATGGATGCTGGAAACTATTGATGGATGGCAAATCGAACATGTTTAGGCGTACTATGAATCATTTCAACCAAAATAACACGTTCAGCGTAGCATAGACCAAAATGCTTCATCGGAACTACACTTCTTGATCGAAGCTTGTTTTAAAGATGCATTTCAAGAAACACAAAACACCCTAGTTTAAAATTGTGACTTAATTGGCTTCGTACAATTTCTCCGTATAACTAGCAATATAAACGTATAGTTGACAACTAGATTTGCTGAATTAAGACAAATGCTAATTGATGATAACCAGTGGCGTAGCGAGGGGGGCTCGCGGCGCTTGTCCTAGGGGCGGCATTTTCGGCAAAAAAGTAAATATAGAATTATTGTCGCATAAGTTGCATTCTTCAAGATTCTTGTTGCTCTTGTCTAAGCCTAGCACCATTCTCTTTAGCTTTTACCCGACTTAGAACTAACATAAACCGAAGTACCAAAAAAATGAGCGAATTGCACAGTGTGTTTTTCTACATCAGAGCAATCCTCAGTTTAGTAGTTGCAGTTTAACGACACTGTGTGATAACAAAGATCATTAGCGTCGCCCTCCTCCTTTATCCAGGCTTGGGACTGGCACTGGTTGAATACTACCAGTGGCGGAATCCTCAGTTAATTTGGCAGTCATCTATATAAGAGCGCCCCGCCCCCGTTGCATAATTAGCAAGATGTGAGAAAATATGTGGTCAGGCACAAACTGCACGGGGCACATAAAATGTTTTTTGTTAAAATATATAAACGATGCTGGCATAGGAAAATTAATAGCGATAGAGCGGGGGATTCAATGAGGTGTTAAGAGATCGAATATCGTTGTTGGAATTGGAATAAACCTAAAACTAGTTTTTAATAACTAATTTATTTTTGTATTATCATAAATTTTTATTCCTGAGAACATAAGAACATTACCGTATTATTTCTAAAATTCGGCGCCTCTAATATTTGCTACGCCGAACACGGCTTCCTATGTCGCCTATGCCAGTAGCCGGCCGCGATAGACATGGCGCAAAAGAGAATTTAGACGTTATTATTATTACTAAATTTATTTCATTCAATAGGTGCGAAAGCAATGGAAAAATTAAATTAATTAGCGTCTTCTTGGGATTAAATAAATACAAACTTGCCGCCGACAAGATTTACCTGCTCTGTTTTTTATATTTATTATTCTCATCTAAACTTGATTTCAACTCACCGGCTAAATATGTTACACTAACTTTAGTCATAAATAGAAAACTATTCATTATTTATACTTATTACTTTTGTACATTTATTAGATTATTTGGATGCGTTTTGTAGCGGAAGTATCCAGGAAGTAGCACTGCGCCGTGCCAAGTGCCTACAGCCTACATCCATTTTGTTTAATATTTTAGTTTAGAGGGAATGAAAGTATGAAATAGAAAAAATGAATAGTTTTCTATTTATGCTTACTATACCGTACCGTATCTGTATAAGTTACCAGTTACTAGTCTATTCCAATTACTATGCTTACTATAGTTCCATCATGATTAAATGGTATCGTTTAGGACTTTCTTTTCAATATGTAGACAGAAAGAATAAAATGTTTACTGTTTTATCTTAATTTTATGTGAACTTTATAATTTTCGATCTATGACCTGCAAGACGTTTAGTTACTTCATTGTAAAGCCTGCTTTATAAATGGTTTCTTGGTTAATGCTATCTTATTCTATTTTTTTATTTTTATATCAATTGATAACGCATTTTAATTAGTCAAAGAGTTTAAATTGTGACAGTACATGCTGATGCTGCTACTATCTGTATTATGAATTGAATACTGAAGAAAATAATCAAATAAGGCGTCATATATTATGCCTTTCTCCTTCTGCATATCCCGGGATATGCACAGGAATAAAGTGTTGGAAACAAGAGACAGAGGCGGCATTTTGTAGCTTCGCCCCAGACGGCACTTTTCCTCGCTACGCCACTGATGATAACATATAGCATACATTTTCCTAAACCTCCCAATTTGGTTGGTTATTTAGTATAAGTTTTGGCGAGGACAGGTAGAGTGAGGTAAATCTGGAAAGGTCAGGAGAGACACAACAGGCAGATGTGAAGAGAATTCATCCTCGGAAGGTTCGGGATCTTAATAGTGATCGTAATCTCCAGACTTCATACGCTCCATTTCAAAGCTAAGAAGCAGGGCATCAGCGCATTCACGAGAACTAGATTAAGTCAAAGGAATGCGCAGCCAGCCAAGTCAGACGTAGTATGGTAGGCGCCCTATATAATACGGGGCGGCGCTATAGAAATAAGCTCTGGATTCTGCATTATTACGTACGTCGTCTGTCTGAATAGGCCTACTGACGCCACTGCATGTGCTTGTGCTTACATCATCCCAAGCAAGACCGACTTTTCACACATTTGGATAATTGTTCAATAACATAAAAATTTTGGCGAAAAGGGAAACATTTCCAAGAATTTCCAAAAAAAGAAGCCAGAAAGAATGAAAATTATTTGGCTCTGCGATAGTCGTCGTGGATATAGTCGTCGTAGATTTGCGATAGTCGCCGTCAGCCATTGACGTAGCGTTGCAATTACTCGTTAGTTATCGACTTGGGGCGTATTGAGGGGGTGAGATACGGACTGTTTCCGAGTGGGCGCTACAGAAGTATTGTTTTCCGTTGTGCATTAAAAGAGGATTATCGAACAAGCATGTCTTATTCCAAGCGTCATCCAGAAAGGATCTATTTAAACCTTAAATGGTTAGTCTTCAGCAAACCACTGAAGCCTTACTCAGCGGACTGCAACTCGAACTACCCCCATATCGGACGGGGCTGCAAGTCGTCATCCTGGTCACTATCGAATAGGCCCCGTTCCGTTACATTATGTCGAAAGTTATTCAAAGGCCGAGACGAATATTATATACAGAGATGAATCAACTGAGCGATAATGAAATAAAATAATAATTGTCGTCATTAAAATGACTTTCAACAGGAAACAGTCGCAAATTCAATCCGATTTATTCAACAAAGTGAGTGAGTAAATAAGTAAATAAGCTGTCAATTGAGTTGAGTGCGAAATTGTTCAAGAATAAATGTCGTGATACAGCGATGAAAGGAAGAACTGTTTTAAATGTAAACCTATGTGAAAGAATTATCTATTTATATTTTACCTCAAATGGAACAGATATTATTAGCTTTAAAAATGCATATAATAGTAGCTGAGCTCTCCAAACTATTCAACAATGTTGGTTCCTGTCGTCAACGTCTATTTATTCGTCTGTTAAACGGTAGAAGGTTAAAATACTTCTTCGACGAAGGAATGGATAAACAGATATCATCTCATTCCTCTCAACATCAAAGTGTAAAACTCTGGTGTTGTAAAACCGATTTTCATCCGACCTCGGACCTGCAAAATTCAGCGGATTCAGCTCAGAATCCAAAAGCTCGATTTTGCCGTCCTCAGCAATCAGCCCAATTCTGCCGTAACAATCTTCAAAATTCTCACCGCTGATAGCAGAAATCTGGGATATGTATTGCCGTAGTTTGACCCCATTCATATCGATCTCTGTCACCTCTCTTCCTAGGTATCCGCAGATACAACTAACAAGAAGGTTTCCATCTGACTTTTGAATTACGCGGTCATAAAATTTGAGCAAGGGACCATCTGGTGGCAACATTACTTCATGCTGTAATGAACCGTTAACATCGTAGATGCGTACAGCGTTAGGATTCGGATGAAACTGGTGAGAAAAAATGACCAGGCTACCATTGTCGGATACGGAAATAGTAAGCAAAACTAGCTTGAGGTCGCTCAACCATGGTGAAATGTTAATCTGATGGTTGTCATCTTTTGTGATGCGTAGCAGTGACTTACTGCGATCCTCCTTGCGGTATAGTACATACAAACAGTTTGAAATCCTGCAAGGTACAATGTCCCGCAGACTTTTTCTTGGTATTGGTAGCTGGATGACGTCTTTCGCAACTGCCAAATTGTTCCTGTCGTAGACGACAATCTTCTCTCCTTTGCACATCATAAACAACTCATCTTTCATCGTAGCAAGTTGCACGACTTTGCTTAATTGGATCGAAGACTCACATGACCGTTCCAGACGAATCGTCTTCTGGGCTGGAAAATTAATTTAAACTCTTTATTTTAAGCGTTTTAATCCGTCACATGGCTCTACAGCCTACATCGCTTGCTATCCTATAAACCGACCAAACTTCATTGAGGGTTAGTGTAGCCTACATTTCGCTGTTAGGAAACAATTGTAAACAGACGAATATCAAAGCATAGGACGCGTTTAAGCAGAAAATTATTGCCAACAAAAATGAATACGATTAAGAGGATTGTTGAAATATTTATTGAGATATTTGAGGTAGGCCTATGTGGTCCTTTATAAATCCAGATTATTAGCCTACAATGTCGGCGACAAATCGTCGCGTGAGAATTATTTTGGCACATCTACAAAATCGAAAATTCCGAGAAAAACAAGTTTGAAGATTTTGGCGGGAAAGCGTCGCGTGAGAATTATCTTGGCGTATATCCAAAATAGACACTGCTATACCGTGCAAACTCCATACAACTCTCGTGGTACGATAAACGTGTCAGGAGTTACGACAGTTAGTCTTTGATGAATATCTTTAAAGCGACATGTCGTATCTCTTAGTTATTTAACTGAAGCAAGAAAACATATTGCCAACTTCATATGAACTGTAAACGCATTTTCGAAAAAAAAGTGGAGACACGACAAGATAATTCTCACACGACGAAATATGATTTTCGGATACATAGAGAGTTAAAATTAAATATAATTAAGAAGTATATTGATAGTGAAATAATATATCTTTAACTCAAAATCATTTTTATTCATAATACACTTAATAATGCAAACTCTGAAAAAAAGAAACAAAAGTTATTTTAAAAGACACAAGTTACAAAGACTTATTACCTAATCTTTACACTGTTATAAGGATTAAGAAATTATAATATTAAACTAAAACATTTTCTTTCTTGCCTTTGCCAGAGCAAAGTAACTGATGACATCATCAAATGATTAACTGCGTAGTTTGTCACTTTCTATGCGCATGAGGCTGAAGGAACATAATTTTCTGAGTCATTGTTGTTCTTCTATATTCGTTTTTTTTATCCTATTCGTCTGAGAAAAAGATAATTCTCCAGAGCAATTTGTAACCATCAAACTAAGAAACAATCTCAAGATTGCTCCTACATTAGGGATAGCTGATTGGACACGATTGGGGCTACCGCTATCGAGTAGTATTGGAGTGGCGCACACGGTCGAGTAGCTTAGGGGTACCACTCGCGCCGCGGCAGCTGTCATAGCTATCAAGCTCCACCTACAGTGACGTCACATTTTACTTTAGTCTTTACTTATGAGTCGTAGCCTCATAAGTTCCTTCACTACTGAAATAAACGCCATGCCTATAGATCACCAAGAGTTACTCACGCGAGGTATTTGGTTAGCGTTAAAGAAATAAAGAGAAATTAGCGATTTAATAAGCTAGGTTAACCAACCCATTCCGTCCAGAGTTCTGTTAAGTTCATTTCGAAAGAAGTTGGTCGTAAGGATGCTGTTCCATTGCGGACAGACTGTTCTGAGTCGGCTAATCACAGGATCCATCCTTTCTTTCCACACACTTTTCGCCAGCTTCAAACTCTCCACTTCCATGGCCACTGCTTTAACGAAAATATACTCAAGTAGCTCCATCGGTAGATCTTGCAGCTAAACAGACACACCACTCAAGAGTTCATACATCTGGGAACTTTCTTTAGAAATCCATAATATCTAATCAAGCAAAATGAATTGTCTTTAAAAGCCGAGTCGGAAACAATACAGCACATCCAATGTTGGAGAAGAATACCATTAGGCTTATCAATTTACATTAGCGGGCTAAGCGGCCTAAACCCCAAAGAATCAATAGGACAATCTGGACATTGATATTGTCCTATTTAGCCGGGGTTGGGTCGAGAGCGCTTATGAGTAGATATCTTGAAGGCGCACTATATAAATTCTTCTAAATAAAAAATAAATATATCTATACATAATAATAGACAATAATATATATCTCACAGCTACTTGTCATCTGATGTTGTTTTTGAGGAGAATGTAGAGCTTTACAGAAGAGGCTGCAGTATAGTATGTGAGGTTGTACGTATTGCTGCCGATTATATCTTATTGTTCTCAATGAGCAGCATTAAATTTCTTTATTTTTCTGAGAACGTTAGTTGCTATCAAAATGTTTTCAATTTACTTCCTTTTTAGAGCAATTTTTTATCGGATTCCTCGATTATATTATTTGTAGACTGTAAGACACGATATTCAAACAAATCACAAAACTCTCCTATGCGATAAGTAGTGACTTGCATTTAACGCAATTATTCAACTCACCGTTGTGTGAATCTGTAAGTCGAGTCTCTCACGTTTACAGACTTTGTCATCATGTTGGAATAGCGCTACAGAACAGAAAAAGTAAGTAGGCAAGTCAGACATCTAGGCAATGCAAGACAAACGATACGTTGTTAGGTAAATAGCTTAAAATTCCAAAGAAGCAGAAGTTATTCTTCCCGAACAAAATTTGGCGGTGATCGGGTGTCCCGCTAAGCGAATCCCAGACGCATGCGACAATGGATATGATCAAGTGTAAATAGAAAAGGATTGACTACAAAACCCCACTTATCATTAAATAAGTAAGTAAAGATGGAAGTGGGCATAGGCGTCGATGTTTAGCAAATGGTATTGAGGCAAGCATTTCATTCCGCGATCCCTCATCAGATCGCCTGTCCTTCTTCCTAATTTCGTTTCTCGTGTCCCAGAATTCTCCATTTTCTTAAATCCGTTCACCTGGCAACAGACTAGCAGTTAATATTTATGAAGACACCTTTTTGATTATTCTTATATTGAATGCGATTAAGTTAATTTTATTAGATTTATTGCGATGGGAAATTATTAGATATTCTGAAAAAGAACATTCGGGTAACTCCACTCTTTCTTCAGTACCATAGTGAATGATTAGGCCTACTGTGGCAAGAGCCTCGTTGAAACTTTTGAGTCGGTACAAATGGAAACTTGTAGGAAAATACCGCATTACACCAACTGCCTATATCTTCACTATATGGGTCGCGTGCAGCCATGGAGTGAAATCTATTGGAGTCACTGGACAGCAAAGAAGTAAAAAGAGCGATGAAAACTTTGTTTATATATCAACTTGCAGTCTGAACCATCGCTTCTTTCTGGATCGTTACTTGATTCTTTTGAGATCCGCTTCTTCGGCATGACCTCCGAGATGTAACGTAATGTAGTGTATAGGACCTGCAAGAGATGAGACTTCAATCGACTCTGCTACTAATCAACCCCAATATTGCAAGAAACGATGATCAGTTTCAGCCGAATGCTGAGCAGATCACAAGTGGTATTGCGAAAGAAAACCGCTTTCGATAAAAGTTAACAGATAATTGAATTTATGTGAAAACTCAAAAAAATTGCCAACTTCTTGACACAGAAAATGGCTTCTCTTTAAATGCACACTGTGACGTCACACAATAGACATGATGCTTCACGGCCAGCTTATTATTTGGATGACGATGAATACTTGTATTTTGGATTCTATGCATGCATATGCATTATTTTATATTGTGTTGTGTTGTATTGTGTTTAAGTATTTATAGAGCGCATCTAGTAGGGTGAACATATATAGTTCTATAGATATACTAAACCTGCTTCTTCTCGCGCCGCGAGAAGAAGCAGGTTTTAAGAAAAGCGAAAGAAGAAGTGAGACTGCGATATAGAATTTTAGAGCGAATCAATGGAGAAAGAGCGTTCCACTGAGAGGGGCCAATTGAAGCAAAGAATCGAGACTGAGCCATAATTATTCTAGTTGGAGGGACCAAGAGGTCAAGTCTATTGAACGAGTAAAGTGGACGGAGGGAAGAAGCTAAATGAGGCCAACGTATTAAGGCAACAAGGTATCTCGCAGCTCAGCGGAGTCTTCTCCGCTGAGCCTAGAAGATTGGTTCGAATTTTAAATTGTATGCGAGCATGGAGAGGGAGCCAGTGAAGTTCATCAAACATAAACGTAGAGATACGAGAGATAAGGGGAAGGCGAGCTATCAGTCTTGCATCTGTCTTAAGTACTCAATGAAGAGGAGAGAGCCGAACCTTTGGAAGGCAAATGAGAAGTGAATTGCAGTAGTCAATTCTAGAACATACAAAAGCATGAAGTAAATAAGTGAAGGTGGAGGAAGATATAGAACGCTTAGACGACAATAGGATGAACGCGTGAGATATGTGTTCTACAAATGTAAGAGAACTATCAAGCATAACATCAAGATCACGAACACTTTACGAGAAAGAGAAGAACGGGAACTTTTCAGAGAGAGCGAAATCAAGCCTCTGACGTTGCTGAGTAGTGCTAAACCAGATAAATTGAGTTTTAAAAGCATTACGAAAGAGGCGATTATATAGATGAGTGAAGAACATTAGACAGGGATTGAATGCTTTCAACTGATTGCAACTGGTTATGATGGGGACCAGGAATAAAACCAGATAAATTGAGTTTTGAGGCGATTGTATAGATACGTACATCAGCAGAAAATAGATGACCAGCGGCACCGCAAATCGAGAAATTAGAGGAGGCTTCAGCCGTTTGTACATACATGTATAGGAAAAACAAGAGAAGACTGAGAACAGAATCCCAGATTTATCCTCGGGTCGACTCGCTAGTCGGATCGGGTTGGGTCACAAATATCTGCTGATTAGTCGGGTCGGGTCTAAAACCCTGACCCATTTCGACTCACCAATTTTAAGCAGAGCTCAATCTTCAACTCTGTGCTATTCATAATTTTATTTAATTACAATCAAATAAATTGAATATGGCGCAAAAATGAAGGGCAACACCGAACTCGGCTCAAGCTACAACTCCTTTTTACACCGAACTCGGCTCAAGCTGTCGTATGGAATAATCTCTCATGAATTTATGAAAAAAACGAAAGGTCAGCGGATTTATTTCAAGCGCGTGTGAGTTAGCTGAGGTAGGCAACGCTGGGACATGCGAACCGCACTCTTAAGAGTATCTTAAGACTCTTACTCTTACTCTAAGAGTATCGGGAATTCTTTTGCATGTATATATGGATAAGGTAAGTTTAGGCCAAAATAAATGGAATAAACGAAGGGTATCTTCCCTGATACGTCCTCACTGCATCAACTCTAATGCGTGTTTGAAAAAGAAAAAGCTTTGCATAAGAGATGCACATTAAAATTTACCTTAATAAACAATATCACAAGTAAGTTTTAATTTTCCATATTAGCAAATACGCAAAGGAGGTGACACTATATCCATGCGTTGACTATGCTATTAGCAAGATGTTAGAAGGAGACACAATTCGGCACAATTGTGCTGACTAAACGAGTAACTTACGAAGTAAAACTGTACTTTAGCTTATTTAATTATTTCATAGTTCATATCTTGCATTTTAGCGTTTTTAATTAACGTTATATGTACGTTATGCATTTCCCAGTGGATTTTCACGTTTAAATGGAAGCTGGATGTGATGAAAGGGCCATGCTTAAGTAGAAGCTGGATGGGATGAAAAGATTCATACTTATAAGTAGAAGCTAGATGTGATAATAATAATTATGTTTAAATAGAAGATGGATTGATAAAATGACTCACGTCTAAATTGAAGCTGGATGTGACGAAAAGATTCATACCTAAGTAGAAGCCGGGTGTGATGAAAATAAACCGGTTCAAATGGAAGCTGGATTTTGGAAACGATTCATGCTTAAGTAAATGCTGGGTGTGACGAAAAGAATCCTACCTAAGTAGAAGCTGGATGTGATGAAAATATATCTGTTTAAATGGAAGCTGGATTGATAAAAAGATTAACGTCGGCGAACTATCCGGTCACCCTGTCATGGCTAGATGGACGGAAGGTGGGTGGGAAAAAAGGAACGGGATGGTGGTAGTGGCAGTTTAACGACAAAGATTATTAGCGTCACCCTCCTTCTTTATCCAGGCGTGTGACTGGCACTGCCCGAGTTCTTGCAGCGGCGAAGTTAAAAGGAACTGGAGGAGACAGGTAGGTATGCAATGATTTAGAATGTCTCCCATCCTACATGTATACCATTGCATACATGTCTCCTCCATGCAGTTCCAGATCCAGATGGACATGGAAGTAGCGAGAACGGAACAACAGACGGTTTTCCAGAGATTAACATTTTGCTGAGCAATATCATGATTTTTATGCGCCATAATACTCGTGACATCAATGGAAGGCTTTTTCATGCGATACGATAAAGAAAATCAGAATATGTTGGGGAAGTGCAATCGAAGAACAATAGATTATGAGAGACACGTCAGACAGATGTGTATGTAGAAGTTGAAGCGTAAACGTATGAGAAAGAAAAAGAAACAGACAGCTGGATAGATGGATAGACACACAGACAGACAGACAGACAGAATTTGCGATCACAAATAATCTTGTAGAGCCGATCAAGTGTATGAAGGACAGCTGCAAAAATTGCCGCCGCGTTTGACTGAACTCGTGTGATTATATTGATGATCGTAAGCGTTTAGAGCTCAAACAAACGGAAGTAGTGTTTGTATGCCACAATTATGACAGCTATACGGACTGTTTTTTGGCATACAATGTAGGTAGGCCTAATGCAGGTTTTCAGTGAAAGTTTTTTTGCGACAGACTGCTGCCGTGTTTCACATACTGCATTCTCCTGTCAACAAACTACTTCCGCGTCTTCTTCTTTGCGCGCCGCAGAAATCTCCAGATTACAGTACAATACGGTTATTATACGGTTATCCAGGTTACAATACGATCACGATTCGCATGACAATGTCCTAACGTGTTGGTGTATATTATAAACAGGTAGGTATGTATACACTGCAGGCTATGACAGCATTCAAAAAGGAACACTCTGCGCATGTTCAGCGGAGCGAAGAAGCAATATTATGTCGAAGGTCTATGATGGACGTTCCCGCTGGAGCAGAACAGCGTTGGCTTCGTGTTGAATTCTAAACTCAAGACGTAAGCTGAAACGAACGTTCCCAACAGCTAAGCGTAGGGCATCGGTTGATCATTATATAGATTGTGTAGAGTTCTATCTGTTCCCTATATTCATTTTCGTATGCAATAAGTGTGTAACTTGCCAGCAAACAGCATCGAGAAACAACCTAGACAACAAATAATAAAAACACAGAGGCTCTGAAAGGCAGGTTTTATTTATATTTTACTCCATAAATTCTGTTCATGTACACACAATAACCTAACTATGTTTTGTGTAAATACACAATATGCTAACTATGTTTTGTGTATATACACAATATGCTAACTATGTTTTGTGTATATACACAATATGCTAACTATGTTTTGTGTAAAAAATACACAATATGCTAACTATGTTTTGTGTAAAAAATACACAATATGCTAACTATGTTTTGTGTAAAAAATACACAATATGCTAACTATGTTTTGTGTAAAAAATACACAATATGCTAACTATGTTTTGTGTAAAAAATACACAATATGCTAACTATGTTTTGTGTAAAAAATACACAATATGCTAACTATGTTTTGTGTAAAAAATACACAATATGCTAACTATGTTTTGTGTAAAAAATACACAATATGCTAACTATGTTTTGTGTAAAAAATACACAATATGCTAACTATGTTTTGTGTATATACACAATATGCTAAGTGTCGGATTGATTTGATTCCAAACGATTCATTTGATTAATGCCTAATCGATGTATAGGTTATCATATACGCACCCAATTGAGTAAAATGACTGCAGTGACACAGACAACTGTTATTGCAGAGTGTGTTCGTGGATTAGAAATGGATATTGATGAAAACGAGGAGAGTGTAAATGCGGTAATTACGAAGCATATGGACTTCTTAGAAGAACGAATTGATCCAGACTATGGACTTCTTGATAAACTACGCGCAAATGGAAGTCTTTCATGGAAAGAAATTTCTAAAATTAAGGACAGAAGTCCTTCACATGAGAGAAATTCTCAGCTGTTGGATTATATCCTGAAGAATCACAGCGGCACTCGTTTGGTGACATCTCTTCAAGAGGCAGAGCAAATGCACATCGCTAATTACTTGATCGCAAATGCAGGTAACCCATATCGTCATCTTAAGAATTCAACTAGAGCATAATTATACAGCTGAATCCAGATTACTCAGCGTGGATCAGTCAGATGGCAATCAGAATATAAATCATATTTTATTCAGTTTCACAAAAGGGTCGAAAAGTTAAATTGCCGCGTTGGATGGTGGGTGGTGGCTTAAAACTGAGCAACTGTCAACAGAGGTCGGTAAAGGTGACAAATAATTATGTTATTATATTGTGATATGTGTGAATGGTGAGTTTCCAGTTTTCACGAAAAAGCCTACATAGACATTTGACGTACAATGGTCTAATGTCTTCGTAGGCGTGCTGTGATGGCCAAAATAGGTCAGATACGGTTAAAAATGCATTACGGCGAATCAGGTTAGCAAAGACGTAGGCAGTGAGGGCAAGGGCGTCATCTTCGTTTTTTAGTAGGGCTACTGGGGAAAACGCTGTGTCTGAGTCAATTGCACCACAACGAACACCTGCCAAGTCATGGTGGGTCTGTGAGAAGGAGGTGGCAATACGGGATATAGTTTCTATAGTCCACAAATGTTTTGAAGCAAAATTCAAAACGTGACAAAGATATTTTAATATGTATATGCAACTAACTCTGAAACATAGTTTGACTCCATGAATCGATTATATAAAGCAATGAAAACAGTTGTTTTCAGAATATAAGTCTGAATTTGGCGGATTATGGCCGTTAACAACGAATGAAATTTCAATTCTGGACACCAACCAGGAAAGTTTAACCGATCTGCTGGAATTGAGTGGTCTACTTGGCCTCCTCTTCGCAACAAAGGTCATCAACAGAAGGCAAATGGATTCAATTTCTTCGAAGCCAACTTCACATGAGAAATCGGAGACGCTGCTGGAGGTGTTACGTAGACGCAGCTTAAACGACTACAAGCAGGTGATTGCCTGTCTTCATAAGACTAAGCAAAGTCACATCGCAGAGATTTTCGACAAAGGTGGAGGTACAATGAACACAGTCGTTTCAATCCTCACCTGCTCACTCTTAAAGCTAAAATAAGAAATAAACCAAAGCCAATGTTAATGACGATGACAAATCTGTCTTTCTGTTACAGGTTTCGACTCAAGTGTGAGTTTCATAGCTCGTACCACCTACACGTAGGCCTATAAAATTCTTGAAGTAGCCAAAATGCTTGTCAGAAATGGACTCGAACAGAGCACCGTCACATTATTTCTCCAAACTTTTAAGGAATGTTAAGAAGGCCAGAAGAGCAGAATGATAGTAATACAAGCGATAAAATTGAACTATTTTTTTAAACCTTAATATTATTATGCATATGCCTTAAGCGATTGTAACAACAGTTACTACCGTTGTATCTTTCAGCTCTTGTCAGAGTCCACGTTGAACTGGGTGGTGATGAGCAAACGGAAGATGAAATCATAAGAAGATTCAAAGAGGTTATGCTCAGCAAAACTGCGGAAGAGAGAAGAAGCATAATGGCGGATATGCAGATCAAAGCAGCTGAGAAGGGACATAGCGTCGTTCTGTACTTCTACTGCAAATCGTTGAGCGATTTAGTTGAGCTTCGTGAAATGAACATATCCGGAAAGCTAAAGGCAATGATTGAACGGCTATTCAATCGACTCCTTTCTAATTTACAGCACTCAGAAGTAACTGCTGAGAATCTAACGTTTGTCGTTGAATCAATTTTCACTGAACTGCTGCAACGTTTTCAGATTGTGCATTCCACGGTGACCTTTTCGGAGAACGAGTACAAGAAATGCAGATCACTTTTTCCAGGTGCCATGAAATCTTGATTGGGACATTATTATTATTATGCAATTATGCGTGCACATTAATGTTTAAATAACAGTTTAGAGCACCATGTAATTTTACGATTAAGGTAAAATCTTAGCAGATATGAATATCCGATCGACATGTTTAAAAAGGGGTTAAACAGAGCCTGAACAAATTTTATATGTGTCTGAACTGGCTGTTTCAATTATAAACGCACTCCCTTCATCGATTCGAGATCGTGGGAATATTCATTCCCGTCAGCATTTTAATTCAATTGGGTTGTCCAAAAAGATTTCGCTGTATGCAGATGGAAATTTGATAACTCTCAAGGTGCGTCAAATAAAGACAGGTGGCTGTTTCACTTCTTCTATACTTATGCGATCTAAAAGAGGGAAGTGTTGAGTAGAGG
Source organism: Bimastos eiseni (assembly GCA_959347315.1). Taxonomy (NCBI): domain Eukaryota; kingdom Metazoa; phylum Annelida; class Clitellata; order Crassiclitellata; family Lumbricidae; genus Bimastos; species Bimastos eiseni. The sequence goes on from OY365822.1 coordinate 16,544,933, forward strand.
AAGGAGTTAACATGGAGTCGGTGGTCCCTTATTATCCTTCAGTCGCTTATTATCACCAGTCCATAGACTCGAACCAGTTGATCGATTGAGCTGAAACGATTCTCAACAACAAACTATTTATTTAGTCGTAATGCTACATGAAAATAATGCAGGACGACCGAATAGATAATATCTGTGACCTCCGCTGTCTGTATTCACCCGTTTATTTAATTTTAACGGAGGTCAAAGCGGACGGAGATGGAGTTGGCCTAAAACAAGACAACCTTTGAAGTTCGAGGGGGTCACTTAAAACCTGTGGTAGTGGACAAATTTCTTAGATTACAATTTTGAACAGGAATATTTATGGGCAGAGAGAGTTGATCTCCAGTTTCATTTGTTGGGAGTAAGATGCTAATATAGCTCGATCTTAGCTAGATTATGTAGGTCTGTGTTTACAAAGAGACCAGCATTACACGAAACCTGAGCTTCATAACTTAGTCGTTGCAATTTAAGACAAGAACTGGAGATCAGATGATGCAAGTTTTAAGACGCATATTGTCGAGTTCAAACATTTTAAATTATTATATAGAGCCGATTAGAACTTTTAGCATATTTTTTTATTTTTACGATCCTGAAGTTTATTGAGATGAGAAATATATGCCCCAAGCTAATCTCATTTTGTAAACATTGGCCTTTCTTACTTAGTCTAAGTTACAAAAAGTTATACAACATCCTGTAGTTTTCTTATAATGTATGTCACGCGTTTAGAATTTACTTTCTGTGTCATTTCTACCTGCAGCCGACATAAAAATGCGGGCAGTTCTTGACTTTGACCATGAACAGATGAGCAAGAAAGAAAATTATGAGCTACAAGAAATCATACAGAGACGGAGAGGAAAAACAAGCTTCGATGAACAAGTGATGAAGAATCAATTGGGTGAAAATTACTATCCAGAAGAATACACGGATCCTAAGGCGGTGGTGCTTTCATTCAAGAAAGGAAGCAAAATGGAGACAATCCCTCCTGAAAACATAGGGTGAATATCTATTACAATGCAGACAAACATGATTTTTGATTTTCACATAGGCCTAATCAGCAAATGGTTAAATCGTCAAAAGCGGATGATTACGATTCTTTGCTATAAATTCTCATTGAACAGTTTAAATCCAAGTGATCAGCTTGATGTGAAAACTGCTTCGCGACAGGAGTAAAGTAATCGGATTTTGCTGTTATTGTAGGCCAATAGGCCTATATGGCTTCAGCTGAAGTGTGCCATTGAAATCTTTGCAGTCAAGAATAAAATAAGGAGTTATCTATGGATTTATTCTAAAAACTTCATAAAAGACACTTGCGAAAAAGGAACGAGACGATGATAAATAATTAAGAGTTTATAATTTTGGTTGTAGCGAGAACGTTGGTTGGTGGATGGTGAGGCATTTGGAAAGTGGACAAATTGGATTCATGCCAAGAAATCGAGTTGTCGTTGGTAGGTGTCTACAGGTGCCTCAAAATACTAGCATTTCAAACTCGTGTAAGCATTTTATAATTAATGCAGAGCAGGTACAATGAATATATTAAATTTCGAATATGAGATTTAGTGAATTGAAGATTTTAAGTTATATTTAAATTTGACTAAAATTATTTACAGATTTTGCTTCAGAAGACCAATCGGTGAAGACTACGTTAAGGCCGAACATTTGTATTGTTATGAAAAATTGATAAAGGCGATAAAAGTGCCTATAGATAAGATAGGCTATGTAGTTTAGATTAGTTGCCAAGGAAAATTAAAGAATGCAATTTTGCAATAGCTCAACCTCTCCATTTGGTCTTTTGATAACAAGGAGATAAATATTAGTATTATCAGAGAATATTTATTGGTGGCTAAAGTTTCTGTCATTGGGAAATGCTGAATTTATATACATCGCTGGCTTAGGCATCTATTGAGAAAAGAGGGTCTGCTGCTGACGACGCAAAAAGGAAGGACGCTGGAGGAGGCAACAAGGGGAAGGAAATATTGAACATGCTAAGTGACCGAAATAATCAGTGAAGAGCCTTATGTAACTACGAAGAGGAAAGCGAGCAGCAGAGGGAACTGGTTAGAAAATGAGCCAATTGAAAATTTTCTATTGCTCATTGTTCCTTTATTTATCATTAGGGACAAAATAATTCTTGTGGTCAATTGACAACTTCAGATATATGAACTTCCTCTGGAGTTGCTCGATGTCATTCTCCAAAAGTCTTATCTGCTTTACGCATTGAGTAGAAAAGACTCAGTCAAGAGAAGCGATGACGAGTTTCTTATCAATCGGTTGTCATCCGTCGATTTCTGTTGGTCTCAACGATTCACGAAGAGCAGATTCAAAAGGAGCATCTGGCGCCATCTCAAAGGTCAATGATGAAAACACTGACTTGGACTAAAAAGCCTAACAACATCCAAACCTGAGGGTTATCTGATCTGACGGTTATCTGACCTTAGAGTGATCGGACCTTAGAGGATCTGATCGTAGACTGATCTGACCTGAAAGTTATCTGACCTCAGAGTTATCTGAACTTAGAGTGATTTGACCTTAGAGTGATCTGACCTTAGAATGATCTGACCTTACAGTGATCTAACCTCAGAGTGATCTGAATTTAGAGTGATCTGACAATAGAGTGATCTGACCTGAATGTGATCTGACCTTTGAGTGATCTAACCCTAGAATGATCTGATCTTGTTGTGATCTGACCCGAAAGTGATCTGACCTTAGAGTGACCTGACCTGAAAGTGACCTGACCTCATAGTGATCTGACATAAGAGTAATCTGACATTAGATTGATCTAACCTGAAAGTGATCTGACCTTGGAGTGATCTGACCTGAAGGCGATCTGACCTTAGAGTGATCTAACCATTGAGTGATCTGACCTGAAAGCGATCTGACCTTAGTGTGATCTAACCATTGAGTGATCTGACCTGAAAGCGATCTGACCCTAGAATGATCTGACCTTAAAGTGATCTGACCCGAAAGTGATCTGATCTTAAAGTGATCTGACCTGTAAAAGACCTGACCTCATAGTGATCTGACATTAGAGTGATCTGACATTAGATTGATCTAACCTGAAAGTGATCTGACCAATGAGTGATCTGATCTGAAAGTGATCTGACCTTAGAATGATCTGACCTGAAAGTGATCTGACCTTAGAGTGATCTGACATTAGAGTTATCTGACATTAGAGTGATCTGACCTGAAAGTGATCTGGACTTAGAGTGATCTGACCTGAACGTGATCTGACCTTGGAATGATCTGACCTGAAAGTGATTTGACCTTAGAGTGATCTGACATTAGAGTGATATGACATTAGAGTGATCTGACCTAATCCAATTTACTGTGACCATCTAATCAAAACAAGTGCAGTGCATTTCTAGCCTAATCTTAATCGATGTTGTTTGAATTGTTTTACTCTGCATTCTTTTATATACTTTATGATCATGTTTAGAGCTAAAGAAATTGAGAGTGAAGAAGTGGCTACGATATCAGTTGTAGAGTCTTACGAAGGATCAAAGGCAGACAGCGTCATCTTTAGGAACAACCGATCGTATCTGGAGGAGAATATTATTCATCTCAGAGAATTAATCAAGCGATTGAGATCCAACGACTGTCTGACGGATGTCGAAACGAGGCTTCTCAGCAGACAGGGCAAGATGATCCAGGGCAAGATGATCCAGGGCAAGATGACACAGAGCAAGATGAAGTTCTTCAACAGGAACAACACCCCGGACTTCCTACACGTGATGCGATACTTCGATGAAACGAGGCTCAACGCTGTCATTCGTTGTCTACGTAGACGCAGTCAGAAACTGACAGCAAGAGTCGTCGAAAACGGAGGAGGTGTGAGATGAAACTGATGTATTTCACAAATCATTTATAAATCATGTATCGATCTGGGAAGAACAATAGCGAGAAACTTCTGAATTTCTGCCATAAGCTCGAGCTTAGACCTATAGACCTACATGTAGGCCTATACATTGTCATGCAGTTCTTCAATGTCCAGCATTTTTAATGTAAGCAACTCTACCAGAAACGTGTTGTCCTGCATTATACAGCAGCAATTTATTTTTATTACCTCATATTACCTTTATCTGCTGCAATCAAATGTAATCTTTTACGTGGTAATAATTCCTTCACAGCTTCAAATCAGTAGACCTGCTTTGCAAACGTCATAGCCAACGATGTAAGCAAAAGGATTTAGCTCTACGGTAGCAAACATTCTTAATTATATGCAAGAATATAATTTAGCTAGAATTAAGAAACAAGTATAGGCGAGACATAAATGAAAATATTGTTGAAGTTTTCTTATTGTCTGTGTAGCTGTTTTTAAAGCAATCATTCTCAGTCAAGACGCAACAAAGAGACGCTTACTCTCACAAGATCTGGTCCAAAGATTCAACGACCTTCGAGACAAAACTAAACGAAAATCACATCGAATGGAGAAACTCATCAGTCAACTGAAGAAAGACGACATAGAAATCCTCAACTCTCTACAAGACGGACAGACTCTGGTCGTCGTTTGGATCTGGTGTCAATCGCTGAAGGCTATTGAAATAATTCAGAAGCTCGACGAATCCAACTATCTTCTAGATATATTCATTAGATTAATAAAGTCTGCGTCATCGTCTTCTGACATAACTAAACCATCAGCTGTTTGCATATTCAGAGATCAGTTCAAGAAGTGTTTTGGCAAGTATACCATAGCTTCAATCAGTGCTTAATCCAGATGCTAGTCTGTTTGCCCACTTTCTTTGTTTCACGCATATCTCGATCTTCGTGACCGAACACTGTATACACTGGCTTCCGTTCATTGCCAGCCCTCAGTTTAAAGTTTTTTTCCTTGCTTCAAGAGCATGTTTGGGGGCGAGATCCACGTACGCTATTTCGGCTGCCTCTCGTCACTATCTCCGATCTTCAGAACTCTTGGCACTTCGATCTCGCCATTGGGCGTTTGAGTTTGTTTGTAAACTCTTTGCTTTTGAACGATATTTCCTCTATGACTCGCTCTGTGATATTAACTGGGAGTGCTTCTCTGTAACTTCTGGCTCTCCCCGTACTATTAAGACCTTTCCTTCATCGAGGGGCTTTTCGCACTTGAAATGCATTCGGAATTCAGGAATGTATTCGGGCAGTTACCAATAAACAGGTAATATGATTAACGGTCAGTTAGAGAAGGACCTGTAATTACGATGCTATGACATTGAGTCTAAAGTCTAAAAAGTCTAAAAGTCTAATATCTTTCCTTGATATTAATTATTCGATTAAATTTGCTAAGAATTGACGGCTTTCTATTTTAGCGTTAAGTTCCATTGTTGTCAACTTCACAGAGAGAATCGAAGTGGGAGAAGGGGGATATGTCTGGGGAATAACTAAACTGCGAAATGAAATCTGCGTCCTCTGCCAATCGTATTCAGGCTTTCAACATGTAATTCATGTCTTTAATGACCGGAATCCATTCCGTCTGCTGAGGAAAATTGAAACAAAAGAGATTAAATTTCCTATTGACATTGGATCCAGTGAGAAGGAAACGTGTCTCTACGTGATTGACCAAGGAGCGGATAAGTGCGTCTGGAAGATAACCAGACAAGGAAGCGATCAACATGAAATCATTAAATGGCTGACCATTGATTATCTACCTCGTGTTCTGTCGGTGTCCAGTGCTGGTCACTTGTTGATAGTCACCTGGAGAGATGGATCGTCCAATCTGAGCGTCTACGAATCAGACGCTACAATTCTTCTTTCTATTCAGTTACCAAGAGACGTCATTCACACGGTGGAAACATCAGTCGGGAATTTTGTCATCCTTAGCAAGGGGTGGAAAGAGGAGGAGGCAGGACGTAGTGGGTCAGTTGGGAAATCAGGATGTATCTGGTGCATATGTGAATTGACCAGAGATGGACAGATGGTCAAACATCGTTTCATTTCTTCAAGTGAAGCACAACAGCTGAATTCTTCTGTTTACCTCGCAATCGATGCGGATGATCGAGTGATTGTGGCTGACAGAGGGAACCAGAGAGTGATTCTCTTGGATTCCAATCTACACTGGAATCAGATACTTTGTCCAGCTAATGATGAACGAGAAAAGACTATCTTACAACCAAAGAGGTTGTGTTACGATGAAGAAAATCAGCAGTTGATCGTCTGAGAAAATGTTATTGGACAAGGAGTCAATGTTTATACTTTGAAGCGAAAACTTAGTCACCTTACTAGAAGATCGGCTGAGAAGTGATAGTCATAGATAGCGTACTGTCTACTTTCACGCGATGGATCAGGCAATGATAATGTGTACGGTTAAATTTGGATTCACTTCTTGCCTCCAATAGATTCTTAGATCAGATCAAGGCTTAACAATGAGACAAAGTCAACTTTAACAAACATGAATATTTATAATTTAGTTTTATATTGGCATATATTGTTCTGGAGGAGGCGCAGTTAATTTTACCCGATTGATATCGATGGACATTTCGGCAAGACCGAAAACTGTCTCAACCGTCATGATTACACGGGAGGCGTTAATGGACCGTATAGATGGGCGTTGATGTAGGGCCTATTAAAATTGTTGTGTTTGATCAACATTACACCATCAAAGTCAAACGTCTTGACTTGTACGTAAGCTTACTGTCGTATACCGTAATCGTAAACTTCAAATGTCTATTGCGCCACTTGAAAGCAGGGTACTACGTACCTCACCAGATAATTGACGGGCGTTGAATCCACATGGTAGTCGAAAGAAGCTTAGGGTCTGATTTCCAGAGTAGCATCTAAAGCGAGTGTCGTTTAGGTTTAAACTACATCGAATATTTATCAAAATATATGCAGAGGGTTGGCGATATTTAGTCCTACTAACAATAAATAAATTACTAAGCCGCAATAATTTTTTGCGATTATTTGCTCGTAGGATACAATTCATCGAAGATTGCAAATTGTATGTTTTTATTCACATACAGAGAACAAAAACAATAGCGAATACTTCAAAGTTTTAGCTCTTTTTAAAATGATGTCAATGAACTTCCACAATACCTTAAGATTCTGTAATGACCAACAATCGTTCATTGAAAATTTGTAAAGCGCGTAGTAGCCTACATTATAAACTATTGACTGAGCAAGGCTTGGATGGGGAAGATAAGGAGGAAATGACTCGATATTAAGGGAATAAGGGTGAGTGGAGTTTGCTGTTGAAGTTCGTTGGCAGATCGGATGAAACGAAATCAAAACTGTGGTCCTATTATAGTAAGTGTGGAAAATATTCGACAATCTTTGAGCCCGCCTGGTTTGTGCCTAACTGCGCCTAACTGCAGATGCTGAAAGCTGTTGATACAGAGAACAACACAATAGCGAATACTTCAAAGCTATAAATGCTAATAGATATTGCTTAGCTATAAATTAGGCTGTGCGTATTCGTGTATTCTACCGGAACCAACTGGAAGACATCCATTTCTGTTCCTTGCCACAACATCTTGCCTTGGGATAGTATTGACTTACGTCTTTAAAGGAAAAGCTGCGGAAATCCATGACTGATTTCATCTGGTCATACGTTGCACGTAAACGACTGACTCTTTGATCGATCTTAAAAGTCCAAATACAGCAAACCATTTTTTATTTTAAATGGTCATTCTCTACATATAAACGAATGATATATTCAATTTTTTATCGATGTCCGTTGAATGGTTTCTTGTTGGTTATTTATGTCTAACTCTTGCATAATATAATGCTAGAGATAATTTATATGTCGCCATAACGTGGCCATAGGCCTACCGCTACAAGGGCGCATAGTGCAAATCCAAAGCAGCAGCAACGCCATGTGACACAGAATAGAGCCAGAACATTGCAGTCCATATTCCCATGATATGAGCTTCAATAGTCTGCCTTTATATATATATGAGACCCAGATGAGAAGACTGTCATAATATGGGTTTCATATTATGACCTATGCATTGCGTTGGTACTAGAGGAGCGACTGATTCAATGAAACAGAATACTTGCTGGGCCTATCACAAACCGACACACGTCAGGATCTTCAGTCCTCGTAGAATAATGTGCCAATTCCTGCGGAAGTGCACTATACACGCGATGCAATTTGCCACTGTCTTCCGTTCCCATAGTAACCTGTCCACATACGTTGCCACTGAAGCTAGGGTGCGAGGGTATATGCGTTGGTCGCCATTTTCTGGTTCGTCGACGTCTTTGTGACTATGCAATTCGTGTTTACATGAAACAACTGCACAGACCACAGAAACGTCAACAGTTCCACTGAAACAACGCATTCTGCCCTCCTCCGTCTCCTCTTCCTCTTCTTCCTCCTGTCTAATCCAAGATTTATGTAGCTCCATCGGTGTTGAATATGTCACGTAGAGTCTGATGACTACAATATTCTTAGGAACGAATGATTTCAGACGGTGTGGCATTCTCTCTCACAAATCATTCGTCAAATGCCACGGAATGGTGTTGATCTCTACAAAGTCAAACACTCATTTCAGTTAACTTTAAGTTGTTAGGTCTATATAATTATGTAAGAGCCTGTTACGTTTATGGTTGAAGGCGAAGACGACGATATCGCTCAGAAATTCGTAGATTCTCTTGAAGGGAATGTTAAAAAATAGTATGTATACTATCTGTTTAAATTTTCCGAGAAGATGATTGTTTTTAGAAGTTAATGAGGAGAACATTTGCAGCTCCTATATTATGTCAATGACTAAATCGCATGCGAATGGAACTGGTAAGAAAATTAACAGCAGTGAATCCAATTAGGGCATTAGTATAAAAAAAACTTGCACATCCGCATGTATATCATTATTTGACAATTGAGACCGTAATGAAGTCAGCAGTTGTAAAATCGATTTCATTATTTGGTGCTATATTTAACACAGTCTTTGATGTATTGAGGCTTTAACTTAATTTTGTGTGCATCATTTTTGCTACGTTATTTTGCTCAACGTCTTCTACGTCTCTTTGCGCGTATTCGCTATTATCTGTGATTTCATATCTATTTTTATTTATTAATTTAAAGTTGTAACTACCGCGAGACACACTGAAATGTGAATTTGAGGCGTGGATCGTTAGGGAAAGATGCATTTCTATTTCCAAATCCTTGAAAGTCAAGAAGAAATAGTGAGTTTTGCGACGCTTTTGAAGGAAGGAAGTGAATTTGAGCTACGAAGAGAGAGTGGCAGTCGATGCCATTCCTAAGAAGCTGAGGCATGGAATGCATGAGAGCCCATAACTGTTCTGCAAGTGTGCAATAAGATAGAAAAACACATCAGAATAGACCTAAGTGGTTGAGGTATGAAGTTCATTGCAGATGACTTAAGGGCCACATGTCTTTCAGTAGATAAAATACTTCAAAGTGGGTAACAGGCGATATGCCATGAAAGGCTGAGCCAGAGAAGTCAGAGTCGAGCACGAGGTCATTCCACACGAAATTAGAGGAACTTCTAGCAATTTTACATTCAAGATTCTTAATTTAGTTTTAAAATGCAGCAAAGTTAGAACATAGGGTCTGATTCTCAAGATCTGAGCGTTGGCATTTGCTTCCACCCTTTGAGCGTAGAAGACGGTGGGAGATGGGTCACCATCGGATCCGTGGATTCTCAACATTTTGAAGTTGGCTGCAGAAATACGAGTTTCGTGAATCCATCGTTTATGAGTTTATTTTTAACACCCTCTGTCCATCTCAGACCCAGAACGTTTCCATTATCTCTCAAGTCAACAGCGTTCATTCTTTGCATGGGATGCCTCAGATATGAAGGTCTTCTAGCTATAGGTTCACATGGTCGCTTGTACCAGGTCTGAATAGGAGAGATTTTGTGCAAAGTCAATGACACTGGTGCTTTCATATCATCGTTCTGGAATGTCCATATTGAACGATATTAACATATTATCTGGCGAATATCCGAAGTTGCTGTTTGTTGCGTCGATATTCGGAAAAGAGTTTCATGAATTATAATTGTATGGAGTGTATGAGCTTCAAGAGGAACCATTTCACACTGTTCGTCTGATCGTCTTTGTCCAGGATTTAGATGTTTACACCTTAATACCTATTTGGCATTATTGCATTTCACTCAAAAATTCGAGAAAGCTCTTCCATTTTTCATTATCATAAATATATGTGTAGTCATTCATTCGTTCGTTTATATAGCGTCCCTTCAGAGGTTCTTTCAACTCAAAAAGAACAGTCTTAAGGTGAACAAATAGAGGAGAGAAGATCCAGGAAATAGAAATGGAATGGCCTCAAGTGGGAGGCCATTCCAGGTCGAGCGGCTCTCCAACAGTTTTACCTATATATATATATATATATATATTTATATATATAATATGGCGCAAAGGTAACTTTTATTCACTAGGTCTCGCTTATAATTTTATAAGCGAGACCTAGTGAGCAGCGCCACACTCTTATACGCAGTGGTATCCGATGAAAAAGTCGCAAGAAAAATGTCGCGAATAAAAATGTCGCGCGATAATAATATCGTCAGTCAAAATGTCGCATATATATAAGTTATGCATTTTCATGAATTATAATCACATCAATAATGATTTATATATATATATAGTTATATTGCGAACTACATCTGTTATGTGCTTTGGTAAGCCGTAGTTTAGTATTGATGGATTGATGAAAACAATTCTTCTTTAAATAGAAGTTTGATCGATGAAAGTGTTAGAGTATTGCATCACTATAAGTATATTTGATTAAAAACATTCTTATTTCAATAGAAGCTGGATATAAGCTGGATATCGATCAATGTGTTATTCCATTACTAGAAGCTGGACAGATTAAAGGAGTTGTTCTTTAAATAGAAGTTCAATATAAAAAAGAGATAAAAAATAGAAGCTGAAATGATGACAAAAATTCATCTTTAAATAGAAGTTGGATTGATTAAAAACATTCTTATTTCAATAGAAGTTGGATCGATGGAAGTGTTTTGCATCACTAAAATCTGCATGGATTAAAAACATTCTTATTTCCATTTATGCTGGATTGATGAAGGTATTATTGCATAAACAGAAGCTGGACAGACTATAATGGCTGTTCTTTAATTAGAATATGAATCGATGAAAGAAACATTGGATAAATATAAGCTGGATTGATGAAAACAATTCCCCTTTAATCATAGAAGTTGAAGCGACGGAAGTGGTGGCACTGCACAAATAGAAGCTGGATTAATGAAAAGTTCGTCTCGGATGGATCATGGAGTATTTGGTCCAAGGCTTAGGCCTACTCGGTGTAGACGCCTCTGTATATGCGACATTTTGACTGACGATGTTATTATTGTGCGACTTTATTAACTTGCGACATTTTTAATTGCGATATTTTGATTGCGACATTTTTATTCGCGACGTTTTCCATGCGAATAATGACAAGTTATTACATAAATCAAATTTAACTGTCGGAAGCTACACAAGGCGCCCAATGTGTTATGCATCTGATAAACCAACGCCACTCCGGCCTAGCTAAATTAGGACTATAGACAATCTTATGGTGGATCTCGAACTCGGTTCATCATCCTACCTCGATCCTCATCATCACTGACGGACTCATCATCTGTGAAACCCAAACTGTATCACTTTACGCATTCGGAACATGAAGTAGATTAAACGGCGAATCATCGGTGAACAAAACATTAGACAAATCGTCCACAATCCAGTGTTGAAGTTCCTATCTTTACTCAATTAAACGGCGTGAATAATAGTTACGCCATCCACATGTATAATCTCCTGCAGACACAAGCCGGAAATGCACCTCGCGCGCCGCGTCGTACACTGTCGCGTCATTTACCGCACGTTCAACATAACAATTTTAGGGCTATAATATCTTTGAGTCCTGTATAGGCATGAAAAATATCTACATCTAAGAGATCCGAATCATTTTGACCGAGATATTTAAGTTTGAAAACGGTGAACGAACTTTTGTGTCACCCTATAATTATGCGCCATAGATTTCTTTCTTTCTAAAATACTGTTGGATTGAACCCTTAATAGATAGTGGGGGAAATCAACGGCCTACTACTTTATGAAAATATTTACGAGCATCGAACGGAAATCCGACAAACTTTGAGTTGATATAGAAAATGAATAATTCTACAATACACCTACGCGCCTTCTTGGACCAGGAAGACGGGGCTTGAAACTGCGGGGATTTTCCAAGGCTAACTTTCGGATGTTCAAACAGATTTGGTAAATTTTCATAATTATACAGACCAGCAGACGAGCTCCTAGCCTTTTCAGTTTGTGGTTCCTTCATCTGAAATGAGCACGCCTCATATAGAAGCGTCTTTTTCTACAAGCCGCTCGTGTCTGATTTATATATCGCCGTGGTTGAGCTTTGGAGCGCCTCCACTTAGGCTTCTTGAGAGGCGCTATATAAACTTAAGCAAAATGCGCATCCGCTTAATTTAGGTATTCTGCTACTATACTATACGGCTACAGAGCATTCTCTATGAGGCTTCGGAGTCTATTATAGGGGCCAACTTGAGTCAATTAATGATTAAGAAACCCAACTAAACCTTAGTTCACAGTACAAATGAGGTTGGTGAAATAGGCCAAAGCATTGGCTTATGGTTACACAAATGACGATTCAACTTCGCATTGTTCAAATACAATTATAAACCAATTAGGAGGAAAGGAACTTAAGCAGTTATACAACGAGTTCAGAAGATATCTTTCTCAACAGGGTAAAGAATACTTTGGAAACATTGAAATAAAAATGAAAATGGAAGCGGTCATCAGACCATTCGTTGTAGAACTTCTTAACTACTTTTGACCATCGTTGAACGGATGTCACGTTACTTTGTCTGTCGACCGATCAACATGCCTCTCGTTGTCTGCTCTGCCTCCTCCTCCTCCTCCTCCTTTCCTCCTCCGCTCCCTCCTTCTCTCCCTCCTATTCTTCCTCCTCCTCCTGCTGCTCCTCGTCTGCTTTCTCTTGCCTGTTTGCTATTGTTGTTTTAAATTACTGTGTAATAAGCACTTGATTTTCATTTTCGCCCGCAGAGTATCCAAATGCAAATCATCGATGACGACGGAGGCGATTGAGGATGATTGTGCAATTGCAGCAAATGCTGGTGATGACGATGACAACGATGATGAAGTTGGAGAAAAAAAGCAACGATGACGTCGAAGAAGATGGCGTGGAACTGTTTCATTAACATTGCAACTGATTGCAATCCACTTCGAGGCTGATATGTGTCTTACCTGAGGACCGTCGCAGTAGACCTACTTGAGAAATGCCGCAACGAATCAGAGACAACGGAACCGATTGCAGCAGCAGCAGAGTCTCTGTCTGCAGCGTCGTTCTGCGATTCCACGAGTGCCAAAAGTAGTTGGCGCGTCTAAGGCGCCAGTCATTCTGCGACGATTCTGTCGATGCCAAAGGTAATTGCTAAGTCTGCGACGGCTACTAAGTACCAACCATTCTCCTCCTCCTCCTCCTCTTCCTCCTCCCCATCCTCCTCTCCTCCTCCGGCGTCGCTCGTTCGTTCGTTCGCTCGCTCGTCGTCTAAGTGCATCTTGGTATAGGCCACGTGTCAATACGGCTCACTCGGCGGTGGCAGCGTCGCCTGAGGCCAGTCTGGCGCCATGGCAGTGCACCCGCCTCTTCCTCAGTCCCTCCCTCCATCCCTCCATGGCTCCTTCCTCCCTCCCTCCCTCGGTCGGCTGGTGAACCTGTCTTGGCGTCACCTGCCTGCTGCTGTTCGCACTTCGCTGTCTTCCAGTCCATTACAACGAAGTAATTTTGCCATTTTCCTGTCCTATCGTTTGTTCCTCCCTCTGTTTGCTCACATGCGTCTCTCTGTCTCTGTCTCTACGTCCCTGTCTCCCTTGTTCTCACTCGATCGCATCTAGAGCACGAAGCCTCTCCAGTGATACGACGACCACAGTCAGATCAACTCTTATACGTCGCTCCCTCCATCCCTCCTTCCCTCGCTCCATCCCTCCCTTCATCCGCTTCTCCTTTCCTTCGTTCTTTCTCTCGTCTTCCTACTTCTCGTCATTCTCCGGTATCCTTTTCGTTGCCTTGGAAACAGTTTTCAGTGGCTGTTGCAGTGTGTGTAGTGTGTCCCGCTGTTGCGAACAGTCTGTCAGTCTTTGTGTACGTGTCTTGATACCAAATTAGATGAACAAAGCTTGGATTTCATCCGTTTTCCACCGCCTTCCTCAATCGCTCTATCTCGAAGTTCAATGCAACCAACACTCAACGAACGAACTCTCTCCAGTTTATGCATGTGAAGATCGACTCAATCCATTGCTATAAGGAAAGCGTTCCACTGCAGCCGATCGCCTCTCAAACGGAACTGAAGCCCATCTCTATTGCAGACCTCTGAAAAACTGAACTCAATCATTTGCCATTTGCCATCATTTCTTACATAGACCAACAGCCTTCCTGGCTTCACGAAAACAAATTCATCTGCCTTGAGGTCTGTCAAAGGATCTGTAAAAAAGATCTTTCTAACTCAAGGCATCGTTTCTCATTTTTCTCCTACTGTGCGTGATTTGGGTTTTCGATTAGGAATTGACATTCACAGCATTCGTAAGAAGAGTAAGAAGAGTGAGAAGAGTGAGAAGAGAAAGAAGAGTGAGAAGAGTGAGAAGAGAAAGAAGAGTGAGAAGAGTAAGAACAGTAAGAACAGTAAGAAGAGTAAGACGAGAAAGAAGAGTAAGAAGAGTAAGAAAAGTAAGAAGAGTGAGAAGAGAAAGAAGAGTAAGAAGAGTGAGAAGAGTAAGAAGAGAAAGAAGAGTAAGAAGAGTAAGAAGAGTAAGAAGATTAAGAAGAGTAAGAAGAGTGAGAAGAGTAAGTAGAGTAAGAAGATTAAGAAGAGTAAGAAGAGTGAGAAGAGTAAGAAGAGTAAGAAGAGTAAGAAGAGTAAGAAGATTAAGAAGAGTAAGAAGAGTAAGAAGAGTAAGAAGAGTAAGACGAGAAAGAAGAGTAAGAAGAGTAAGAAAAGTAAGAAGAGTGAGAAGAGAAAGAAGAGTAAGAAGAGTGAGAAGAGAAAGAAGAGTAAGAAGAGTGAGAAGAGAAAGAAGAGTAAGAAGAGTGAGAAGAGAAAGAAGAGAAAGAAGAGTAAGAAAAGTAAGAAAAGTGAGAAGAGAAAGAAAAGTAAGAAAAGTGAGAAGAGTGAGAAGAGTAAGAAGAGTAAGAAGAGTAAGAAAAGTAAGAAGAGTGAGAAGAGAAAGAAGAGTGAGAAGAGAAAGAAGAGTAAGAAGAGTAAGAAGAGAAAGAAGAGTGAGAAGAGAAAGAAGAGTAAGAAGAGTGAGAAGAGTAAGAAGAGTGAGAAGAGTAAGAAGAGTGAGAAGAGTGAGAAGAGTAAGATGAGTAAGAAGAGTGAGAAGAGTAAGAAGAGTGAGAAGAGAAAGAAGAGTGAGAAGAGTGAGAAGAGTAAGAAGAGTAAGTAGAGTAAGAAGAGTGAGAAGAGTGAGAAGAGTAAGAAGAGTGAGAAGAGTAAGAACTGTAAGAAGAGTAAGAAGAGTAAGTAGAGTAAGAAGAGTAAGAAGAGTAAGAAGAGCAAGAAGAGTGAGAAGAGTAAGAACTGTAAGAAGAGTAAGAAGAGTAAGAAGAGTGAGAAGAGTAAGAACTGTAAGAAGAGTAAGAAGAGTAAGAAGAGTATATGTCTATGTCGAAGTCGAGCGCACTTTTATCATCTGTGCAGATAAGACTCAAACTGGCAACGCTTAACATGTTGTATAACATCACTATCATTGTTTGCATTCATATCTGCCAGAGTTGACTATTGCAACGCTTTGTAGACATGGCTTTCTCTCTTCAGCATTAACCAATGACAAACTATTTTGAACGTTGCCACCCATCTGATTGGAGACAAACCCAGGTTTCGGCATATACGTCCAGTTTCATCATGAGGGTCCTTTTGAGGGAGGAATGGCATTGGTTACCTATGCACTAATGAAGACTGCGTAATATTGTCATGTGGGCCATTGCAGTTTAATTATAGAATAATATGGGAAGACGACGACGACGACGTCAGGTGTCACCTTTGACAGAGAGGCGGCAACCGTAGTAGGGCAAACGACAATAATTTGTAGGTTGCCACATTTTGATGTTGAATTGAGGTTGATAAATCCCGACCAGAATAAATGTCCATAGAAACAAAAATAAGAAAACTTGTCGGGTCCTACTTGGAAGTAGGGGCTCCACATATGGGCTCCATGTAAGAAAAGCCTACATGTGAATTAGCTAGGATGTTTGAAGAGACAGCGTATGCTCAATCTCAGTTATTTTCTTACGAGTTTAGAATTGCCTTTGTCTATAATATCATGAATTGTCATGTTTCTTCTGAAAATCGAATTGAAAGTAGGCCTACGTCTAACGTTTCCTGCATTTTTTCATCCGCCGACACAATTAGTGATAATTGTTTTCTGATATTTAATCCTCAGCGGCGAGTCATCGCTTCATAGTATGTTATTTAATTCTACTTCTTTGTTATTCCGTCCGGACTCTTTGGTTGATTCCATAACAGTGAATACGAAAACAACCCTACTAACGGTGCTTCTCAAATTTATTGTCTTGTTTCTTACTTAAGTCGAGTTGTTAACATAAATTGAGTATTGCCTGATTGTAAGTGCGTCTGTCTGCAGCAGCACCCTACCTAGAATCGCTCATCTCACTCTCGAAAATAGCAATCCGAGGGTTCGCTCAAAGCTTGCAAGTGTGCTGTTATCGTCCTAAGGGCGCTTTTCTGAAACATACGCTCCAGAGTGGCACTTGTTACCTGGTCTGAGGGTTGGTTAGTCTGAGGAGGCGAGGAGACCGACGATGTTCTTTTGAGAGCGAATTGATTTTATCGTTGTGTCAGTCTCTCTATCTCTATACTTGTATGCGTGTATGTATGTATGCATGTATGTATGTATTTATGTATGTATCATATCAGTATGTATGTATGTACATACATATGTATACATACATACATATGTATGTATGCATGTATGTATGTATGTATGTATGTATGTATGTATGTATGTATGTATGTATGTATGTATGTATGTATGTATGTTGGGGGGTCGACGTGGAGACAGTGATGAAAATTATCCTTTAACAGAGCATTATCTTCACAAAATTAAACCTGATCTAACTCTTAAGGTTGTGCGGTCCAAATCTGGAGCAGACTTGGCCATTTTTTTAGAGGTCATTCAAAGCCCAACAATCGCCTCATAGTTCTGTGGCTTAATGGAAATTTTTGACTGCTGTCTACCATTCCAAAAAGATCTGTCTAGATTCCACCCTCCAACAATTGCAGATGTTCTTCTAATGTCTCTTCGTTTACGAATAAGTCTTCACTGACAGAAACAACAGCTTCAGCCGTGCCAGAGGTCATTGATATTTTGACGTTCTGCAAATGAATGGAAAAAAGAAGACCCACGGTGTACTGGTAAAGGAACATAAAGAATGAAGCACCGAGCACCTCTATACAATACAATACAACTGTAATTTGATAACGTAATGTAATGTAATGTAATCAAGCATTTATATAGCGCCGCTCAAAACAGCAGCGCTCTTAACGGGCGTCTGTGCGCGGGAAAAGAAAAAGTCCTAAGGCGTTTCTGAAACTGACAAGGTGAGAGGGTGAGTAACTCCAGGCGCAGAGACTGTGGTAGACAGTTCCAAGCTGAAGGGCCAACATAGGCAAAGCTCTGCGACTGGGCCGTAGCAGAGCGCATGCGCGGAACAACAAGATGGCCGCGAGTGGAAGATCGCAAGGAAGCCCTTGCTGGTAAAGAGGACACCGAGGTGCAGAAGGTCTTAAGTATGTCGGGGCCACCACAAGTAGGCAGTTGCGCATAAGGGAAATGGTTTTAAGCTGTATACGCTGTTGAACAGGAGCCAATGAAATGTGTCCCGAATGAAGCATGAAATATTGGCAATTTTCGGAATGCCACCTATCAGACGAACGGCGGCATTAAGAATAGACTAAAGTTTGAGAGAATTTGCGGAAGAAAGACCTATATAAACAGCATTTCCAAAGTCCACCCGAGTACATAAAAATTATCATGGCATGGACTAAAGTAGTGATAGTATGAGGTGAGAGAGAGAGAGACCTGGGAATAGAACGAATGCCCTCCTAACAGAAAGTTCAGAAGTGCACCCTGAAGCTGGGCAACCATTAGGAGTCATAGGCAGACTGGAAGAAGTAGGTTTTCAGGTTATAGCCAAAGAGAGGCTCACTGGGAGAGTTGCGAACATGAGGAGGTAGAGAGTTCCAGATGGAGGGACCGGCAATAGTGAATGACCGCAGGCCGAAGACAAGACGTGTACAAGAGGCAACGCATTTTCCAGCAAAGGTTGATCTAAGAATGGAGTGGCCTTTAACAGAGCTGGGAAGTGTCACCATTGAGGTCACACTTTCCAGCTCTGTAAGAGGAGAGATGATCTGTGCGTGTTCTGTACATGAGGAATGCCGTCTTGTAGCAGATACCCTCACATACAGGAAACCAGTGTAGAGAACGAAGAACATGTAGTATGGTCTCGGTAGGAGAGTCCAAGGCACAGTCGTGCAGTTCGATGCAGTATTCTAGTTAGCGGAAGCAGTGTGCATTCAGGGAGGCCATACAGTACTGAGTTGCAGTGGTCAAGTCGTCAGAATAAGGCAGTGTATCAGTGTTTTCAGTGGTGCAGAGTCAAGAATAGAGCGAAGTTGTCAGATTCTCCGGAGATGAAACTGGAGATCGCGGAAATTTGAGGTTAGATGGAAAGTTTTGAGTCGAAGATGACTCCGAGATCCCGAACAGTGAGTTATGGAGAGAGAAGAGAAGAGGAGGTAGAGAGTGAGAGTTCAGCGCTCTTAGGAAGCTTAGAGGTGCTGTCAAACCAGATGAGTTCGGATTCGCCCGGGTTAAGTTTGAGACGCATAGACAGACTCCATCATATGACGTCGTCAATGCAGGCACGAAGTCGCTCTGTAGCGTTTGCAATCTCGTTTAGTCGCAAATGTACATAGAGTTGAGTATCATCAGCATAGAGGTGAATTTCCACACCGTGGCGAGAAACGATGGCTGACAATGCAGAAGTGTAGAGGATGAACAGCAGAGGGCCTAGGATAGAGCCTTGCGGGACACCAAAGAGCACAGAAGCCACATCCTCTGTAATGAGGACTTTGAACGACTCCAATGATATTATGACCATTGCTCAGATACAGCAGCAATGCTCATCTCTGACAAAAAATGAAAAGCAGAGGTATATCCTTCTTCGACTCGTGAAGCTCCACAGGAAGAGCTCTCCGTCCTCTGAGTCGCATATGTGCGTATTTGCTGATTATCTTGTCTAGGTTGGTCTTGGAGACTTTACTGTTCTCATAAAGACGTTGCCTCAGCCGAGAGTCAAAGAGACCCGGATCATCACGAGACTTGAGGTTTTCGGTGAGGTGGCAGTCTTCTGTCATCTACATCAGCAACTCTGATGTAGATGACAGAGGCCATGGAAGTGAATGTGTTATTCAAGAGCAGTAGGAAAAGTTTTAGTATCGGGTTCATTGTCCATGGCAATTTTTTTTACTTTATCTAATTTTTCTTTTCATTTATTTGATTTATAATCTGTTTTCTTTCTTTACTTCAACGCAGATTATCATTTAATGCTTAAATGGTGAAAACAGCCTTGACCTTAAGTGACCTCTAAATACACGCAAATCTCTCTTAATTAAGTTCTGTAGAAGTTTATCCTGGGCTTCGTCATGGATCTCTTTCCGAATTTGGTTCCATCTGATTTTGTTCCTCCGTCTTATTGACGGTCCGACTTTCTTCATCATCACACAAACGCAGGGATCTACTCGCTCATCGTCATATTTTTCTATCTCATCCTTTCTCAAATTCTGTAACCGCTTCTTGGCCAAGGTTGCATCAGCTCTCTGAAACGAACTCCCGTTCATACGTCATTGGCATATTTTTTCATTCTCCCATTTCGTCTGTTAATCCCATATCTTCTCCTCCTGCCCTCTCATCTCCTGCTTTCCGCACATCTCCGTGTTCAACACTCGCATCTTTGTCATCCCTAATATTCCTCTTCTTTGGCTCAAATCTTACCTTTTAGACCATTATCCGTGATCAACCAGCAAATCAACTTTCACTGATCTCCTCTGTTTATACACTTGCCTATGATTGTCTCAATTCGGTAAAGATCCAACTAATTTGGTTTGGAGCAAAGCAGCGATTGCTAATTAGGCTTGACCTTCACACTCTTCCACTTACTCCCCCAGTGTTCGAGATTCGGGCATCGACTCTCTTTCCTCATCAAGTAACAGTTAGATTTTGAATCGATCCGTTTTGTTTTCATTTGAAGCGACTGAATTTGCTATCAATTCTGTGCGCATTCATCTGCCGTCGTGTTGACTACTGCAACTCGTTCATCGTGGGTCTGTTCAAGTTCAGTCTCTTCAGGTCAGTGTTGAACGCTGCTACTAAACTCACAGCGCACACTCCTTGGTTTACCCACATTTTCACTTATATGGTTGAAGTCATGCGCTGGCTCCCTATCGATGTAAGAGAGGAACTGGAGAGAGACAAGTCTATGATGAGTATTGAAAAGAAAAGAAGTATAAGAGTATGCAGATACTTTTGACCAGTATTTGTAGCCAGATTTATTAGAGCGGGGAACACAATGAATTGTTTTTATGAAGCCTGGATTGGTCCTCAACAATTGAATAGATACACGAGATGAATCATCTAGAACGTTAGTCAACACATAATATAAGTGGGTCAAAGGTCGCTAGATTTATGACTGGATGACTTAATCATACGCAAAATTCAGTTTTGAGAACCAGGACGGAAACCATCAACATTCGATTGCAATGCGTGATCTTCTGTCTCTGCATCCGAAGAAAGTCTTCTGCTGTGAAGGAGAGGTACATGCATGTCCCAGCAGCAGACCGGAAATCGTTGGCCAGAGTCTTCATGGAAACGGAACTGCAATCTTAGTCTGGTCTGCAAACAAAGAGAAAAAGTCTGTGAGACAAACAAATACTGTCGCTCTCGTCGTCCGTCAATCTTCATTTCTGTCGATCACTATTTTCCCTCCGTCTGTCTCTCTATCTGTCTGGCGTCTACCTCAACCTGTAGCCTACAAATCCACCCACCCATTTATCCATCCACCCATCCATCCATCCACCCATCTACCAATCTATCCATCCATCCATCCATCTGTCAGCCAATTCACGTCCGCCCGTTATTAGTATAATGAGGTAGGCTACATGCAGAAATTAGGAGAGCGTTGTTCTAGAATTACTGGTCATCGCATTTGGTTATCGGCTGAAAAGGGGCAACAAAAGCAGCCATATTGAAGAATTGAAAGGATAAGCACTGAAAAAGGAGGGCAGACGATTCGTTATCATCCCATATAAATGGATTTTAATCATCAACGGATGACGCACAGAAACAAACCGCAATCAGTCAATGCTTAGCAGGTCATTCAACTGATACGACAGAGACGGGCTAGTGACCCATCGACCTGTTGACCTATTGACCTTGTGTAAGCCATCTGTATGGGTAAATCTTCAGCCTATACCAGAGCGGAACAAGAATAGAACGAACAGATGCGGAGAGAATTTCGAGAATGTAGTTGAAGCAATTTAAAAATCTCGTTGCCCAGGAACAGTTTTAGTTCCAGGTATACTTCCAATGACCAGATCACCAGATGACCTTGATCTAGATTGCTAGATTGATGATGAGATTCTGCGGAATAAGGACCGACCTTAAATACTGAAAACGGCGACAGACTAATGTTTTATTAAACGTAAGCGTCGATTTGAGATTCTTTGCTGAAGAGAAAGCTAATTCAATTATTTGACACACAGAGAGACGGAATTTGTTCATATCTTCATGTTTTAGCAGGCTAATACATTCTCAATAAAGAATTCTGAATCCTCTGTAGCTTTTGTAGATTTCACCTTGTGATGCCAATGAGTTAAAGTTGTCTAACCGCCTAGAAACCGTCATTGTTTAGTGAGCGAGGTACCACATGTTAGCAAAGTGGTGAATGACTTTGCCATTTGCCACTCAATGTAGGCCTATATTATATCCAATGCGTGCGTTGAGATTGAAATACGATGTAGGAAACCGATTTAAGATCATTGGACCAGAAAGACCAAACCAGTGGTAGAGCGAGAGAGTGCAAAAGACTAGCATGGCCACTGGCCAGTAGTATCAACTGCTGCAAGAATAGTCAAATACAGCAAATAATTCAACGATAACGCTTTATTTTCGTCAATTGAGCTAAACTGCGAGCAGCGAAAGGGAAGAACAGGGAAGGTACGTGACTTTGCAAGTTTGCATACGATTCCTAAGTATACATAGGCCTACGTTCATGAATCTCAAAACAACACTATCTTTAGGAATTAGGAGGCTTAGGACCTACAGCCCAGATTCACTTGGGATTGAATTTTGAACTCAGTGAACGCCGACATTTTCCACGATCGCCTCATTCTTAACTATTTTAATTAAAACCCTCTTTAGGAAGCGGCCTCGCTTCATCGCGCAACAGCTCCGTCCGTTTGCGAATGCTCCTATTTACTCCGACGTTTTTAACAACACGTACGCCTATAATAGGCCTACCTGCAGGCATACTGAAGGGGGCGGGGCCGTAGAGTATCCTAATGGAGAACACACTGGGGCGCATTTTGCAAATAATGTCCAAATATCGAATTTAAATGTAAATGCTTTGTCGTGTCATTTTCTTGATTCGCTTTAACCTGAAGTGTTCTTCCAAAGGCGATCGTAATACTGACGCATAGCGAAGGCACTCGATTTGCATATTAAGTTACCCCGCATTCATATAACCTAACGTAATAAATTAGCCCCACCTTCGTATGGCGTGTTGGAAGCAGTATAAAATATTTGCAGTCTTGGCAATTCGAAATTAAGAATGTCAGGCTATCGGAATGTAAAGTAAATCGTGTACTGAAAATAGTTAGGCCTACGTTGACTTTGAAATTCGGAGAAGAATATTTTGTAGAAACTTCCTATAACTGGAGCAGTTTCGGGCGCCCTTTCTGGTGAGATTAAAAACTAATCTTTGACTTATTATATGAGATTTTAAGTTGCGACGTGCCTGTAAGTTGAGATGCAATCTGGGTCTATTAGGTTTCTTTAGTAGAGGATGCACTCGACATGAGCAATGACAGGAAGGAGCCTTTATATAGCAGGGAAATTGATAATAATAGGGTCATTGAGCGACACTGCGAGTTTATTCCTCAAATGGCAGTTCATAAATGATCACACAGATTACAGTTACAACTTCGCTACTTGTGCAAGAGTTGCTGATTGGAGCTGGGTGTTGTAAGGCTGAGATGAGTGTGTGTCAGAGCACTTCAAGTAGGTACGCTGTAGCAGATGCACTACGCTGTATACGTACAAAGACTATCCTACCAACATACGCTCATTTGACCCATATTATTCCTGTAAATTTGGATCTCATCAAATGTGTTTATTGACACGCTGGCAGAGTAGAGACCAGAGATGAAGAATCTGGATGAAGAGTCACAAACAAAGAAATCTGGTTACGCCAATCTAGTATTATCTGGTCACCATCGGAACATCGTGGCTTTTGTGAGCATTGATAAATGGTTGAGATCTACATTACATAATTATATTTACAAATTTCCCAAACTTCATCTGTAACGTAATGTAGGGTCTGACGTCTCTTCAACAAAGGCGCTCTCCTCGCTGGTCTACGTAATTATGGTGTTAAATGTCATTACGAACAAACAATGTATATATAGCAAATCTATGCACAGTAAGCTGGAAAGAGACACCAGCGGTGGGCCCACGCACAAGCGTAGAACCAACCAACGTTGGATCAAACTTTCCTGATGCTAAACATTGTTAAAGGTCAACCACAAGAATTTGGACGATGTAACTGATTATGCCTTTGCACCGTCTTGACATCATCAATCGTCTTACTCAATCCTGTCTTAATAATTATCGGATGACAATTGAACATCTTTGACAGAATCATTTCAATCATATTAGTAGTTGTTCTGCAGCTCATGACCACATGCATATGATGATAATGGTCGTCGTTGTTCTCTGGTCGCATGAGTTGTCGATCATAGACCAGCAGAGAAGGAAGGACAGAGTGATAAGGTCTGTAGAATGTGCTGAGGAGTCTCTTCTCCCAATTGCACCTTGCAGTGGAAGGCAACCGTAAACAGATGAGAAGAAGCAAGGTAAAGGGAGAAGCTGAGACGACGACGAATTCAAAGTCATTTCCAGTTATTAGCCTCTTACCTGGAGCAACAGATCCTCCTCCAATTATGTCGGCCGCCGCCTCATCCTCTTCTTCCTGTATCCCTCCTTCATCTCCTTCCGCCTCCTCCTCCGTCTCCTCCTCTGCCATATTTCTTCTTATCTTCTCCTCCTCATCCTCCTCCCGTCTTCCTTCTTCTCTTCCTCCTCCTCCAGTTTTCCTTCTTCTCTTCCTCTTCCTCCTCCTTCTCTTTCGTTTGACAGCTATAGCAGCAACAGTGGCAGCAGAAGCTCAGGTAGGGATGCAATCTGGTTGATCACTGGACGAGGATAAGGATGCAGCAGATAAGCAAACGGAATAATAGACTGACCAACAGAGATTTCTGCGCATATACATAAGCAGATTATAGACCGACAGCCACACACGCACCGATTCATACTTATGAGCAGACACACGCATACGTAGACAGACAAACGGCCAGATATACACATGAAGACAAACAGATAGATGAACTGACAGTCAGTGAGTGACTGACTTATTGGTGACCTTGCGTTATAGAGAGACGACGTGTCTAGCGAAAGATATATATATATATATATATATTATATATATATATATATATATATATAAAGAGACACACACAGACAGAGAGAGAAAGAGACCTTTCAGATGCCTCTTAATTGTCAGCTGCTGTAGTCAGACTCTCTGAATATTGTCTTGGCGCATTTTCTCTGCTTATAACTCGTCTTGGCATCGTCGTCGTGTCTTCGACGGGAAAGGTAAGCACAAGATGCTCTAATTAGGAGGCACACTCCGGCTGGCACTGGTCGCCATAGCAACGACATCATCCCTGCCGCCGCAGCTGATAATGCTATTGCGTTGGATGCCAGTCTTCATAAGACAGTCGCTTGGTCGGCCATTTGCCCGGCTTATGTGTCACCATCTTTCTGTCTGTCGCTCTCTATCTCTGTCTGTCTGTCTGTCTCTCCTCTCTCTCTGTCTATCTGCTCAGTTATCTACTTGGCTTCATGCTCAAACTGTCAATCTGACTCCATGTCTGCGTCTGAAGTATCCATCTGTCTGGTTGACTGTTTCATTTCAGTCATTCTATTTCCTCTGCATGTCTTAAGTCAATCTACTTGGTTTCTTAATCGTATTAGATTTATTATTGTTTAAATAAGATAAACAGATTTACATTATCATCAATTGTTAATTGACAAGCAGTAGCTTCAAAAGTGCTAAAGCTTAATATAGAAGAATGACCAGTATTACTATTATTATTGCTGGTAGACCTACTACTGTTGTTGCTAGGAGCATTATTGATTATTCTGCTGATAATAGTCATTTTAACAGAAGTAGGCCCATTAGCTGTAGTAGTATAGTATTACTAGCAGTAAATAGTAGTGACACTACTTAGTAGGAGAAACCTTGATAAAAGCGTAATAGTCAATTGTCGACGTGAAAAGCGTTGGTTGACTCTGCGTGTGTGCGTGGACCCACCACTGGTAGACTCTTCTATAGTTGACTATGCATCGCTTTGTTAATTTATGTATAAATGCTACGGCTAGTACTGATTAAAAATAGTAATCGATTACTCTCCAAAAGGTAGGCCAAACTCCCATCGATCTATTGAATTTGATTAATCAGGTATCCGTTAAGTTAAACGTGAAGCTGTTTAAAATATATAGTCATAGAGTCTGTAGCTAAAATTGTAGCTAATAAACAGCTTTCCACGACTTCCATCATTCCAGTTAATTTTGTCGCATCTTCAACTTCGTCATCAGCGTTACACTGAATACAATATGGCCGCTCATGTTCCACTAAAACGTTGCACTGTAGTCCTTTTTGTTCTCCATATTGTTTACTATTGAAGTCATTTGAAATGGTCCTCGACAATAATGAAACAATAAAAAAAATAACCGAAGAAGTTCAAGCTAGAAACGTCTCAGTTTGTTAGACCTATCAATAGTATTATTGAGAGAAAAGACTTACTTATCTACAGTAAGTAGATCTGAGAACAGTGCCAAGCCTCATCTGAAAAGGTACTACAAATTGTTGTCTAGGGCCTTCCGACCGTAACGCCTATCTCTTGAAGTAACTTCTCATAGATCGATCGTAAATGACAGATCTTGTTCTGGAGTTTCAACATAAATTTAGCCTTTTGTCCATTTCTTTGTGTAAATACGTGCACCAAATTGCAAAAATCAGTCAGTTTCTTCCTTCTTCGTTAGATTGAATACATCACGTTGATCATGAAAAAGATAGATTTCGAATGCACACAATACCTTTATTGTTCAGACCAAAGGGCACACTAGTAAATTATGGAAAGCTGATTCCAAGGACAGCCATTCTCAGCTCAATGAGATCTTGGTAGTAATCTCTGGTCTTTTAATGTGAGTCATGTTTGACCTTCTTTCAACAATCTCCTTGAGGAAACCGAGTGTTGTTTCATGGAAGGCTTCAGTGCCAGATAAGACTTCCAGTTCTGGGAAGCTGTTATATGTGTCATACCTTCTCAAGTTTAAAATCTCTTGAAAGATTATATTGGTTGTAATATATGAATTAGATAGATCACAGCCAAAAGGGAATACTTTGAGCCAAATCAATTCCATCACATGATGATGGCAGGTAACCACAGGAGCTCTTGTCATATCTCGTATTCCAGCATAATCCAAAAGCGGCAGGGTAGAAGGATCACAGCCAATCGCTGCAGGAATTGCCATCACATTTTTTTAACAGAAGTCTTATTTCTTGTCAACGTAAGAGTAGACAGATTCCATGGACTGGTTTGTAGAGGGAACGACGATGCTGAATAATGTTAGCTGTCAACTTCTCATTTGTCAGACCGAGAAGCTACATGACGCTAAATGACGCCACTCGATGTGCCATTACCAATAATTATACCCTGTCCACAAAAGTATGCGCTCTTTATATAAGCTGTATATATGCAGCCAATGTTGCGTTAGCCTAATGCAGGATCTGCATTCTAATCGAAATAGTTGTTAAAAATTATCCTCAAAAGACATAGGCTAATTATAGCCTTTATAGGCCTATACTCTGCTGCCTTCATCACATACATCTCTCTATATGTAAACCCTGAAGTCAGACGGGTGAGATTTCAGCTCTTATTTAGTAGCTCGAGGTAACAATGACGCAATTGACGCAATAGCAAGTTTGGCATTGGCCCAATGAGCTCTGTCTATCAATATCAAATACGAACATGGAATATTATGATGGAGTATGAAATATTGTTTGTTGTACAGTTTATACGATTGGTCAGATGTCAGTGTGTAGGACTAATGTCTACCTGATATCAGTGTGTGTTAGGGCCTATAATAAATCATGTAGGCCTAAGGGCCTAAAATAATCAAGTCAACCTGATATGACCGTGTATAGAATATGGCTGAATAAATAGACATCTACTTTGTTACAATGGTTGGTTAATAACCGGAAAAGTGATTGTTCACTATCTATAATTGTATATAAGTGAAAATAAGAAGTACGTAGCAAAATAGGTCTACCAGTGAATTAAGTATAGGCGATACATCAACGCTGCGAAATAGTTCAGCCTATCTGATGCGTTGTAAGTATAATAATGTTTCTATGTTTCTTAAACGCTAGCCAACAGGTCATGCATTGTGCAAGATCAAACAAAAGTCACCTTCTGTTTAAGTTTTCATTTTCTGTTTAAACAAATGTTGCAAGCGAACACAACGGGTGAATCCGCGGGTATACGTCTACCGGTTGGGTCGGGTAGTAATTGTGAGGGTACTGATATATTTAAACCGACCAGTGTTACGGGTACGGGTCGAGTATAAAAACTTACTCGCAGGCGTGACACGTAAAGAACGCAGGCACATACATGTACCTATATGTAGGCCAACACCTAGTTACAGAAATGTTTAGGCCTATGTGGCAAGAGACAGGGTGATATATATATATGTATATATATATATATATATTTATGTATATATGAGAACTATAGATATGTGTATCTACAGAGGCCTATTGCATGTGAAGTAAGTGAGCAATGACAGAATAAAATTATGACCGATCACAGGCAGGCATACGCTCTACTATAATTATAATTATCATAATTATATGCATTGTATGAGCAGAAAGAGACTGAAAAGCTCATAAAATGTTTAAACAAATAAATTTGCATTCATAGCCTATAATCGAATACTGTCGCTGTAGAAAAACATGTAGGCTAAGTTAACCGTTATTTACATCTACTAAAATCCGTGGACATCCATCACCTATACTTAAATTCCTGAATTTTAAAACCCCAGATTTCATCCTGTAAAATGACTATGCTGTTGCAGTTTCAACTCGTCATAATTACGATTTAACATTTTCATCTCAGAACTTATAGGCCTAATACACAAGAATCGAATTCATGGCTACTGCTAAGCATAGACCCAATGTTTGCCAAAATCCAAAACTGTGCAGTCAAACACCCGCCTGGAAATCGCCAGATAAACGCAAACAGCTGAAAAAGGAACGAGCTAAAGATCGTAATCTCCAAACTTCTAAAGCGCCACTTGAAAGCCAGGCAAAGGGCACCAGCTTATCAACGAGCACTGATGAAAACAGTCGAGAAATATCAAGTTCCGTAGGTCTAATCATCAACTTGCTCCCACAGACCCAGAATCTGGACAAATATCAATCATAATGTTCTTAAAACTATGGCGTATATATGATGCGTCATCAGATTTGCTCAAAGCACTAAAAGCACAGTTAATAATATAGCTCAACTTGCATGCACTTACTAAGACGAAAAGCTCTGAATGTTTCACGTTTAAGCAAAGCTTTTATAACAAGAATCATTATTCTTAATATTCTACTCATAATTTTATAGATAAGAATTTCAATCCGACCTCTATTGTTGAAAATAAGAATTACATTTCTACTTAGAATTTGTAAAATAGTAATTTCGATTCTACTTATAATTTTGGTCTATCGAAAAATCTAATGATATTATTTTTTTAACATTCTTTTGTCTCCAAGGAGTCAATCACCCAAACTGAGAATGGATTGGCCCAAGATGATTAGATAAATTAACAACAGTTAAGAAGCATTATGCTATATTCAACTGCTTAATTAATTACAGCAAGCATAAGATACAAGTTGCGTAACATAAAAATCTCGTGTGTAAAATATCCTTACAATCCGCTCGACATAATTTATATGAGGTTAGATCCTGCAGAAGCAATGCATAACGCACCCAGCCAGCACACTCACTGCATTTGACCCAGTGTCAATTAACATTTCCACACCATTGGAATGTGTGACAATTATCTGCCCAATATTTTTAAACAGCAACTTCACTTGGAGCACGAACCCTCATAAAAATATCAAGTTAACATCAGTAAGAAATAGGCTAAACAAGATTCTGTCACCGCAATTAACTTCTCTTATGCAATTAAATACTGATCACATAATTGAATTCTCATCCTGGAAGAGCTATGAGTGCTTTGGTGCAACTGCTCTGCCAAGAAACAGAATTGCTTTAGCTCTCTCTTCTCTAATGAAGAATAAAAATGGATGATCAGCTCGAAATTCCACTGGGTCTTCTCGATTCACCACTCTACAACGATTCGCCACGACAGCAGCAGTTGCAGCAGCAGCCTCCGTACCTTCTTCATTCACATCAACAAACGCCTTATGCACCACCTTCGAAGCATACAGATTCTTTGTTCCATCGATTCCTGATAGATCCGCAGATCCTGACTCGAAGATCAATTTCATTCCCATATCACTGAGGATTTCCTTGAGTTCGAGATTCTCCTCCATCTTAAACTTTGGCAGCCAAAGATTCACATCTGGATATTGTTGAAATCCGCTGTCGATGTTAACTAGATGATCACCAGTCAGCTTCTTTTCAAGATCCTCCAGTGACGAAGACTTTTTGTCCGGCAGAAGGATGAACATGCTCAGTGCTCCAGACTTGTATGGCAGCTTCAAGACTTGGCAAGAAAGATCACTGGAGTACCAGTAACTGGCTCTTTCAAACTTTCGATACATCATCTGCACTTTGATGGTCTCATCTGTTGAAACAGTGAAGTCGGCTTCTTTAGTATTGTGATCTTGGAATTGGTTTTTCCAGGCACTCTTGAAGTAAATGGCGTTGATGAGAACAAGTGCAGTGGAAGCATCAACGCCATCTGGCGAAAGGATGTCCTTGATCTTCTGCTCTGTCTTCTCTTCTACCCAGTTATTGATTTCCCGGATGGCACTGTCCGTCTCCTTGCTTCTCAAACACAGAACACAGCACGCAATTAATTCGCAGGAGAAAGAAACCCACGCAGGTTTGTAGAACTTAGTTATTGGGAGAATTCCGCATAAAATACATTACTGGTGGTACAATTGATGTACACAATAAAGGATGCTTATAAAATAAAACTAACTTAATTGACAGATATAATCGGAAACTCCAAATTTATTAAACGCCAATCAAAACCAAAGCGCAGGGAACCAACTTAATCATGAGCGTTGGCTCTATATATTTAACTATCTTCTGATTGTCCGCATCGGGCATAATCCTCCACTTTCCTTTGCATACTCCACACTGAAAACGTGCCCTTACAGTGCCTACCTAGTATAGCTGGTGGTTGAGAAACCTTTAGACATTGAACTCGTCCAGATAGTGACTATAAGTAGATCCAACTCGGCAAAGACCGCATGTTGGCAGTCTGGTGGAAGTTTTTTTCAGGGCACAAAAGGAATGTAAATAGCAATGCAAAGTGCGAAGAACGTCCACGTCGTCGGACAAAGCAGAGCTCGGATTTGCCTAACCTTTCAAGCCTAATTGCTAACGTCCTAGGGCCCATCCATATAATTATTACGTACGCATAAATCGTATTTTTGGACCCCCGACTGTTGTACCGCGTAGCCTACATTCTGTGGACCCCTTCCCATGCGTAGGTACATCTGAGCTCTACCACCACCCAATTGCAAAGGTTAAATTTATAGCGGAACGCGCCGGAACGGCGTTCCGGCACTTTTTCAATTGCTAAAGAATAAAGTAGCAGCTGCGCATATACTCTAGAATATGATGTCTTTCAATTTCAATTTTTTTACATTCAAAGATTTATAAGTTAAGTTCCTCTACTAAATGTGCCTCTACTTGAGATCATCATAACATATATTTAGTAGGTCTAGATGACTTTAGCATCATTTATGTCGACAATAGGCCTACAGCTAGATGCGTTCCGTCACATTTTTTCTAGAAAAAACACTGTATGACATTGATTTTGCCATAGGCTATTTATTTTTTGTTAAACACCGTATTTCACAACTTTAATTTATTAACTGTTATGAGGAAATAAAATACTAACAACACTAACATTTTAAAAAGTTAAAATGCTACAGATTGATTAAGCAGGAATATAGGTTATACTCCGTGACAGGTTTTCAGTTGTCCAAAACAAAATCGATAGGCAGAGGTCTAGATCTACTATAGGGCCTATAGACTGACTCTTAATTGGGATCAACTGCTCTTCGTTTCAGTTTAAGCTAGGCCAAGTTGGAGCTGAAATAATTTAGACCGCGAGCAAGATGAACGGTAGTGTTTAAAAGTATAATTTTATTTTAGAGGTAAGGGTATTAAAGCCACATTCTTCCGCTAGAAGAGTAATATAATATCTCTGGCATTAACAAATTATAGTGACCTTATTTTCTTCGCTTCTGGAAACGATATGTTTCCTCGTTATTAATTATTTGAAAAGTACAGCAGAAATCTCGTAACCACAGTTTACCCTGTTTTGTGTTTAAACGTCATCTTAACCGACTCTATAGTAGATTTAGAGAACGACCGAATTTCGTTTTCGTTTTCCACACCGAAACTGCACGTATGTCAGTTTCGTTCAAGTTTCGTTTTCGGCCGAAACCAAGGTTCCTTTTCGGCGCAATCCGAAACTGTAAGCTTAGTGTAGTCTGACAAGCAGAGTCGCGTCATAGTTTTGCCTTGGTAATACGGAAATTTATATTGTCAACCTGGAGAGGGCTAAATGTCTTCAGCCGTGTCGAAATGCTTTCAGCCGCGTTGGATGACCCGACTAATTGGGAGTCATATTCTCTCAGGTAGCGCCTCATCTGTTGTTTTAAGCCGAAAAATTATCGAGTTCAGTTCATATATATATATATATAATATATACGTGTTTTCACATAAGTCTATATCATCATTAGTAATGATGATATATATATATATATATTTTGTGCAGATATATATATCGTTTTCGGCCGAAACTGATAGTGTTGGTTCGTCTTCGTTTCGTTTTTGGCCGAAACCAAAACGGCAATTTCGGTGGCAAATAAATATAGCAAATAAATACGTATATAAATGCGTGTATTTCTCCCCCAAATTCAAGTTCATTTAACCCTCACCCCTAAATGACGCTTCTGCAAAGTTTGTTTGGGTTATCGAAACAAATTTGAAACCAATGTAACATTATCAAAGCGGTATACTAAAACGTTAGTACATGTATTATGTAAGAGACTAAGAGAAGTTACGGTAGGCCCTACATCTAAACTGAATTAATTTCCAACACTGAGAACACCAAACATATAATTAAAAACATTGAACACTGAATAACGACCGTAAAGCAACTATTAAACCAACGATGAATCAAATCTGGATATTTAAATAAATCTTGGTTGTCTTTGTTGAAGAGTTAAGAGTGCTTTGGTGCAACTGCTCTGCCAAGAAACAGAATTGCTTTTGCTCTCTCTTCCCTAATGAAGAACAAAAACAAATGATCAGCTCGGAATTCCACTGGGTCTTCTTCTCGTGACATGATCCCCGCACTCATCGTCACCATCGTCGATCTAGTTACAGCAGCTGCTTCTGTTCCCTCTTCATTAACATCCACGAATGCCTTATGCACCACCTTTGAAGCATACAGATCCTTTGTTCCGTCGATCCCTGATAGATCCGCAGATCCTGACTCGAAGATCGATTTCATTCCCATCTCACCAAGGACATCGCTCAGCTCGAGATTCTCCTCCATCTTAAACTTTGGCAGCCAAACATTCACATTGGGATGTTGTTGAAATCCGTTGTCGATGTTAATTAGATGGTCACCAGTCAACTTCTTCTCGAGATCCTCCAGCGAAGAAGACGTTTTGTCTGGCAGAAGAATGAAGATGCTCGGTGCTTCATACTTGTATGGCAGCTTTTAAGACTTGGCAAGAAAGATCACTGGAGTAGTGGTAGCAGGCTGCTGTAACTTTTTGATGCATCATCTGCACTTTGATGGTCTCAGCTGTTGAAACAATGAAGTCGGCTTCCTGGGTACAGTACTTCTTGAACTGGTCATCCCAGGCACTCTAGAAGTATATTGCATTGATAAGGACAAGTACAGTTGAAGCGTCAACACTGCTTGGCGACACAATATCCTTGATCTTTTGGTTTGTGTTTTCTTCCACCCAGTTGTTGATTGTTCCGATTGCCTTGCCCGTCTCTTTCCTTCTCAGCATGAAACAAGGCTTGAATTTACCAGAGGTGCAAAAAACCAAGATTTAAACAAATCAAAAGTTGGTTTTTTGGTTTTTAGTTTTCTTTTGGATTTTGTCACAACAGTTTTGTTATAAAAAGCATCAAGCACAGCATGATAAAGAGGTCCAACTTGTTTCTATAATTAATTTAGCTTGATTTCGGAATGAATAACATACAATTAAGGGGCCGTTCACATATTATATAACGCATAAAATCCCAATTATTGACCCCCCCTACCGCTAATAACGTTATATAACAGCAGCCTTGACCCCCACCCCTATATTATATAACAAACATGCTACCTACCCCCCTACCCCACCCCAGTCATTAAGCACGTTAAAAGACAGACAATCGACATACTTGTATTGCACAATTTGAAACTTTCATAACAATACAGTGTTAGTTAGCACTTTAATAGCAGTGATAATTGCCTTCATCCATTTCAAGAACTGTAGCAAAAAATCATCATACATCCAATTAGCTTTGTGACAAAAGCTATCTTAAAATTGCGTACTCTCTCGTGCTAATGATGATTAGACCGGATGTATGGATCCATGCTTCTCTGCATCTTAATATTCGGACTTTTAATGGCGCTAAATTCACTTGTATTAATTACGGTAACTAATTGGGTAGTCGACGATTGTCACCATTTATCTACATGTAGGCCTACTAAAACAGCATGATAATACATGGTAGTGACGTACATCCTATTTAAAAGCACTATTTTAGTTCCCCTCCTTTTTTGCACTAGAAATGAGCACTACAGTATCACACAGATTGGTTTAATATTGCACTGTCGCGTATTTATCGCTAGATTTGCTGTACAACATTACTCTACCTATTTAATAACGTATGATGTATACAGAGTGTATACTACAACTACAATTGCGTATCTAAGCAAACATAAACTATGTACACATACTACAGAAAACGAAATCAAACATTATGATAATACCTAACAAAATAATTGTTTCAAGTGAATTAATTTTAATTTAAACCAAAATCAAAACAAAGCACACAGAATTGAATTTTAGAGCTTTTAGACCGTTTAAAGCTATGCAAGGGAAATTGTTCAAATTGCAAATAGGAAATTGTTGAAAGTGGATTTATAAGTAATAAGTAAGAATGCCAGGTGGCAGCTAATGGTGCTAGTTTTGGTTCACAACGTATAGTGAACTTCGGTTAAACAATGAAGGTCCGTGGCACATGGAATTTCCAATTGGCAGGCAAACAGACAAAATAGCCTAAGCTGAAAAAAAGTTTGTTATAAAAAAAAATCTTCAACCTGCCCCCCACCCTACACAATATAACGCTAACAAAACCGGAACCCACCCACCTACCCCTTGAGCGTTATATAATATGTGAACGGCCCCTAATATATAATAATAATATAATAGTAATATTAGTAAATTGAATAAAAATATTTAAAAAACCAAAAATTGTCATTTTTGGCTTTTTGTAAAACACTAAAAAACCAAATAACCAAAAAAACCAACATGATTGCAGCACTGGAATTTAGTACTTAATTCTTTACAAAACTTTGGATTTTCGATAGCTTAAAGGACTGTGATGTGTTGTATAAATGTACGAATTATTTCCTGAATTTCATATTGTCCGCGCGGTCGGATACCCGGGTACCCGCTCCGTGGGTCGACGGGTAGGGGCCTAACCGGGTCGTGATTTGAAATTTTTGATAGCCTTAGTAATACGTAGGCCTATTTAATAAATAAATAAAATAACTGTACCTCATTGTAAACTTATCGTGGTGCTCGTCTATGTGATGCTTTATTGTCTACATTTCTATCTTTTGAGTAACCATATTCCGGCGAATTTCGAAATTTCGCTAAATCTTTATTGACACGAATACACCGCGTGCTTCGTAAATGTAATTAACATTTCTAATCGTATCGTATCTGAGAATTTACAAATCGCTTCTTCAGCTCTTATGGTACTAAGTTCTACTAACTATTCAGAAGTGCCGCTTTCAGCATGACGCATCGAGAAAATTAGGAAGTCCTCGGGCAACAAGGGGCAGACAAAAACATTGTTACTATAATTATGGATCGTTCTACATAGAAGGGAACACGATGGCATAGGCTTGGTGTTAGGTCATAGCAATGCTTACTCAGAGAACTGGGAGATCAAATAGATCAGCAGAACGGAGACGTCACACCCGAGTGTGACAAAGAAATTCTTTGAAGTCAGGGTATGTTGACGCCAGAAGTGGGTCAAGTTTAAGGAGCTGCTGCTTAATTCCAGAGAAGTCGAGTCTTAGATGAGTAATGGCTTGTGATATGTGTCAATAATGTGACAGTGAGTCAATCAAGCATATACAATGAAGAGCTGTCAAGCAAGAGGACCATTTACAAAGATTTAAAGTAATATATGTAATCAAAATCAGCAGTTCGAAAGCACAGTTTTCGTAAATCCAAAAGTGCAAATTGTTTTCCCAGCTAATATAATATAGTTTAGGGACTCCCAAAAATGGCCGGTGTCAAATAAAAAATCTATGGTTTCTACAATATTAAATTAGTCCAATTTTTATCCATTGTAGAAATTGGTCCAAAAGATCACACTGCTGGAGATACTGGAAGACAGGCTGCAGTTGTAGAGCAAAAATTGCACAGTTGCCAGTTTTTACCAGATTTGACAGCAAATTCAAAAGTAGCAGAGAAGCCAAGAATAAGTGCACCTTGTGTCATCCATTGAGAATATATGATGATGTGATCATGAGCAGCAAGAAGTATGATGAACAAAAAGGGTCCTACATCCAGAGCCCTATTAATCCATGCCAAGGCCCCTAGGCTGCAAGCTTCTTTGGGCCCGTTGAGTCTTGACATCCCTAATGCCCTTCCCAGTCCCCTCCTCGAATTTCACGCTCTCCTTACGTACAATTCATTAAAATAATATTACACAAGAAGCACTGAGTGGAGTAACAAAGAAAATAATATCATCATGTCAGACCACCTTTAATTAACGTGAAACAAAGCAACAGGAAAACACCGGTAATGTTATGTAAAGTTAAACATGTGTTGGCCTACCTATGTATCAATCTATTTTTAACAGTTTCTCTTTAATTTAATCTTTAAACAAAATAGCAAAAACGTTAGTCAGGGTTGTCTAACCAAGTTCAAAAATAACATTAGCATCACCAAAGTGGTATACTAAAAAGTTATTACATTTATAAATTTAGGAAAGTAAGAGAAGGCACTGAAAATCTGTAGAGAATTAATTTCAAACACCGAGAACTAAAAACGTATAAACAAAAACATTTGAAACCGAATAATGGCCATGAAGCAGCTATTAAATTAAAGATGTAGTCAAATATCTTGATATATATTTAAATAAAAATTCCAGTTGTCTTCCTGGAAAAGTTAGGAGTGCTTTGGTGCAACTGCTCTGCCAAGAAACAGAATTGCTTTTGCTCTCTCTTCCCTAATAAAGAACAAAAACGGATGATCAGCTCGGAATTCCACTGGGTCTTTTCGTGACATTACTGCACAACACCTCATCATCATCATTGCAGTTGCAGCGGCTGCCTCTGTTCCCTCTTCATTAACATCCACGAATGCTTTATGCACAACCTTCGAAGCATACAGATCCTTTGCTCCATCGATTCCTGATAGATCCGCAGATCCTGACTCGAAGATCGATTTCATTCCCATATCACTGAGGATTTCCTTGAGTTCGAGATTCTCCTCCATCTTAAACTTTGGCAGCCAAAGATTCACATCTGGATATTGTTGAAATCCGCTGTCGATGTTAACTAGATGGTCACCAGTCAACTTCTTCTCAAGATCCTCTAGCGAAGAAGACGCTTTGTCTGGCAGAAGAACGAACATACTCAGTGCTCCAGACTTGTATGGCAGTTTCAAGACTTGGCAAGAAAGATCACTGGAGTAGCAGTAACTGGCTCTTTCAACTTTTCGATACATCAGCTTCACCTTAATTGTTTCATTTTTTGAAACAAGGAAGTCGGCTTCCTGGGTATTGTTCTTTTTGAACTGGTCATTCCAGGCACTCTTGAAGTATATTGCATTGATGAGGACAAGTACCGTTGAAGCGTCGACGCTTCCTGGTGACACAATATCCTTGATCTTCTGGTTTGTGTTCTCTTCAACCCAGTTGTTGATTGTTCCGATTGCCTTTCCCGTCTCTATCCTTCTCAACATGAAACAAGGCTTGAATTTACTACATAATTCTATATGAAACAAGACAATTTCAGGAAATTAAAAGTACTGTGATGTTATGTATTGTATAAATGTATGAATTCATTCATGATTTTACTACTCTTTCAAAATAATATATACTCTAAATCAGTGGTTCCCAACCTTTTTCGACTTAGGGCCACTTTATTTAGCTGAGGGACATGACGAGCCACAAGGTTAAAAATAATTATTTTAAATTTTAACACATTTTTTTAATTTTAGAATAGAATAAAATTGTATTTGGATAAATTCCTGTTTAATCATTTTAGATTACTAATAAACATCAATAAAATATAATAATTTATAATAGAAAAAATTATTTCGTCAAATATTCATTTTTTTCACTTATTTTTTTGTATCTTTGGTAGGTCGAGGGCCATTTCTTGAGGCCTGGCGGGTCACTTTTGGCCCGCGGGCCACAAGTTGGGAATCGCTGCTCTAAATCAATCAAATTAGTTAAGCTCACTGTAAACTAGTTTTGGAGCTCCTCTTTGTGTTGTTTCACTGTTTACATTATTTACAACCATATTTGGCAAATTTTGC
This sequence comes from Bimastos eiseni, assembly GCA_959347315.1. Classification (NCBI taxonomy): domain Eukaryota; kingdom Metazoa; phylum Annelida; class Clitellata; order Crassiclitellata; family Lumbricidae; genus Bimastos; species Bimastos eiseni. The sequence goes on from OY365822.1 coordinate 16,583,364, forward strand.
TAAATCCTTAATGACACCAAGACACTGCATATAAATAGTTGATTTCCATCAAATTCAAGAGCATTTACCCTTTGTCGCTGGCAAAATAGTTAGTTGGAGTTGTCTAACCAAGTTCAGAAACAACAGCAACAAAGTAGTATATTGAAAACCATAATATGTATTATTTTATCCGACTAAGAGAAGTACTGAAAATTTTAAGGAAATTAATTACATTATAGCATACACCAAGAGCTATAAACAGGTAATTAAACATTTTTGAAACCGAACAATGATTGTAAAACAACTATTAAACTAAAGATATACCTAATAAAAAAATCTCGATACATATTAAAATAAATTCCAGTTGTCTTTCAGGAAGAGTTACCAGTGCTTTGGTGCAACAGCTCTACCAAGAAACAGAATTGCTTTTGCTCTATCTTCCCTAATAAAGAATAAGCATGGATGATCAACTCAAAATTCCACTGGGGCTTCTCGATCCACCACCCTACAACACCCCGGCATCATCATCATAGCAGTTGCAGCCGCTGCCTCAGTTCCCTCTTCATTCACGTCCACAAATGCTTTATGCACCACATTTGAAGCATACAGATCCTTTGTTCCATCGACCCCTAAAAGATCTGCAGATCCTGACTCAAAGATCGATTTAATTCCCATATCACCAGGGAACTGCCTTTTTTTTCAGCTCGAGATTCTGCTCCATCTTAAACTTTGGAAACCAAAGATTCACATCCGATTGTTGTTGAAATTCGGTGTCGATGTTAACTAGATGGTCACCTGTCAGCTTCTATTTGAGATCCTCCAGTGAAGAAGACGCTTTGCCTGGCAGAAGAACGAACATGCTCAGTGCTCCAGACTTGTATGGCAGCTTTAAGACTTGGCAAGAAAGATCACTGGAGTAGTGGTAGCAGGCTCCTTCAACTTTTCGATACATCAGCTTCACCTTAATTGTTTCATTTTTTGAAACAAAGAAGTTGGCTTCCTGGGTATTGTTGTTCTTGAACTGGTTATTCCAGGCACTCTTGAAGTATATTGCATCGATGAGAACAAGTACCGTTGAAGCGTCAATACTTCCTGGTGACACAATATCCTTGATTTTCTGGTTTGTGTTTCTTCGACCCAGTTGTTGATTGCTCCGATTGCCTTGCCGGTCTCTTTCCTTCTCAACATAAACAAGGTTTGAATTTACTACTTAATTCTATACGAAATGGTTAATTTTCGACAGCCTTAAGGACTGTGATGTATTGCATAAATGTAAGAATTCATACCTGAATCTCAGATTTACTAACTCTTTTGCATGCAATATGTACCTTAAATGAATAAATAAAATTACTTTACCTCATTGTAAACTTATTGTGGTGCTCTTCTTTGTGATGCTTTTGCTGTCTATACTTCAGTCTTTTGAGTAACCATAATCAGGCAAATTTCGCTAAATCTTTAATGACACAAACACACCGCGTGCTTTCGTAACTGTAAATAACATTTCTAATCGTATCGTATCAGAGAATTTCTAAATCACTTCATACCCGTGATTCACAACTTTTTGGCTTGTGGCACACTAAGAAAGAATGAAAATTTTTTGTGGCACAGTTAACAATACTAACCCTTTCAAAAATATATTTGTCACTATTTCCTAATAATATTCTAATTTTTATTTTATAATTTTCTATTAATACTCTATTGACCTAGTCAATCTAGTGACCTAGAAGTTTAGAATAAAGTAAAATTGTATCAATTGAACAGATTTGTTTCTTTTAAAAAACGTTTTTGAGTTGAGTAGTTTTTTTTAGAGTTTTATTTTGAATCATTATCAATCAATAACATAATTATTAGAATTGTTTCCATGGCACACTTGCAAAGTTCTTGCGGCACACTAGTGCTTCATATAGTTCAAACTATTCAGATGCTCTCCCAGCATAATGCAACAAGTACAATGGCAGAGGCTTGTTGTTGGGTCAAAGCAATCCTTACTCAGGGAACTGTGAGATCAAGTAGATCAGCAGATGGCGGGACGAGACAGCAGACGAATCTGCGCTTTCAGTCACAAGGATATGTAGGAGCTAGAATAGGACCAGTGGAATTCTTAGGACTAAGAACAGTGTCTTGTATTGGATACAAGAGGCAACGGGAAGCCAGTATTTATAGGACATCAGTCATGTAGGTAGAAATGCGGAAGTGGCAAGGGATATGTGAGCAACGAGCATCATGATTTCATAACCGACAGTAACATGAGCACCTCAAATGGAAGAAATGCTTTAAGAATGACAGGGTGCTACCAATGGTCACACCCAAGGCATGAACCTGGACAAAGAAATTCAGGATACGTTGATGCCAGAAGTCAGAGGTAAAGTTTAAGGAGCTGCTGTTTAGTTCCAGATAAATAAATCGAGTCTTAGAAAAGTTGATGCCAAATGGCTTGTGATATGTGTAGATCATGTGACAGTCAGTCAATCAAGGCTATTACAAGGGAAAGCTGATAAGCAAGAGGACCATTTACAAATTTTTAAAGTAATATATGTAATAAAAATCAGGGCAGTTCTAAAGCACCGTTCCCAGAAATCCAAATGTAATGTAATGTAAATCCTCGAAAATTTCTCAGCGCCCACAAAAAACCGTAAAATGGTTTTCCCAGCTGATCGAATATAGTTCAGGGACTTTCAAACAGGGCTGGTATCAAATAAAAAAGACAGTCTCTAAAAAATTGAATTAGTCCAATCTTTATCCATTGTAGAAATTGTTCCAAAAGATCACATGGCTGGAGATACTGGAAGACAGGCTGCAGTAGTAATGCAAATATTGCACAGTTACCAATTTTTACCAGAATTGACAGCAAATTCAAAAGATGCACAGAAGTCAAGAATAAGTGCACCTCCTGTCATCCATTGAGAATAAATTATGATGTTATCATGAGCAGCAAGAAGTTGACGAACAAATACATCAAACTAACACATTTATTCAAAGCCTTAATCGTAATTCCAGCATTTCTACAGTGCCCACAAAAGCCAAGTCGCGGGAACCAGCTTATTCACAGGCGCCTTAGCAATAGTTCTCCAGGGTGGGCCAAAAAAAGTAAGCCCCTACAGTTTTCTGCTTATATTTCGGCCAAAAGTAGGTAATATTAAATGAAATATTACAGGTTCAAACTTAATTCATATTTACATAAAAATGCCAAATTTGACTAAAATATTTCAAACAGAACAAAAGTTATATCAGTTTTAATGAGTGCAACCACCGATTTTTGATTGTCAAAAAACATTTAACGCCGCAAAAAGTTATAAAAAACATTATTATGAAGTCGCAATTCAAGTAGCTGTAATAAAACACACTTCAAACTGGAAATTATCGCATAAGGAAGTCACTTTGACGTCATCTCGCAAGCAGTCAATTAAATTGGTGAATAATAATGTTTTGCAATTAAACATTTTATGATAACATTTGTAACTAAATAAACATGAGCAAGGTGACCACGACAGATAAAATGCGTATACAGACACTTCATGAATCATGAGCATGATCTTGGAGCCAAACCTTTAATCTAGGTTCACTCTGAAATCACTGGAACTGAGCACTTATAAAAATATGCAGACCCGTTGATTGGGGGTGGGCTGTGGAAAGTTGTAAAGACAGCGGAAGGCAGAAATCTATCCGCACCCAAACAAATATCCAGCATGTTGACGAACTTATTTGCTCACAAAATCAACATCCAAAATCATTTCAGTACTCGGCGACTTTCAGCAGAGTTGACCATCTGTTAGAAGAATTGCCAAAGAAGATCTGAACTTCACCGCTTTTCGTCGTGTCCCTGGGCATATTATCATCGATGCAATGGCCCCCAACCAGATCATCAAAACATGCCAAATAGACTTAGAATATGTGTGGCTACTTGTGGTAGACACAGGTTATGAAACAATATGATGTTTGTTTTATAATAATTACTTGAGGTGTGACCTCATAAAATCGTTTTTGTAACTGTTTGCTGTGTAAAATGTTTTTTGACTATCAAAAATCAGTGGTTGCACTCACTAAAAGTGATATAACTTTTGTTCTGAGTGAAATATTTTAGTCATATTTGGCAGTTATATGAAAATATGAAGTAGCTTAGAGAGTGTACAATTTAATTTACTAATCTCTACTTTTGGCCAAAATATTAGCAAAAACCTGAGGGGTCACTTTTTAATGACCCACCCTGTATATGCCTTAAATAAAAGTCAAAAGCTGCGTAAGCATTCGGTTGAAGGATCATCACGCTATAGCCATCAATTAGCCAAGGTTGGCCAAAAAAGCAGAAACATAATTTCAGTTTATTCAGAGGGGCAAAAATCTTACAGGCTGATATCCACATGCTCCAAAATAAGATGCTGAGAACAACATGAACTATTATATGACTGTACATAAATTCGTACATAGCTTTCAATTATACGATTCATAAAACAATAATCACAAATTAATATACTTTGCTTTGGTGATTATTATTTATATTTTCTGTAACTAAATGATCACACATAATTTTTCTTATTTTTATTTATTTCTTACTATGCTTTATTTCTGCTCTCTACCTTGTGATGCACAACAAGAATATTATTTAATCAAATGCACTGAAATACAAATATAGAGTTGATTTGCATCAAATTCAGAGGAATTTACCCCTCGCCTCTAAATGACTTCCGTGGTAAAAAAGTTAATCAGGGTTGTCAAACCAAGTTCAAAATAACAGCAACATTATCAAAGTGATATTCTAATAAGTTATAACATGTATATATTTAGGAGGCTAAGAGAAGGTAATTAAAATCTGAAGGGAATAAACTTCAAACACCGAGAATTACAAACACGTAAACAAAAACAGTGGAACCTGAAAAACAACCATAAAGCAGCTATTAAACTAAAGAAGTAAAGCAACTATCAAACTATAGATGTAGTCAAAAATCTTGATATATATTAAAATAAATCCCAGTTGTCTTCCTGGAAGAGTTAGGAGTGCTTTGGTGCAACTGCTCTGCCAAGAAACAGAATTGCTTTTGCTCTCTCTTCCCTAATAAAGAACATAAATGGATGATCAGCTCGAAATTCCACTGGGTCTTCTCGATCCACCACCATACAACACCCCGTCATCATCATCACAGCAGTTGCAGCAGCTGCTTCTGTTCCCTCTTCATTAACATCCACGAATGCTTTATGCACAACCTTCGAAGCATACAGATCCTTTGCTCCATCGATTCCTGATAGATCCGCAGATCCTGACTCGAAGATCGATTTCATTCCCATATCACTGAGGATTTCCTTGAGTTCGAGATTCTCCTCCATCTTAAACTTTGGCAGCCAAAGATTCACATCTGGATATTGTTGAAATCCGCTGTCGATGTTAACTAGATGGTCACCAGTCAACTTCTTCTCAAGATCCTCTAGCGAAGAAGATGCTTTGTCTGGCAGAAGAACGAACATACTCAGTGCTCCAGACTTGTATGGCAGTTTCAAGACTTGGCAAGAAAGATCACTGGAGTAGTGGTAGCAGGCTCTTTTAACTTGTCGATGCATCAGCTTCACTTTAATTGTTTCATTTTTTGAAACAAGGAAGTCAGCTTCTTGGGTATTGTTCTTCTTGAACTGCTTATTCCATGCACTCTTGAAGTATATTGCATTGATGAGGACAAGTACAGTTGAAGTGTCGACACTTCCTGGTGACACAATATCCTTGATCTTCTGGTTTGTGTTCTCTTCAACCCAGTTGTTGATTACTCCGATTGCATTGCCCGTCTCTTTTCTTATCAACATGAAACAAAGCTTGAATTCACTACATAATTCTATACCAATTTTGTAATGGTAGGCCAGTAGCAATATTGTTCAGCAAGTTGTAGGCAAGAGTGCCAAAGGCACATGAGGAAAATGGAAGGAGGGATCTCAGTTGAATTATGTCTTGAACACGTGATTCTGATATGCAATTTATCAATTCCAAACATCACAGAAAACTCCTAAAGCCTCAAGGATGATGAATTAGACCTTTTATTCTTAATTATGTTGTCATTAGATAAGGCTTCTCAACACGAAACGAGAAATACATCGTCGGCAGGGCAGAAATGGCCCACGGGCATGCTCTTTAACACCCATGTTTCACACAAAGCATTGCATTTTAGACAATTTTCATGATTTTCATGTGCTGTATTGTATAAATGTATGAATTCATTCCTGAAGTTAAGATTTACATACTCCTTGCACATAAAAAATATATACTTTAAATAAATACATGAAATTAATTGATTTGCCTCAATGTAAATTTATTGAGGAACCCTTCTTTATGCATCCCCATCATTGCGAACCACATTGTGCCAAATTTCACTAAATCTCTTAACGATACCAGCAGTGTTTAATAAATCCAAAGGTGCAAAATTGTTTTCCAATCTAATATAATATTATCTAGGGACTCTTGAACATTGCGGCTGTCAATTAGGACACAACTGGGCTGGTAGTTATGAAAAATGGAATAGCCTACTACCACGTAACTCCTATTCGTGAAAACGTACTCCGAAAATAAAGATACGCCTTGTATGGTATTCGCAAAGGTTGGAGTAGGCTACACCGTGGAATAACTTTGCCAGCAGATATTCCTGCAGACGTCATTATTTAAGTTGTTATAGGTTAAGCGCATGCGCAGAATTATTTATAGTCTACGTCTAAGAGTGGTCTACGCGGTCAACTTGGTAACGAATGAAAACAATAATGATAATGGAGTTTCGGTGCCGTGATTCGTACAAATTCAGAGCGATTATGACAAAAAGCAGTTGGCTTGATCGAATAGTAAATTATAACAGATAAATAAATATTTGACATAAAAGGAAAGTGAATTATAACAGATAAATAACTATTTCTCGTAATATGGAAGTTTCGCGATGGGTAGGCGAATTTGTCCGACACTGGTAGGCACTTTAGCAATACATACTCCAAAGGAAAAGTTCGCTCACAAATGCACACAAAAAGGCTGAAGGATGAGGACTTGGAAAGTGTAATAAGGGTTATGAGAGTGTATGATACTTGGACGGAGTTTAAGGAAGTTATGAAAGACAGTATTAAAGAGATCATATAAAAACACAAAGCACAAATAAGAGGAGACATTTGGTAACACAAAAGGTTTAAAGAAAGAGGAGGGCAAGGAATTAAACTTTGGATGAATTTTCAGAAGTTGAAGAAGGAATCAAAGAACGGGATTGTGACAGTCTAGAAAGACTCGAGAATATATATATATATATATATATATATATATATATATATATATATATATATATATATATACTCGAGTCTTTATATATATATATATATATATTTCTACACTGTCACAATCCCGTTATTTGATTTTATATATATATATATATATATATATATATACATTCTCGAGTCTTTCTACACTGTCACAATCCCGTTATTTGATTTTATATATATATATATATATATATATTTGTATATATATATATATATAAGCAAGAGTTTATAGAACTATGTTAGAAACAGGCAGAAAAGAAAAGAAAGGGTAGGGTCGTTGGAAAAGAACGAGAGAAGAGAGAAGTTATTTGAAGTGGATGCTACTGAAGTATTCAATAAATACTTAAGATCGTTGTTTTTGTAGGAAAAGTAAGGACCCATCTCTGAGCCCATTCAAGCATTTCTGACATTGGAGGTAAAGGACTAACACAGTTAATATATGCCCTATTCTAAGGAAAATGTGGTAGAACAGCTGAAACGGTTGAAACTGACAAAAGTCCATGAGTAAATTAGCTACATCTTTAATTCTTACTTGGAGGGAGGGAAGAAATTGGAGTGGTCTTGGCATAGAACTTCAATAAATCCTTACATGTTGGAGTGTGCCTTCATAGTGCCAGTGCTTAAAAAGGGAAGCTTAAGCGAATCACATGGCACATAGCCTAACTATAGATCAGTCAAACCGGCACAGTGTTAAGTGGAGTGCCTCAAGGAATAGTCTTGGGCCATTGCTAGTTAAACTTTTTTAGTAATGACATAGATGATAGAATTTTATCGACAATTTGTAAGTTTGCACATGCAAAACTATTTAGAGCAGTGGGTGGTGAAACAGAAGTGACGATACTGCAGGATAATCTTAGAAGAATGTTAAGAAGGTCATATGACTGTCAGGTGCTGTTTAACTGTGAAAAAAGCTCAGTAATTCATATGGGAAGAGACACAGTGAGTTTTCATTAAATAGGGTAAGGCATTGAAAGTGAGCAAGGAAGAAAGGGACTTTGGAGTGATTATGCACAAGAGTACAAAACATTCAAGACTGAGGCAGCAAAGAAGGCTAACAAAGCAAGGCATGATTAGAAGGGCAATAAGTCACCAAAGACTAAGGTTGTATACATCACTGAATAGGCTACAGTTTCATTACTCCATATCTAGAGCTAGATATGGCAAAGTTGGAGAAAGTGGAAAGACGAGCTACAAAAGTTATATGGGCTACAAGCCACAAAGAAAGGCTGAATAGGTGTGCGCTAACAACATTGGAGATTACGATGAGCAACGGAGCCCTAACTGAAGCCAACAAGATTGTTACTGGGAAGGTGGTTGTGCACTCGTGCAGTCATATAGGTTTTTGGAATTAGGAAGGTATCTCGGGGACATTGGCATGAATCATTTAAGAAATCGAAAGGAGCCTAGGCATACATGTACATTCTCAGTTCAAGAGTTGTAGAATGGTGGAATAGTTTGGATGATAGTGCTGTCACTGCTTTTAAGAGTAAGCTTGGAAAATTGGGCTATTATTCTAATCATGTTCCAGGTCAAATACTGCAGTGGTTCTAGCACAGACCAAAACTCTTTTGAACCACTTTTAACCCTTATTTGTTGTTTTACACTGAGCCTTTAAATAAGCCCTCTATGGTTTCTATTGACACTGTTTGCCTACTTTAAATTTCTGACCTATATTCAATTCATTCAAGTAGTTTTCCCAGCCTGAGACTAAATCCTATAAATTATGGCGACATTTCTAGTTGTGTTGCCTTTAGAAAATTCTAAAACGCATCAATGAGCTTATGAGCACATCTCTATCCCTGACAATTCCATTTGAGCTTTATTTTGTTGCCACCGTGTTATAGTCTCACAGGGCAAGGGTTTAATTTGAGGATGGACTCGATAAAACGGTTGGAGAAGGAACCAATTAAACAGAATCAACGGTAGGCAGGCCTAACTGCCTTATCCATGCTATATACAGCATACAGGCGCGACCCTTGAATGCAATATCGTTGGGTGCCGCGTGAAATTTTAACATCTTTGAGGGCGAAAATGAGATGCAGTATAAATTTTGCCGTCGGTGAAGGCGACGGATTAATTATAAAATCTTCTAAACACTTTTTGACCTCTAAAACGTCGTCGAATGCGACGAATCACAAGCCGTGCCATCTTTGTTCATATCGCCGTTACGCTAGGCGTAGAGGACTTACTCCTGCCTCAGAATCGGAGTAGATTTACACCTAGCTTAAAAGGCTGTGCTGCTCTTATAATTACCAACATAACTCACTACACCGGCGTAGGCCATTTTATGTCGGTAGTAGAAGATACGCCTACCGACATAATTACTGGCCCTGAAGAGAAATACGTTCAGTTTTATCCATGTTAGACAAATGAGCTAAAGATCGTTGGCTGGAGGAAGACAGGCTGTACATTAAACAAAATGTGCAATTGCCAGTTTTAACAGCAAATTCCAAAGGTTGAGAGTAGACATCGAGTAAAAGACTCGGTAAACCAATAAACGCTACACAATCGAGTGTATTCTTGTGTGTTTCTTAATATTCTTATAATGTCATAGATTATTCGCTCATAATGTGTTTGTAATCATACTGCGATATGTCACTTTAAATTTAAATTTTTTTAACAGAGTGAAAGAAGTACAGCACTGTGTTGCAGAAAGACACCTCAGAAACAACAGTATTTGTAGCTCTGATGCTTAAGTGACAGATTGTCACGATAAATTGCTGAAAATTCATGATATTATTTATACCTCTTGTAAACTATTGTGCATTTGCTGGCAATCTAGTAAAGAATTTTCTTACTTACTTTAAATCAACTATAAAATACAGCAGTATTTGATGGGTGGCCCACCTTCCAAAGTTCAGAACATCGATCGCTATAAGCAACTTCAATCAATCAATGAAAGTTATAAAGCACCTCTTCAAAAAATTTACTCAGTGGTGCTCCTGATCCAACCTCGGCCACATAAAACAGATTTCAGAGTGGAATTAAAATGGGGTAGAGAGTTCCTACGAAAGAGCCAAAGATCCAACGGGAGGCCCACAACCTTGTTCCTTATGTGATCACGTTACAGGCTGAGTGCTATTTCCATTCAGCCACCATGTCCCTTATCTACCGGTATATTATATATATTATGTATATTAGATTATATACATACAAGAATGATAAACCAAATTAGGAAACTGCTATATTTGGATTTAAACTGAATTCTCAGAGTAACGAGCATTTGCTGCTGATGCAACTACATTAATCCTGATTGTTGATCCTTAGGGGTTTTTGTATGACCCTGACCTGGGAATTCTTAACCATTTCTAATCTCTGCAAATGTCACATCAATTAAAGGAAAATCGCAGTACTTAGTCAAGCTGGCTGGAAACTAGGGCATTTTCCAATGAACAGAAAAAAATACAGAATTATTTGAGGTTTTATTTGTTTAAATTTCTGCATACAAGACGTGAATTGACCTTAATATGTGATACGGTGTGGCTGCAACTGGCCATTAAAAAGGTTGTGCAAGTGTGCATTTATAGTCCTCCACTGTGAACTGTAGGACAGTAGGAGAAAACTTGGCTATTTAAGTCGGAGAGCTTTGTAAGCGAGAAATTCACTTGGAAATATACAATTTGAATCAAAAATGTATCTGTTCACATTGCATTAGGACTAGGAATGTAGGGAAAAGCACTATCACGCAAGACTTGTTATACAAGGCACTCTATAAATTTTTTAATTGTATTTTATAATGTATGGTTGAGGTTATCCATGAAATACGTTCAAATGTACAGTTCTGTTCACAATTATTACAATTTTGATATAACTCACAATTTTTCCAAGGATTTGAACTGAGAATTGTAACTGTAATTACGACCATGAGAAGTACATATTGAAGGGCTTTGAATACAATACCGTTTGAATGAAGTCAAGCAGTTTCCACTAATTACTCAGTATGGCCAGCCTAGTTCAGTGCAATATATTAAATCAAGCTTCTCTAACTGTCAACCCACAGGGCCCCCACTACAAATTAAACTCATGTCTTCTACAATTCCTACCATAACGCCAGTGATTTTGTTCCAGAAAACAATGTGCCGGAACGCATCTGCATTGTCAAAAGATATGACGCTAAAATTAGCTACCACAATGGTCACATTACATCACACTCTTATAAATTTTAGAATGTAAAAAGCTATAACTGTAAACTTTTATATAAAATTCCACAATTACTATTTTTATTTTTCAGCAATTGAAAAAAGATGTCGGAACGCCGTTCTGGCACGTTCTGCCAGAAAAAAAGCACTGCCTAACAGGGCTGTACCATTTCCACATTTACGCCATGGACCTAGGCTCCGTTGGCCCCCTCAGTATGGCCCTGATGCTTAATCCATCCTTCTTCCACATTTTGCACACGAATCCATCCAATCTTCTGCCTACCAAACTTCTCATCCACAACAAAAACAATTCCTTTGCCTGGTAACCAAGCTTGGTTAGCCAAAGGACATTTCTGGTAGGGATGAACCAAAACTCGGTTCAGAACTTGGCTCGGTCCAATTTTCTTGGTATCTGGCATTACTCAGACTCGGACAAACAAAGGGTAAAAAAATGGGTCTGAGTGTTAATCTTTCCGATTTTCTGTTTAGAAAACGCAAATCGCATTTTTTTATTTACAGAATGACAATAGAAGTTAACTAAAAATACAAATACTGCTACTGTTACAGGTACAGCACCTTAGAAGTAGCTTGCTACTTACAGCGCTTTAAAAATTTTGGTAAATTAAAAAAATTACAAATTACTGTCAGTGCTTACAAATTACTATTTCCTAGTGTTAACTAAGGCAAAACTAAATAATTCATTAAAGCTGTACAAACTGAAAATCTAAACATCAAGAAAATGAGACTTTATTAAATATTTGAAACTCGGGCTTGGAAAAATTCAACTCGTAAAACTCAGTACACAGACTCTGCAAGAAATTCAAACTCGGTTCATCCCTAATTTCTGGACATAATGCTTCTCTCATGAATATGTTGATGATGTTACTTACCTTTAAAATAACTCTAGAATATTTCTCACTGAGGCAGGCCAAATAAAACTAATCAGCATCGAGAATAAAATCACTCACCTAAAACTGACGGGAACCAGTTCGGCATCGTAGTAGTTCCTGCAAGCGTTCTGAAATTCCTCCAAGATCTTAAATGACTCTTCTCCGTACAGGCGATTCGCCATGTGCAGCTGGTATGCCGGCTCCTTGCTGCTCTTCTTCAGGTGAGCGATGAAGTCACCGAATGCCTGATGGAGTTTGGCATCTTCAAGCGCATCGAAACAAAGGGCTTTCTTCATCTCATCCAAGGTCTTGCCTTTGGCACCCAGGTATGCCATGCTCAAAACAGCAGAGATGCTAACTGGTGATATGAACAGGTTGCCTTTGCTTCTTTTACCCTGCTCCTTGTACAATTCCAGGGCAAATCTGGAAATGGCTGAAACCAGATCCATGCCATCTTTCTCCTCTTTAAATACTTGGTCTGCGCTTGCCATACCGATGCTACTGCTTCTGATGTGGAGACAACTCTGAAAAATATAAACATTTTGCTGGAATCTTCATTTCACAAGGTTCTTAAAAATTAGAAAATGAAGCAATTCAGATCCAGAGATAGGACCATATTGGAAGGGTAGATTGTATGAATATCCAGCAGTGAATAAGAACGTCTAGTGGAATGCTTGGAATCTGATTGATTCATCTAAACAGACAACAGGCACTACATGTCAAAGTACCTTTAATTGTTCAAGCCAACGGTAACTTCTGCCAAACGTATTAATTTAATTTTTTATCTAATGCTCTAAACTTAATTGGATCCGTACGCGGGAACCTTAAAAGGCGCCCACTTTCACAAAGAGGCAAGATTGGTGAAATAACCTACTCGATAAATAAAATGAGGTAAAACCGTAAAACCAGAGCCAGACAGTCGCTAAAAAACGCGCAGGTCCATATTTATATGTTTAGAAGCCGATAGAAATTCACAACGCACAGGAAAAAATATTAGAAATTCGTTAGTTAACTAACAAGCATACAATATAAATCGGATCAGTGACGAATACAATTTCGATGCCCAATCATGTCAAAACGTCTAGATAACATGGAACCAAACCTTGGAAATAGTGAGGAAATGCGTAAGGCGTTGTCCGGACGAAACTCTGTTGCGCACTTGGTTCCGCGTGTGATTAATATCCGTACAGCGATTCTTAGACCGTGACTCCTACATGTAGTCTGGGCCAAAGATTTGGTCTGGGCTGGAAACTCGTAATAGTTTTTTTGCAACGTCGTGTAAATAGTAAATGAGCCTGTGCTTTTCTAACCCCAGTGGGTCTGAAATGTCGTGTCTTGTGAATATAATTAGTATATTTTTCTATTGTATCGTTTCAAAAATTGCCTCTAGAAATATATGCATAGGCTATAAGAGGCGTCGATGAAAGCAATCGATAATAAGTAAACAATTCCCTGTGAATTTATAAGGCAGTATATACCGTATTTAAAGTCAGAAAATAAAATTGAAGTGACATCTGTGGATAAGTAGGCCTATGTATTCCGGTTCCAAACCTACTTCTCAGCACTCAGCAGCCACGTACCGCACTACTTGCAAGTTGTCAGCAATGCCAGGGCTATTGACAACATTGGAAAAAATAGGCTTAGGCAGGGCCGTACCGAGCTATAATTGCGCCCTGTGCCTAGCATCAATCTGGCACCCCACATTTTGAAAATAGTGTATCTTATATTATGGAATAATAAGTTATTAAATTAGAGAAATTTCGGTCTTTTGCTTTGACCGGCCTACACAAAAGGTAAAATTCTGGTTTTTTTATTTTTTATATTTTTGTATGGTATACATGACTTGAAAAACTCTAATTATTATTATATTATTTATTTTATTAGTATGGAAAAAATAACAAAGCTATATAATAATATAACAAATTTCATTGTCCTTTCCCTTGCTGAATTGATACAACGTTACGTTATATTGGCAGTTGAAGTGCTTTAAAGATTTTTATTGACTTTATATTTAACCTATGTTTGGCCATGTTCTATGCGGTTTTCATTCGCATGTTAACTTAATAAGTAATTAAAAATAAATATAACTTCTGTCCTAAAAATTTGTTTACAACACCGTCACTGAGAGTCTTTGGCCATCTGTGGAATGAATTGAGAACTCTCGATTTTGGAATTGACGTCTTCGAAAACAGGGAGCCAGCCTAATTTGCCAATTTACTAATTTACATTAATTTACCAACAAGAGACCAATTTAGATGTTTGCTTATGTTGACAATTTTCGGAAATTAATCGGATACCATTATAGTATATTAAAGGTCCACAACTCCGTTACCATAATTACTAAATTATGCGTATATATAAAATATTGAAACTTACAGCCTGACTGTCACAACTTTAGCTTTATCGAAGGCGCTAAAGAAATGCATCGGAACTCAGAGTCTACGTGGAGGACGGCTAACGACGAATTGGAGGGAAGATTGATTGTTATAAGTTTATTTAACGACGCATCCATAACAACGATGATATGCGTCAAACAAGTACAAGTATACAAGGTACATATTTACGTTTATGATAAGTGTCTTACGTGTCTCTGTTCAATGTTTTTTAGCCAATGGTATGTAATATATTATAATATTGTGCAGTAATATTTACACTAAGTTGTTCATTGTCTATTTACAGGTCAGCAGTCCTACATCTTCCGACCAGAAACTGCCAGCCACTTGTAGATGGTGTCCAAGCAGCTGGTTTGACTGAGTGCGGTGCTCAGTTGGTATGGCCAGTTTTTCCGTGCGCACATCCGGATGAGTTCGTCCTGGAGGCCCAGCTGGGCCGGGCACTCCAGCAGGAAGTGGCGCACGGTTTCCTGGACGTCACCGCACTCGTCGCAGGTCCCGGTCGGGTGGCGGCCCCACAGCTTCAACTGTGGGTTTAGGAAACAATGCCCCAGCCGGAGCCTGGTTATGGTGACTTCCTTCCTCCGGTTGGGATCGTTGTATTGCTTTGCCATCCCGACGTTCGGCTCCAGGGCTCGGTAATGCGAACCAGTGTCGGAGGCGGTCCAGTCAGCTTGCCACCTCCGAAGGAAGTCGTCTTTGCACATCGCTCGAGCTTCCTGGAGCTCGAGCGTCGTCGGGATGGCGATGACGTCGTTGTTTAGCGCTCGCTTGCAGAGGGTGTCAGCGGTCTCGTTTCCCTCGATGCCGATATGTCCGGGGATCCAGACCAGGGTTGGGGTTGACTGGGTGCGTTGAGCGTAGGCGTCCAGCACGTGAAGCAGTTCCGTGAGCTGCTGTGGCCTGGCAGCGGACTGCTGTCGCTCAACGCTCTGGATCGCGGGGAGGGAGTCGGAGAAGATGACGAGATGGTGTGCATCGGCGCTGGTGGCCCATTCCACAGCCCTCTTTATGGCCTCCAGTTCAGCTGCCAGGACCGATGAGCCGTCGCTCATTCGGCAACTTTCGTGGTGGCCGCTAGAGGGCACGTAGAATGAGCAAGATACCCTACCTGCTGCGTTCTTGGCTCCATCCATGTAGACAGCCACTCGCGCGTCGTAGGAGGGGGTGTGATCTTTGACCAGATCCCTCTTTTTCAGAGGGTCGTTCAGGTCGCTGATCTTCTGTGTCAGAGTGGTGTCTATCACAGATGGTCGCAGCAGCCACGGTGGTGTTGTGGTGCAGGCGAGCGGTTGGATCTTTGGTGCTTCGATCTCTTGGTCGATAAGTCTTGCTTTGATGCGGCTGGGGTCGGTGTCGTCTTTTGCGGTTTTCAGCTTCCGACTGCTGATGATGGATTGCGTCGGGTGGTTTGGGATCGCGTTGACCTTCGTGATGAGCTCCATCATCAACCGTTTGCGCCGTAGGTCGAGTGGCACTTCTCTGCATTCTACCTGCAGTGCAGCCAGACTCGTTCCTCGGAGCGCTCCAGAAGCGATACTCAGTGCCTTGTACTGGATTGTACTAAGCACCTTTTTCTGATTTCTGGAAGCGCTGTCGTAGGCGACGCAGCCGTAGTCGATGACGTAGCGGATGAGAGCACGGTATATCATCAGTAGTGTGTCTTTCGATGCTTCCCAGTGCGAGCCCGCAATAGCGCGCATCAGGTTGAGGCGCTTCTGGCAGCGATCAGCGATGTAGCTGATGCGGTCGCATCAGGTGAGATGTTGGTCGAAGATCACCCCCAGGAACTTGACGTTGTTGTTGTAGGTCAACGGAGTGGTCCCGAGCTTCAGCGGTCGGTGGGCTGCAAATGTGCCGTAGCGGTGGAATTCTACGGCGATGGTTTTGGTAGACGACACCTTGAAGCTCCATCTGTCGAAGTAGGTTTTGAGTTGGTCGAGGTAGTTTTGGAGATGACGCCGATTCACTTCCGGGTTTGGGCCAGCTCTCCAGATGGCGCTGTCGTCCGCGTAGAGAGAAAGCCTTACGTCGTTCTGTGGCTCCGGGATGTCGTTCAACATGATGATGAAAAGCACAGGGCTGTTGACACTGCCCTGTGGGGATCCGTTCTCCATGAGGAAGAGATCGGACAACTCTTAGCCGACGCGGACACGGATGTGTCTGTTGGTCAGGAAGTTCCGGATCCATTGGAGGGAAGACGTCTGCCTTATACGCTTTCAGAGACGATCTAGAGGCACTTAAAGGAGCGACCGGGCGACAAGGCCATCCATGGGAATCGCTACGAAGACGAAATTCGACGCCAGAGGTTGAATCTAATCCCTCAGCTGTTCGTCTAGGGATATCGGTCACTTTAGAGACGTCAAGAATCCTCCAGCCGCTAGGGCAGCGATCGGTAATAATTATGAGACCGAAGAAACCGGTCTCAACTGGTTCCGACGCCCAATGAACCGAGGGCAGAGGTAAAAGAGACGCTACGGACCACGGCTGAGCAGGAATTTAATCCCCGGAGGTCTATGAACTCCTTTTGACGTTAATAACTCATTAACCTCAACGGACCTCTAAAATGCCATTAACGATATACTAAAGGTGACTCGAACTCTAGTTGTAGAGGGGGAATCCCATCCAATCGGCGTCGATAGGTGGGCAAGTGAGTGTCTAGGTGGGCCAATGGGACAGCAGGATCGTAGGTCCGCATCGCATGAGCGATGACGGAGGACAAGGTTTGTCTGCTGTAGCAAGTTGGGCTACGAGCATAGAGCGTTTTGTCAGTCAGACTTGGAAAGACGTCAGCGAGCCATCAACAACAGGGCGTAGGACGTGACGATCTTCGAAAACCAAGTCGACCTCTATCTAGTTAAAATCTAATGTTACGTGTAGATAGTTGTATGTAAGATATTAATATATTCTTTAAACATCAAAGAAGCGTCGTTGTTCGTGTTTGGTGGATGAGAAAGGGAACCGTCACGGATCAGAAGGATCGTGACACTGACCACCAGTGATGGGCACTTTTAACTACTGTAGTTATTAACAAGTTGTTATAACTATTAAGGAAGTTGTTACCTATTAGTTATAACTAGTTTTAAGAAGTAGTAAAAAATAATTATAACTACTTTTATCGAGTAGTTTTAAGTTAGCTACAATATTTATCATTAACTACATTTTTCCTATTTATTAATTCCGTCTTAGAGGAATTTCTGTTATTTAACAACAAACATTACCCATAATAATCTCATGCGCAAATTCGCTATGTAATTGTTTAAGTAAAATGTGTGCATATCATTGTGAGGAAGAGGGTTCCTTTCAGAGCTATAATGATAGCCTAAGGCAATATGCCTGTTAAATGGCATACCTGGAGTTTGTGTGATAAAGCGGTCTTAGAGCGTTGGGGTTTATGATTCAGGGTTAAGGAATGAGGAAAACAGCAAGTGCGCGGCTGGATACCCACATGTAGGCCGCCGGGTTACAAATGGTCTGAGAGAGCTCAGAGAGGTGATTGTCGAGTCAAGAATGACAGAGGTGAGAGAGAGAGAGAGACAGCGACAGACAGAGACTGGAATTGAAGAAGCACGGTTGATGCAGGCAGCAAAAGGTGAGATATACAGTGATATAGTATATCACTTGTAGTATAATATGTATGTCATTGTGTTTTGATCATTTTGATCACTTACTTTGAATATCAGCAATTAATACTGGCAATAAATTTTCATTGACCTACTGCTTGGTGACTATCAATACACCATGACATGACATTAGCAAAGTAGTTTTAAAAGTAGTTAACTACTTATGTGGTAGTTACAAAAGTAGTTATAACTAGTTGTCATTAAAGTAGTTAAATATTAGTTAAAACTACATATTTTGAAAGTAGTTTTAAATACTAGTCAAGTAGTTGGTGCCCATCACTGCTGACCACTATAGACTGATTATTACTTTTATCTCAATTTAACTGAGCAGCGTGGTGGTTTTATTATGAATAATCTACAACTCCGTTATAACAATTCTGATACTTTTCCTGAAGTAACGGTGTTGTAATTTTGAAACAGAGTTGCAGCTATGTGTTGAGTTTCTTGTATATATAAATATAGATACACATATATATGTTTGTGTGTGTATGAATGAATCATTCTGACATGTAGAAGTGCATAATAGAGAGTAACTCTAGGTGGACGATTAAGGCATTAACCAAGGTAGTAACGGACTTGTAATTATGTGTTGAAATTCTTGTACACGTCTATATATGTGTTTATTTGTGTTTGTATGTGTGTATGAGTTGTGTGTGTATGTGAATGAAAGGGTCGCAGTCGGACATGTTGGAGTCCAAAGCAGCAGCATGGCACTTTGTGTTCACAATCTTTACCTCAGAGAGGAGGTAAACCAACCAGCAGCTGAGGACAGGGAAGAAAGAAACAGTAATTAGACTTAAAGAAAAGAAACAGAAACAGTTTCTTTTGGAAAGTGTTAAGTGGATTTTTAAATTTTGATTGGAATGTCTGTGTCAGTGTTATCCCTTACATCATTAAGGCACCTCGATGTAACCAATGAGTTCAAGATAAGATTCGATGCATAGTTGATCTGGGTTACCAGTCCGTGACTTTAAATAAATGAGATTAGTTCATAGTACAAGTGAAACAATTTATGATTAGAATAATTGGGGTTGCTGTATCATATTGCTGCGTGCACTTAATACTAGTTAATCACTAATTATGAACGGTGACAGTACTTTGAACTGCGTATTTTTAAATAAAATAACGGAATTGTAAATGTGTGTAAATCAAAGTAACGGAGCTGTTTTTTTATTAAAATTATTAAGGATCTAGAATGAAATTTTAGGCCAACTGTATCAAATTTAAGCACTGCTCATTATTAATTGTGCTTCAACAGTTCCATAAAAACTAATCTGTAAATTATGGACAGTGTATTTTAAAATAAAATGCTGGAGTTGTAAAGGTAAATGAAAGCAACGGAGTTGTATTTATTTTAATTAAAATATTTAAAAAATAAAGATTAAATTTTAGGCCAACACTGTCAAATTTTAGGACTGCTTGATTATTAAGTTTGCTTCAGCAGTTCAATAAAAAATATATGTGTGATTTAAAAAAAAAATTTGCATCATCTTTTTTATTCAATGATTTTTTTCTCAATTTGAGCGCTGTCGTGAAAAATACCCATATATATATATATATAATATATATATATATATATATGTCTAGTGGAAAAAAGTATTGGTATATCTATAACCTATCGAGTATCGCTGACAGGCTAAAGAAAATAGCGCGATAGTGTAGGGCCTACAATGTACATGCGATACCAGCAAAATAAAGGTACTGTGAGGCCTACTCGCTGCGATTATGAAAAAAGTAAGCCCTATCGGTGATATAGGCCTACCAAGTATTGCGATATTTTATCGTGATATTAATTTAACAGTCCTGCTACTCACAATCCATCCGATTTTCTTGTAGTATATCCCTCAAGTCTCCGTCCTGGCTCTTTTTAATGTAAAGTTTTCGCAAATCATTGCATAAAGTTAGGAAATTTCGGTCTGTGTCAACTATAATTGACGTGTCTAGACTATTATTAGTGGCTATAGTTTACCGACCGGACGACGTAATTGTTGATGACTAGGATCCGTGGGTTAAGCGATTATGAGATATCGCATATTTTCACATAATTTACGAAAAACGGGGGCCTACCTACAGTATGCACCCAGCAGGCCAACACATATTGTCTTCCAGCATTCTTCACCATTCAGCCAAGCCTTTCAACTACATTCCATCCTGTCTCAGTATTGCCAGGGATGCGGTCTTGGTCTCGAGACGGTCTCGAGACCGGAAAACTGCGGTCTTGGTCTCGAAACCATCGGTCTTGGTCTCAAAGGAACGGTCTTGGGATTGGTCTCCGTCTTAGGATAACGTTCTCGGTCATTTGCCTTATTAGGGCAATTTCTTTGATATTTGTCGGTTATTTTCGATTATTAGAGACACCGGATGTCTAGACCCTACGGGCTTGTTATAAATTTATGACGTGCTGACCATCTGCAATTCAGGGATGTGGTCTCGAGACGGTTTCGAGACCGGAAAACTGCGGGCTTGGTCTTGGTCTCGAATGCATCGGTCTTGGTCTTGGTCTCGAATGCGTCGGTCTTGGTCTTAAAGGAACGGTCTTGGGATTGGTCTCCGTCTTAGGTTAGCGTTCTTGGTCATTTGCCATATCAGAGCAATTTCTTTGATATTTGTCGGTTATTTATAGTAGAGACACCGGTGTTTAAGCCCTAAACGATTGTTATCGATTTATGACGTGCTGATCATCTATATATACATGTTACTGTGTGCAAAAAAATGCATTTGCAACGGAATCAGCAATTTCAAAATTTGCTTTCACAAATGTCAAGGTTTCGGAACAATCTAATAATTATGTGGTCGGCCACGTATAGTCACTGTTAACCTACACTTCGAGTACAAGTACGCCTACATAATTCAAACGGAACGTTAATCGACTTGTTCAGATGTCTGAAAGTATATACTCATCGAATACTGTAAGTAATTTATAGTGTGATATTCTCAGGTCGAAGCCAAGGGCTGAACCCGCAAAAGTTCAGACTGGCCGGTAAAACTGTTTCTGGACCATTATTAAGATTAGTATTCTTCAGCAATAAAATTGATGTTTAATCGTGTTATTCCGTTTTAGCGTCTTAATAAATTGAATTGTTTATAAAAAAGAGTATCGGTCGGTCTTGGTCTTGGTCTTGGACCACCCGGTCTCGGTCTTGGTCTTGGTCTCGGACCACCCGGTCTTGGTCTTGGTCTTGGACCTCTTGGTCTTGGTCTCGGTATCGAGGTTTTGGTCTCGTGCCCAACACTGAGTATTGCTCTACCCCGTGTCACAACCTATCACAAGTTCTCCTCCAGCCGAGCCATATCCAATGCTATGTATATATATATATATATGTATATATATATATATATATAAGCTATACACCACGTACACCTCTGGAACGATGTCCGTTTTGAATTCTGCAGATTTTCGTTTCCTCCTCCATCGATCACTGCCAATAATTATCGACTATCGTCTGGTTCAAGAGATTCTGACGCTCTTCTTCTAGGGATGATCGATCGATAGTAGGGAACCGGTATTCCGGCACTAGACAGCCGATAGAGAGGTACATAGACCGTAGGAGGTTCAATTTCCGTTCAAATCCTCGCATAGAATCCCCGAAAGAGGCGGAGGAGGACGAATAAGCTAGAGGAGTGATAAGAGGAGGAGGAAGAGGAGGTGGAGGAAGAGTAGGTGGCATTAGATGAGATAGAGACATCCATGAATGAACGAACGCGTTACAAGTTATACGCCTAATTATAACTATTTAGTTTAGTTAAGACTTGCAGATATCGTTTACGATAGATATGCATTGCTCGAAGTGACCCAGATGGCGCCTTCCATCTATATATCATCGTTATACGTACGGTTCTGATCATGGTTTTGTTTTCATTGATGTCTTTTTAATTGCCCTAATTAAGTCAGACCCCGACAAAGCAGCCTAGTTAACTTAGAACTGCGAGACAATTAATAAAGTCGAATTTGTGGCTGATATGCTGACTCGTCCAATTTGTGGAGACAGAATTTCTTGGTTTCCCCCGCTCGAACGCGTTGGCCTACATCGCACGAGATTCTTGACGAAGCAGTTGGTCGATAGAATTTTTTAATACTGGTTCTTCCCAGAGCCCTCCGGATGCAGACTCGGTACGCCCTCGTGATATTTTCTAGTTTTGTGATGATTACGTTATCGCGATGACATATGTAAGCCTAGGCTAATTACGTAGGCCTATCTGCGTAGGTTTCTGTAGACCCTAGACTTTCAGCTTTTATGATTTCAGTTCGAATGGACGGATCATATGGTCAACGTCTAATAATACACGTAGCGTAAGATAGCTGAATATTTTGTAGCCCCAATTTATCGCACAGCTGTACAGCTGCTTCCCGAAGCAGCTGTACAGGGTAGGCCTATAGTGCCTATATAGTGGAGTGTAGCACAACATGCGCTGTGGGCGTAACATGTTATATGAGGCTATGTAGTAGAGAGAGTTGGGTAATATTGATCATGGTGATGGCTTTAGGAATAGCAGACTTATACTGTGAGCTGGAATCGGTGGTGACTTCATCGCAGAATGAACTGATGCGTAAGGGGGTATTTCACAATCATATAGTTGCGTAATGGAGTTGTAGGGGTACTAGGGGTGAGCTTTGGTGGAGTAGTGTTATATCAGATGGAGTTGCGGTGATCGGGTTGTTTCATTAGTGAGATAGCGAATAGGGCGGTATAGCATCAGATAATAATGTGGTGGTGTATATAAGGAAAAATGTTAACGTTAGATACGGTGATACTGATACTCATGATTCCTTGAGTAGTGGAATAGCGTGTGGTGATAAAGTATCGTGCACAGTGTTAACTGGGGCATAGGGTGATCTTCATGCTTTCAATGCTGTCGTCGTCGTCGAGGGTTTATTTCATAGCTTCAGCCAAGCGTCACAGGTGATGAGGTCAAGGGTGATGCGTTTGGCTAGATCTGGTTCAATCATTTTGCCAAGCAACGCCTCACACTCTGGACTGAGGTCTGGTGGGAGGGCATAGCTTCCGTTCAGTTGGTCCTTCACCATTCGTGCGAGGTTGGCGTCGTCAAAAGGAAGCAAACCGGACAGCATGGCGTATAGGACGATGCCAAGGCTCCAGACGTCGGCCAACATGGCGTTGTAGGGAATGCCGCGAATTACTTCCGGTGCCGCGTAGGATGCGCTTCCGCAGTAGGTTTCGCTCAGAACTCGCATCTTCGTGACTGGATCGACCATTTTCCGAGCGAATCCGAAGTCAGAAAGTTTCGGTTCGGCGCAACTGCTAACCAGAATGTTGTCGCACTTGATGTTTCTGCAATCAAGCAAACAGTTAGTATATACCAATTGCGAAAACTTTGACTTTAGCTAACAATGAGAAGACTTAGAGTCACACAAAGACTGCCTCATTTGATGTTAGTCCAGTGATTGAATTGTCGGGAGGTTGGGTAGGGTTCAACTCCCAGTTCATTTTTCAACCCGCCAGTTAATTCTCAAAAATTACCTGGGGGACAAGAAAACTCCAAAATCAGTAGTTATTGGCTCAATGTAGCTTAACACATCTAAGAATCAAGTTCGTGCAAAATCTACAGGACAATGTAACTCTCTATAGCAGTAGGACAACTGTGCGTTGAAATGGGTGGTGAAGTTGTATAGCTAGGTGCTATAGTGACTTTATGGCAGAATGAACTGATGCGTAATTTCAGAATCACATAGTTGCGTTCAAATTTGACAATTCAACCACCGTGTTAGTCGATGTCAATCAGGTCCAAACTAATGACTCACCATGCATCTTTCAACTTTCTGAACAACCGTGGTCAATCGGGCTTCGACCTGCTTTCTCCAATGAATTCTGATTGGATCATCGTGATGATGGCGTTTTAGAAGTCGTTACAGATTAGGTTCAAACGTTTCATTTAGGATAGTCAGCAAACTCAGTCTTAGGATATCAGGGTTTAATAGAGATTGTGACGATAGCGCAGAAGAAAGATCAAAACATAGATCAATCAATTTTTGTTTATTCAGATATCACGCTGGCAAAAACGTAGCTTGTTATAATGGTCTTGATAAGACTAGTACAGATTAATACTTAGATAGATATACATGCAGTTACGCCAATTCAGAAAATCAGTTAGTCTAATGTTTTTTGTACAATGCTCTAGGCATGATATCTTTATCCGGTAGCATAAAGTCATGACTCGAACCGGGGTCGTAGATTGCACGTGCCACTTTCTAGACCCTGCAAAATAGATATATATTCTTCTACAGAACTGGTTGACAGAAATGTCTTAATGAAGCGGAGCTGTAGTGTTGTAGTGAAATTGAACCAGATACGGGTAGATGTTAACACGCTGGCACGAAGATCAGAAAGAGCAGAAGATCGAAACCCGCTATAGCCTCGTAAGGTTGACTAATCCTTCCATTCGTTAGGTGGTGCTGGTAAAATGATCAGTAGAATAGATGGGAACCTTGCTGGCTGCCAAACAGTTGAATTCCACCCATGTTAGACTTATCATTATATGTCGCAACAAAAACCAATCATGGCATGTAATGATAATGCATAGCATATACTGGTCAGTTTGAATTGAATAAACCAATATATATTATATTATTACTTAACTCTTTCTAGTAACTTCATACATTCAAAAAAATTTTATATATATATATCGCCCTTTCAAAAGCGCCCCCACTCCATCCAGAACAAAAGGTAAGCTTTCAAAAGATGGGTTGGGGCAAACCTTTGTAAGACGACCCAAATGCCGCTTTCATCAGTCGAGATTGGATAGGAATATTTATGGACCACGAGTTAACTCTGCAAAATGTTGCATAGTATACCTGTAGCAGGTGCGATGTCATTATTGGACGGTAATCGGCCTCTGAGTGAGGGCCTAGCCTTAGTATCTTGGAGACATAGCTGGTGATCTCCCCCGCCTCCACATGAACCGTATTCATTGCATTGTAGAAGTATTTATGATGTGTATGAAATTCAAATTGCTGGTATACACAATAGCACCGATGAACCGTTCTGTAAATGCCAACTTCTGAAGGGAAGAGTCGAGTGACTTGGATCGCTAAAAACGGACGAAAGGAGAATGGTTTGAATACCTGTGAGCCACATTCATTGAATGGAGGAACTGGACGGCGCTGAGAATCCCGAAGAAGACGAACTTAGCGAGGGACTCACAGAGGCGTCCTCTGGCCGTGATGTAGCTAAGGAGGCTGCCACCAGGGACCTTCTCGACGATCAGGCATGTGAAGTCTTCCTGAGGGATGATCTTGTAAGTACGTAGTATGTTCGGATGACGGAGACGCTGGATGAGACTCAACTGACGTGGAAAGAACTTCTTCAGGTATTCGGTCGTCAGTGTATGGTGTTCGATGATTCGCACAGTCAGTTGCTTCTTGTTGATCGCCTGCATTTAATCGAACGCACATCAAATAGTCACGGTCTCAACGGAGTCAACGGCTTACATTAGAACGTACTCCGCAAACTTCCGCTAATTGTAGGTCTGTCAGCTGTCGCATACCACCGGCTACCAGTGACTGGAAAATTGAGCATAAAAATCGCCATAGGGGCCATTAAACGAGAATATCCAGCTGGCTTGAAATGCACTCGCTAAATGAAGGCGCAGTCAGTTGAGTATTTCCATCAAAAGGAGCTATATAATGGTTCCTTTGTATTCATTACATTGTGAAAGTATTGATGACGGTATATGAGATGTTCTGGATAACTTCAATATCTTGGATCTAGACCTGGATCCCAAGCCTCACCTTTGATTATAACATAGCATAACATAGCATAGCTGGGTTTTAGGTGGTTAAGTAGTTAACCAACAATAGTAGGCCTACACGTCTCAATATCCCAGAGTCCCTAGACGGGCCTTGAAGCTGGTAATTGTCTGCACAGAAACTGTCTCTTCACTAAGGTCATTCCAAGCATTCACTACTCTGCTGCTGAAGAATCTTTGTTTGATGGTTCCTTCTGGTTTCTTGTAGACTTTTTATATGTGTCCTCTTAAGCCACCTCTAGCTGTCACCCAATTGGAAGAACCTCGATCGCGTTGTATTCTCGTTGCCTGTACGACATCTATTTTATCGAAATTAGTTTTTGAATAAACATATTAGCTGCAACGAATTGATTGGTTCCCAGAACTAAACTGTTTTCAGCTCTAAAGAATTACGGAAATTGTAATCATGCGATCAAGCATAATCTGCAAAATCTTGTCAATGACCAGAGATGTAGTCTCGAGACCGCGGTATTGGTCTCGACTGACAATGACATCATCCGACTGGTGTCCGCTAGATAGTCCGAAGGTTCGATAGTCCGAAGATTCTATAATCCATTAATTTAACTAGAATCTGGACTAATTGGCTAAAAGAATGTGTAAAACTGGGAGCTGGATTGATATGAAAAAATCATGCCTAAATGGAAAATGGATGAATGAAAGAAAATTATTGTAACGGTTCAGGGGTATGCCTACCTGGTGTCGGCCTGCTGTAGTGACTGCCTGTTGTGTACGCCTGTCTACTGTGTTCTTTCTTCTGTGGTATCTACCTGCTGTGTACGCTTATCTACTATCTACTGTATCCTATCTACTGTAGATATCTACTATCTCCTGTATCCTATCTACTGTGTATTATCTACTATCCACTGTGTAGTCTCTACTGTCTACTGTATCCTATCCACTGTGTAGTCTCTACTGTCTACTGTACCCTATCTACTGTGTAGTCTCTACTATCTACAGCAAATTAGTATAAAAGGAGTTCGCCTGTATGATCGATAGTCATCGTGTCATCAGAGAGAGAGTCGTCGTGTCATCAGAGAGCCGTGTCATCAGAGAGAGTCGTCATCGGAGAGTCGTCGTAGGATCGTGGTCGTCGCCTGGGGATCGTCGTCGTCGTCGTCTGGAGATTGTCATCGGGGAGCCTTGTAGATTCGGCTTCGGCCTTGCAGTCTCGGCTTCTAGGAAGCACGAATAGTCGTCGTGGCTTGCGATAGTCGTCGTGGATATAGTCGTCGTAGATTTGCGATAGTCGCCGTCAGCCATTGACGTAGCGTTGCAATTACTCGTTAGTTACTCGACTTGGGGCGTATTGAGGGGGTGAGATACGGACTGTTTCCGAGTGGGCGCTACAGAAGTATTGTTTTCCGTTGTGCATTAAAAGAGGATTATCGAACAAGCATGTCTTATTCCAAGCGTCATCCAGAAAGGATCTATTTAAACCTTAAATGGTTAGTCTTCAGCAAACCACTGAAGCCTTACTCAGCGGACTGCAACTCGAACTGCCCCCATATCGGACGGGGCTGCAAGTCGTCATCCTGGTCACTGTCGAATAGGCCCCGTTCCGTTACATTATGCATACAGCTTCTAACAAACATAATTCTTCTCATCAGTCCAGCTGCCATAAAAACCACAATATTATCATCTATCTCGGACGGTCATCATGCGATCTTCGGACTATCGAACCTTCGGACTATCGATACAGAACCATCCAATTTACAGCGCGCGATTTCCATCGTAAAAATTCGTGACTGCGCTAGGTTAACATTTAAGAATAAATGCTGCTATTGTTTAGGCCAACTAGGTAAGAAGATGATAGTGCGGGCGCTATAGAAATGTCCAGATACACTAGCTCTTATGGAACGAGTGAGTAACAGGGTGCCTACCTTTTCGCAATCCATGAGATAGCCATGGGCGCCTGGGGTGGCCACTGATGCAAGTAGTCGATATCCGCTGAAGTGCAGCAGAATGGCAACGCGATCAACGAGAGTTTGCGAGATCTCCTGATCCATCTCGCGGGCAGTGAAGGAAACGAAGGCGGGCAGTGAAGGAAACGAAGCCTACGATTTAGGGAGAGTGGAGACAAGTGTTGGCTAGAAGTCATCGTCCATTTTTCGATCCAAGTACAAATGTCAGCGTTTCGTTGACTAGTAATTGCTACCGAAATGCTTTGCGCCAATAAATCTTGGATCTGAATAAACATCTGTTGTCGGAATTATTGTACATGACGGCGCCCTAGGCAGTCATCTATAAGAGCGCCCCCCATCCCTGTTGCAAAATAGTAAAATGTGAGACATGTGGAGTAAGACACACACTGCATGGTGCACTTTAAAAAATCACAAAAACATAGATGATTCTGGCTAAGGAAAATTGCTAGGGATGGAGAGGAAACGCCAATGCAAATATTTTTAAAATCTTGTATGTAATATAGCAAAGAGAGCGGAATTAAAATAATCAAATAGTAATTTTATAATTTAAAATTTTAAAAATGACACAAATGCTTAAATATGGAAAAATGGCAATTGTTGAAATTAAGTTTTGTCAATATACCAAATTTTTTTAGTCAACTATAGGCCTAGTATGCTTTGCTGCAGATACAAATATGTTGATATTATATTAATGATATTGTGTTCTATAATTATCAAATTTGTGCAATTATATTACTATTAATCAAGTGACTCAATGTTCCATATTTTAAAATTGAAACATACTTGTTTTTACTTTTGCAAATTCTCGAACAGCCAAGGTAAAAACACTTGCTCCGTAGAGCCGGCGTGTACGAAGGCTTTAAAAAACGGTCGTCACTTTAGTCCAGCCTTGCACCCAAAGACGGACTTCGTAGGCTACACCAGTGATATTCATTCCCTTTCCTGTTGGCAAAAATATTATACCAAAGAACAAGCGACTAATATCCTTTGTCCCATCAACAAGGACTGAAAACTATGGATTCCTTGACCTCTTCCATTTAATACCTGATCCCTGACCATTATCTGTCTGTCTAGGATTAGTCCCAAACTACCTGTATACGTCTCTTACGGAGCAAGTGTTTTGCTTGTATCACAACAATATATGCAGTAGCAGTAGGTCTATCTTTTGCAACCAGAGATCTTGGGAAACAGAATGAAATAATCGGTGAAACAATTGGCAAAATACTCTACAAATTTATCGGTTATCGGCAAATGAATAATCGGCAATAATCGGTTTCCACTTTGAAATGCAATATTGTATTCAAAGTCTGTGTAACAACATGTGTTATTCTGACAAGTCAATGATTTTATGATTATTCAGTTAATAAATTGCAGGGATGTGGTCTCTGTAGTGCCCTTATGTTGAAAGATTGCTATATAATAGTTCTTGATCAGAAGGTTACAAGCCTTGCATCATTATACGTGGCAGTAGGAAATAACTGTATAATTTAGAAAGAGCTTTTGTAAGACACTAGACATATTGTAGTTGAAATAAGTGTATTATGACAAAGTAATTCAAAGTTAAATCAACAATACCGATATTTACCTAGACGGCACACTTAATAGATATCTAATCTTATCTTATACTTGATGCAGAGTTCGGACAGTTTAGTTCTTCAAAGGTATCTTCGATTCTTCTTGAGTAGATCATTGAATTTGCATGACTATTCCAGTATGATGTCAACAGTTGTCAAACCACGAGGACGAGACTTTCTATATTCCAATCGTTCGTGAATGTTAAACAAATTCCGTTACTTCCTGTTACGAGTACTTGGTGTTCACAATACCAAGTCAACGTAATCCAAAGTAGACGTGAAATATCCAGTTCGCAACGAAACCCTAATACTGCGCAATCGCAATTAAGATATTATTTAAAATCGCAGACCGTTTACTGATTTTCAAACGCTTGACAACGACGACAACACGTCAGTGACCTCCCTGTTCATCAATGGACCATCTATATATGCATGTTACTATGGGCAAAAATGCATTTGCAACGGAATCCACCATTTCAAAATTTGCTTTGAACAATTTAATTATTATGTGGTTGGCCACGCACGTGTGGTCACTGGTAACCTACAATTCCAAGTACAAGTAGGCCTACATCATTCAAACGTGGAGTTAATCAACTTGTTCAGATGTCATAAAGTATTTACCTATCATAAGCCTACACCGTGTCTCAAAATAAACCAAGCAAAATTGCTATTGTCACAACTTCGTCAAATTTCCACCAATTTTAATAACTTTTGGTAGGTAGATGACATAATAGCTGAAGTTTCATGCCGTATATCAATTTTCCACCTCACCTGACTCGTATCACCGCACTACCTTGTTAAACACACACGTATCAAATTTGCATATAGAGCTTAAATTTCATTACTTTCAACAAACTATCTGACGCAGAAACTTAAAATATGGTTTACTTATCTGAGTTTTTAATTGTTATGACAGATCTGCTTAAAGTGTTAGAATTGGTGCTCGAAATATTTTCCCCGCTTACACGGACACAAGCGCTTACGCCACGGCTACGCCACTGGCCGATAGCAGCATCAACGATCGAGACTGGTCATAGCGCGTGAACTCGTCGATCAGACGTGTTTTGAGTCTTTCGACGTTAGCTATTCTGGAGCGGTAAACCTTCTCCTCCGGCACACTCCATAAATTATGCTTTAGTCGACTGGGTTAAGATCCGGTGAATTCGACGGCCACAGTATTGGAGGGGTGAAGTCGGTGTCTCTCGCTCCAGGAAAGAGACTGTGTCGCGAGCTCGATACGCCGGGGCGCCATCCTGTTGAAAGACAAACAAGTCGCCCTGGGGTATCCAGCGTATGTCTGGCAGTAGCTTCTCCATGGGCAAGAAGGTTTTCGCGATAGTATGGCCCATTCACTTTTACACCCGGCTCGATGAAATGAAGTTCAGTGCAGCCATGTATTAAAATTTAAGCGTTATATAAATAATTGGTAAATCTGTATTTAACAAGGTAGTGCGGTGATGTGAGTAAGGTGAGGTGGAAAATTTATACATAGCATTAAATTTCAGCCATTATTCCACCTACCTACCAAAAGTTATTAAAATTGGTGGAAATGTGACGATGTTCTGACAAAAAAATGTTGCGTGTTTTTTTGAGACACGGTGTATAGGTATACTATAAGTAGGCCTAATATATAGTGTGACATTCTCAGGCCGAAGTCAAGGGCTAAACCCGCAAAAGTTCAGACTGGCCGATAAAATTGTTTTCTGGACCATTATTAAGATATTAGTATTCTTAAGCAATGAAATTAATTTTTAAGCGTGTTAATCCGTTTTAGCATTTTAATAAATTCAATTGTTTATAAAAAATAATATCGGTCTTGGTCTTGGTCTCGGACCCTCGGTCTTGGTCTTGGACCACCCGGTCTCGGTCTTGGTCTCGGACCACCCAGTCTTGGTCTTTGACCTCTCGGTCTTGGTCTCGAGGTTTTGGTCTCGTGCCCAACACTGATAAATTGTCATAGATTTTCGGTTTATCCAGTTTAATCCAAGTCTATCAGTACAGCTGTGTTGTGTTAAATGCCATCTTCCATTCAGTTACTATGTAAAGGCTTGAAAGTGAAGCTAGCAACTCACATGAAAGTTTATTTATATTTGTTATTCTCCCAATTCCATTGTGGGAGAACTATAAAATAGTTTGAAAATCGTAATCAATATTTTTAGATGTGTAGGCCTAATAATATCCTAAGATTGGTCATTTTATTGGTAATTGATCATTTAATAATTAATTTAGTTGACCGTGGTGTTGCAGATTTCAAAAGAAGTAATTAAAAGAATGTCATGGATCCTTGAGAATCAAAAGTCACGATTTCACGCCATCTGCGTTCGAGTACTGAAGTATGGTCCAATTCCACGTCACGTTGCAATCATCATGGATGGAAATCGAAGAACAACTTTGATCGTGCCACAGGACATGAGCAATGCGTTCTTGCTGTATCGCATCTGTTGCATTAGCTTAGCGATTAATAGCCTCAGTCTTGTAGATGGTTATTGGTGTTGTAATGAAGGGAATTATAAGTGCTTTCGATAGTTGCAGCTTTTGAAGTGAATTTTTTTAATTATCTTAAAGGCATTTTTCTTAGAGAAATTTTCTGCTTCTGACTTTCTGACAGAGAGATGATAGAAAAGCATGGTATGGCTTTCCGTGTTCTTGGTAACTGGAGTCTGCTGCCACTCGACATTCAGCAGATGATTGCAGAGGGTGTAGCAATGACAAGACACAATAATTACTGAAAGAATCATGGTATGCAGCCAACCTGATTGATTATGTAATTCTTCATGATAAAAATTGCCATCTAGCATTTGTATGCTTATTTCACTGGGAAATGTTGTGTACTCGTACAGTCTGTGTGAATGGAATATATTTGCAGCATAAATTTACTGATTAAAAGGACCTTTTAAATTAAAGGAATCCATGTTGACAGTATTGTGAGTCCTTTGGGAATATCTAGTCTATAAGTCAGAATTAAGCTTTAGCAGTCGCTTAGGTCACATGACAATAATTACAGATTTGCCTGTTTCCAGCAGATAATAATAATAATAATAATAATAATAATAATAATCTTCGTTTAATTTCAAACTGGCAAGCACAGTGTGATTACAAGAACAGTATGAGCAAATGATGACGAGTTATTACAGGAGTCGAATTTAACAGTCTGCAACCACGCAGGCCGCCCATTACGCTATACATCTCATTTTTAACAAACGCCGCCGCCTAGCGAAAGAAGGAAAGAAGTCAACCTTAGGGGATACGGATCTCGATCTCGTCCCAGTGTGTTCATTCTACGATTTTTCTGTTTTACTTTATTTAGCTGCTTCTCTAGTAACAAGATATGTGATATACATTTGATGTTGTTAATATATATATATATGTATATATATATCATAACCAAATATGGGATAAGGCTTACCTGGCTGGGTTCCATGCAGGTGTTCAGCGAGATGCCAAAACTCAGTTCACAGCTTTTCTGCTTAGCTACTGTAAAACATTTGCATTTGACTTTTGTTTTCAATTATGTCATATGCCCAGTGATATTGGTGTTATAAAATCATTCGATTCGATTCGTTTATAGACTGCTTGAAGAGTTTGACAGCTTTGATCTGTTGATTCCTCTCATTAGGTGCCACCCCCCACCTGTCAAGCGAGATCTGTTCATAGTCTACGTACCGCTATCTTGATATAGTTAGGGGATTCACGGACACTACGCAGATAGACCTATAATTATATCCATAGGACATAATAATCATCGTATTACAATCATAATTATTATTATTATGAGCAATTATTGTACATAGGCCTATACCAAGGGTGCAAAAACCAAGATTTGTTCATATCAAAAGTTAGTTTTTTGGGGTTTGGTTTTATTTGCTTTGATCTATAAATTGATCATGATTGTTCAGAATGTTTTTCAATGCAGCTGTCGAATATTACATGCTAGGCCTGTGTTGTACGTGTTTCTGTTTAAACTATGTGAGATGTATACCTGAACTGCCAAGATTTTCTTGAAGACCTGTTTTGATTGGACCCAGTAGTCAAATAATGGTGCCATGTTTGAGTTATTGATTGCTATCGCCTTACAGGTATATATATATTAATTAGTAACTTACTAGTAGGCCTACTGTCATTACAGTGGATAACTTTGCTGCAAAAACGTTCACGCTTAGAAGTAAGCTTACCAAAATAAGATATTGTCGCCACCGTCTGTAAATTAAGAGCTAGGCTTGGTCATCAGATAGTACAGCAGTAACAGCACAGCACACTATCCTGAAAACAGACAGAGAATGGCAACGTGCTACTGCCAATCTTCGCCATGCAGTCAACCAACCAGTTGGATTAACAGCACGCCCAGAGACCACCACGAGGAGGTGTTGGCAAAGGTCTCCGTAGGTCATTCATTGCAGCTCTCAGGCAGTAGAAAGTCATCACAAGTTTGACATCACCCACAAATAGGCCAATTTTAGAAATTTTCCATATGAATTATTTGCTTTTCAAGGATTGAAATGAAAGGTAAACATTGGCGCTGGGGCAAAACGCAAAAAGTCGCAAATCATAGACATGATTGCGCATAGAAATACTATAGCCAGAGGAGGTTCGGAAATGACATACTACACAAGAATTATGACAGAGCTATAAATTAATGAGTAAACGAAAACGAAGTCCGTGAGAGTAAAACTGAATGAGAGAAAACGGAGAGCGAGAGAACAAACACTGGAGCGATAGCGAAAGAGTGAAAAAGAGACACTTAGTTTGAAGATTGAGGAGAAACAAAAGACAGGGTTAGCGATTGGGTGTAAGAGATAGAGAGAGAAATAGATGATAGGCCTAGGCCTAAATGGAGATTGATTGATAGATAGATAGACATGGCAGATACAGAAAGAAAGACTGCATAGACAGATAGATACATAGATAGACAGACAGATAGATAGATAGATTAATAGAGAGAGTCATAGATGATAAATGGAGATAGATAAATATTAGACAGATCTATAGAGATAGATAGATAAGGCAGAGAAAGAGAGAAATTACAGATAGAGAAATAGATGAATTGGTAACTAGATAAATAGATGCACATATAGATAACTGAATTGATCAATAGGTAGGTCTACATAGACAGATACATATATAGATATATAAGACTGAGAAAGAAATATTAGATAAATTGATAGATGCATGAATAAACAGATCTATACATCAATTGATAGATAAGGAGGCACATAGGATGACAGATAGACAAGTGTATCGAGAAAATTATTATTATTAGATAGAGAGAAATCGCAGAGAGAAATTGGTTAATATAGAGTGCGATGGAGAAAATATGCCGTTTGGTTGAGAAAAAGTACGACAAACATGAGACTGAAAGTCAGATCTAAACTGAAATAATATGGACGCAGCAGAGGCAGCACATACTTATGAGCGAGAAGTAAGGTTAAAGTGAGTGAGAGATTGAGAGCATAATGTAGGCTATATTGTTTAGAGTATCTGCTTACACCCCTCTGATTGTAACGTCTAATAACGTTCAATCACAGACAACTACGTCAGTTTAAAGAGTACTACGTCAAAATGGGAAATAATGAACTACCTGAGAGATTTGTAATGAGTGGACTACCCAAATGTAAGCTACTTAATATTACGCAAACCCAGGGCCCTACAGAGAAAATGTGACGCATTTGGCCCATCACATTTTCTCAAGCAAGCAGTTAGAAGGTAGTTCTGTATTGACCTCAGGTTTGAGGTGAACACAAAACTATCTTCAAACACCTTAATCTCTTCATATCAGACTGAATGCAACAGAATCATTCAATAAATTAAACTGATGTCCTGAATTTGGCTTTCGAGTGACGCTTTGAAAGTTTTGAGAAGCTAACGATTACGATTAGAGTTATATGTAGCAGCATAATTTTTATACTGTACGCCATTTTCGTTTCGTCTGTGCAATTAGATGGATCTTATTCGTGTTGAATTGTGTACTTGTGGTCGTTGTGGAGGTAATCAATTATCAGAACTTAATCAAAGGAGAATACAGGGACGGATCTAAAACTAACGTATACCGAAAAACTAACCAAAGTAAGTGAAGAATAAGACAAAAAAGAAAATGAGAAAGGAGATCTAGAGTAAAAACTCAGAGTAGGACAGTGAAACGGAAGTGAAAAACACAGAATGCACTGAGAACGGAGAAAAAAAGTAATGAAACTGTGTGATGATGATGATGATGATGATGATGAGTCCTTAGCCCTCAGACAGGTCCATTAATTGGCTTATATGCCACCCACGTTTTACAAGGGTAAGGTGATTTCCCATTGTCTTCCTTCCTCACAAACAATTCTGGGCAATCAACTTGTCCAGTGACCAGGGTCACTACGGAGTGGTAGATTCAAACCTGTGACCCTCCACTAACACGGCATAAAACGTATATCGCTACACCACCGCGTCCCACATTCATCTAACCTAGTATAAAGCAATTAATTCTGTAGCGTAGAATTCTAAAACTTAACTGAGTACTGTAGTCCTTCCCATGTAGGTCTTCATATCGAGCAACGCATCTTCTCCTCCACTCATCTCCTCTGTCCATGTCCAGGTCTTTCTCGTTTTCGTCCCATGACATCTCCACTCTCCAGGCATCGCAGGTCGTCTGTGATGGTTTCCAGTCAGTTCTAAAAGACAAAACAAAAATGCAAAATGTCATAAAGTTGGAGTGAAACTAGATAACAGGGAGAAAAAGACGTAGAGTAGGATAGATTGAAAGAGAGCAAACAGTGACTGTATACATGTATCATTCAACTGAGCTGCAATATGCCAAAATAATCTTTTTCAACAGCAAAGCATAGGGACAATGTTGCAAAAGCTTTCTTCAAAAATCTCGTTCCTTTCATCCACAACTGGGAGGCAGCCACACCTCAGACATTTTGGGCACAAGAAAAGAGAAAATAGGGTCATCAAACCCAGGGGCGCCCACATAGGAGGGAGGGTCCAAGGCAATTTCAGGTGGAGGATAATTGATTAGTCTTAGGGGGTATACCTTGCCTTCCTGACATCTTGGACGAGGGGGTTTGCCTCCATCGCTCAGGGGGTATTGACGCCCCTGAGCAGACCCAAGAATAGGGAAATAGAGATAATAGAGCTGTAGACAGACTTAAGACAAGAGGAAGAGAAATTTAGGAAAGAGACAGGCAGAGAAGATATAAAATGCTCTGTGTTTCATTATTCTTGTCAACATTTTGCTACTTAGCATTTTCCAAACGACTCGACGAGTTTATTAGCAACAAATCAATGGGATTTATCGCAAACCTTCATAAAAACTGAAACTAACCTAACCGCTTGCAGGACAGTCGGTCAACTGGATCAGTTGACGGCCTCACGAACCGGTCTTGATGAAAACATTGCAGTCGGAGACAGCTCGAAGACAGCTTGAAGACAACAGGTAGCGCTTCATGTCAGATGTCACAGCACCTCTACCAGGATGGACGGTGCCAAAACAGCCGGAATTCTCTGACCTATGAAATGTATAAACCTATTGATATGTTGCACAGATCTAAACAGGGCTTGAATTGAGTAAATTTAATTAATTCGATAAAACATTGTAAAGAATGTATAAATTAGGTCAAGAATAGCAACTTATTTTTGCTAACTTGTAGCTACCAATCGTCTGGCACTTGAAGCTCAAATTGCCTGTCTTGTTATGGCTGCTTGCATGAAAATACTTGGGTTATGGCTAGAATAAAAAGACCTCCGAGGGACAGTCATGGGTTTCAATGATACAAGTTCCTAGCACCAGATCTTCAAAAGTCATGACCAGCGACAGAGGATTACACAATAGACAAATACAAACTAAAGAAGCCAGTGACCCAGGATCTCAAAACTGGTCAGGATTTCTAACGTAACCGCTGTAATACGTGTAAAATGAAAATTTACTGTTGAATAGAGACATATCAATGATTTTATCAATGGCCTATTAGGCACTAAAAACAAAATGGTAGAGTCGTAGACTAAGATGTGACACTTCCTATCTACGCTGTGTATCTGTGATGTTCATGCCATCTCCCTTGGAATCGATTGTCGTTGTTAAGATACCACTAAGATACCACTAGGCCAGTCGCTAACTGGCGCTGCACACGCGCCAAGTAGCGACTGGCCTACTGTAATTTATGATTTGACCACAACACAAACCAAATAAACAGTAAGATAGGAAGTGTCATATCTTAGTCCACGACTCTACCATCTTTGCTAAAAATATGTTCAATCCAATCTTCTCTTCAATGTACAATTAATTAAAAACAAGAGAAGACAAGAACACGTCCATGTAGAAATAAGATAAGAGAAAGAGAGAAAACATGCAGCCTGGAAAACAGCTGGTAGGCCTACACAACAGAAAACAGAAAAACTAAGGAAAGAGAGAAATTTGCTAAATTTAACATTTAGTAAAATACAAAAAATTATTTTATTTTAGGCCTGTACGTATAGTGTATACCCCAGTAGGCCTAGGTACAAAGTATCATCGACAGATCTAAATGGCAAATAACATAGGCCTAATAGCATCAAAATTTGTAGCTCTGGATCAATAATTCGATCTTCAAAATAAAAAAATTCGATAAGATATCGTTGTTTTGTCATTATTTAAGTCTACCTGCTACTTTTCGACGAAAATTCAATCGAAATAGAAGTTGTTAAAGCAGAATTCGGAAGAATTGCAACGAATAACGGCGGATTTGCGAAAATTTCGCAAAAATCCGGAATTCGACAGTCTTCTTCGAGATCTACGCCGCAACTAACGAGTACAATACGCTGACGCAATCATGACGACATTTTGCCTTTGGCAAAGTGCCAACGTTTGTCCAGCATAAATAACATGTTCGTCTGTATAATAAATAAGTAAGTAAAGTAAGCATATTCTTTAATAACGATACTAATAATTTTCGCTTAAATTCAAATCATTCAATGATAGCATAAATAGGCACCTATTAGCAGGGGCGGCGATCCCGGGAGGTCGAGGGGACAAGTCCCCCCACCTTTAACAGAGAGGGGACAATTTATACATGTGTCCCCCCACATTTCCTACTCCTCTCATTGGGTGTGCGCCACCTTTCAAGCGAGATCGCCGCTTCTGCCTATTAAGCTATCTCAGACAGCCACGATTCGCAGGGCCCCGTGTGTGACGATTATTATTCCCCATATCTGCCCTTCTCGGGTTGTCATTTGCTATAGTATAAGCTGTGAGTAGTTGTATAAGGGGTCCTTCTGAGCCACTACAAAGAGGCATACGCACACGGACAGGCAGCCATACGCACACTGACAAGCACACGGATACGCATACGCACACATACAAGCACAAAGACACGCACACATATACACCCACAAACACGCAAACATACACTAACACATACAAAGACGCATACGCACACATACAAGCACAAAGACACGCACACATACACACAAACAGACACGCACACGGACACGCACACGTACTCACATAGACACGCAGACGGACACGCCCACCATTGGCGGAACGGTGGCGGCTGGCCCTTCCCCCTCCCCTAGGGCGGCGCCCTCATCAAAGGAACGCTCTCGTGGGAATATTCGCCCATTGCGAAAGACAATATCCGCTACAACTGGCGAGCGTAACTATAATATCGCCTACGCGCTCGAGCAATTTCTAACTCCTATACATTAAAAGAATGACGGAAACGTTTCAATAAATTTTATTGGCAAACGTCTTACACACGTAACTATAAACCAAATAATCATTAAGTCTGGTATCCGAAGTAAGCGTATTAGTAATTGCTGTAAGATTTTTATTTCTACATCTATGCAAGCAGTAGAAAATGCAATTGTGTCCGCAGAAACGAGTAACGGAACTTTGTAAATGTTTATCGTTAAAAATCCAATGTTCGCAATTTCTGTTCAAAAAATCTCTAAAATCATCTTCTGGCGGTCTGCCGAACGAGTCGAAATATTCTCCTTACGAAGAATTCACCACGTATAAAACGATCCAATGTCGTCCGGCTTCGTAGTGAGGATCGGTATTGCAAACGAGTAGAGCCTGTCCCTGAATAGTCTTCGGTAGACGATCGCGCACGAATACTCCGACAAACACCGACGCGCATTTCGCATCGCGTCGAAGAACCGTTTCAATTCTGGATCCGTCCATTTTCAGTTTTTGTAATCGAAAACTACGTTCCTGGACCTGGCAATCTCCAAGATATTTTCAAACTCGGCGAAGGCTATGACATTTATCGTATCGGCCAAAGCTTGAGAAAATTTCATATCCAGTCGAACGTTTCCGTGTTTAATCAAATTGAAATGATCGCCCTCGCAGAGGTCCGGAGTCAGATCGAAGGCGTAGAGAGCGTATCCGCCAGAAAAGTCTTCTCTGCTTATTTCGTCTCCTTCGTCTCGCATTCACTGTCCGGTTCCCATGAATAGCGTGGCGTAAGCGTTAATAAACTGATTATTGGCAAAGTTGACTTCGACGGGTTTCACGGATTGTTGCTGACCATCCAGGTATACTTTTTGCTGAGTCGGATTCATGTGCTTAAAGTAGAATGGATTCTTCTTGTAGTTTCCGTTAAACGCGTCATTGGTCCATGCATCCGATGACTATTCTGGTAGCCAACTGTCCGGAGAAAAGACTTTCTTGAGTTGCATCCAAATTTCCGTCTGGCAAGGTAAAGGTTTTACATACGGCTCTTTGAGTCGGAAATTTCACGTTCCCTCTTTCCAAAGCGTTGGCGTGCGCCACAAATACCGAGGGATTGAGTTTCACTTTTCTAATGTAAAGTTTGCAATCCAAGATTTGTACTTTAAACGTGGCGTAGTTAATGGATGACATCAGACAGAATGGATCTTTATTTCTGACGAGTCGTATCTTTATATTAACGGCGTTAGGAAGAAATCGATCTTGGAAAAATAGGCCGCTGTGAATGCATCCCAACATGTCCACGACTTTTCCTTCGTTGGTTAGTGCGCTACGTTTCTTAAATCCAGAGTTTAGAGTGTCGTCGTCGTGCGGATTAGCATTTTACAGGTGTCTTGCCACGTCTTTGTAATACAGCACCGAGGTGAGTTGAGTATTTTTGGCCGTGGATCCGTAGCTGAGAATCGTCTCCAAATAACTTCTGCAAGCGTAAGTATTGTTCGAATCGGTGATGAGAGTATCGTTTAAGGTAATGTCGACTTCCGAAAACAGACTGTGTAGAAACAGGTTGATGGGATCGACGTGATCGCCTCCGTCTATGTCGTCGTTGTTTGCGCGCACGATTTTAGCTCTAACGTACAGCTGAGTGCTCGACAAATCCAAATAGTCTTGTCCGGCATCGGTAATACTGAATTCGATAGGAGTTCCTTGAGAAATTGTCGAAATTGGATTATATTCCACAAAAGTCCCGTTTTCTATGCTGGTCTGCGTCGGAGGAACGACGAAGAGATCCAATTCGCTCTTGGTGCATTCGCAAGACTGCGGGTGAACGAAGGCCATTATTCCTCATCGAATATATCGAGCCTAGGCTTTTTATTTAATCTCTTTAAGGATTTCTTGCGTCTCTTACCGCCGCTACCGCTTTGATTATTGAAATGGTTGGTCGACGCAAACTTTTTTATACCGGCCGGATTACTAGATTTGCAAGCCTCTTTGAAATTTTGCCCATCCGCAACGTCGTTGGCTATCTGCAAACCAGTTCTCAAGAACTGTTTTCCGAAAGCTTTAGCTACGGTTTGAATTAAAGGCCAGGCGCTTATGAAGAATCCGCTGAGAATGCTTTCCAGTCCGCGTCCGCGCTGCATGCGAGATCCTTGGAAAACGGGCATTATGCTCCCGCTCTGTTGAGAATAATAGTCTTCGTACTCGAAGCGACTCGCGTCGCAACAAAATTGTCTTTTCATTGTAATAGATATGGGATTTTGCGCAATCTGAAATGAAGCATTATCAACACTTTCCCAGTTTCGAATGGTATGGGTAGACCGACGTCGTTTCTTGTATCTATCTCGATAGAATCGAAATGTTTCTGCTGCAAGGGTACGCATTGAGGCTTTTCGTACGTGGTGTGGATGATATCACCGTTTTTTCCGGAAATCGGTACGATATGAAGCAGAGGAACTTTGGTATCTCCAACCATAATGTGTTCCAACAAGTTGCAGTAGACGAAAAGGGAATTAAATCCTCGATTTACGTCGCACGCGGTACCGATCTAAAACTTAACGGCTCGTCCTCGAAATGTTGTATGGGATTCTGACGCGATTCAATGCCCAAGATAGAACATAGAGGCGGTGAAAATATCAGACTCGCGCCTTCGCTTATGTCTCCGTGGAAGCGTTTCGTTACGATGTTATAACGAAAGGTCGGATAGTCTTTGAGTTCCGACTTTTTCGCAAATGCTTGTATATGATAGTTTATGTTATGCACGATGCTGGAAGGCGATTCGTAGTATCCGACCGGGAGACGTATAGTGTGATGTAAGTAAATCTGCCTGCCGTTTTGTACGGCGGATTGAGAATAGTGAACTCTACATTCCCCTCTGAATAAATTATTCCAAGTGCGAGCGTATTGCATTTCGACAAAACCGACTTCCCAATCGCCGGACAGTGATACGGCTTTCCCTAATCTCGTGGTAAATCGCGTGATCTGATTATCCGGATAGTAGTTCGCGAAGCTGTTGCTCGGTAACGTGAGATAAAAGTGAGCCATCCTATACCAACCGTATACGCGATCGATCTGAAGCGAAAGTCGTTTAAGTATCTAATATATCAAAAGTCCAAGAATTAAAACTGTCGTCGTAACCTTTCCACTTTACAAAATATTCCAATTTTTTGCCTCGCTTGCGAGTTTTTAATATCGCTTCCACTTTGTAAAGGTCGTCTTCTTTAGAAATGCGTTGCAATTCTTCTTGATAGAATTTACCTTTTACTTTCTCGCCGTTGTAATCCGTCAATTCGTACGTTACGGGATCGGAAGGTATTTGACCCGATATAGTGAAAATTTCTTCGGACCACGAAGGTAGGTAGCCCTTTTGGAACGCTGTTCTGGCCTTACTTATTCTCACCTTGTCGCCATTCTCGTACTTCCAAACCGGCGGTTTCTTCTTTTCGCCGAATAGGCGCTTTCTCACGACTTCTTCGTTTTCTAGGGATACACGAGCCGGAGCCATACCTATGCTTCTATGAAACGTTTCGTTGTACGAATATACGAGATCTGGCAAAACGTCAACGTATCGATGCGTGTTTTCGTGCGTGAAATATTTCCACATTTTGGTTTTGAGGGTACGATCAAATCTCTCTACGACGGCTGCTTTGATATCCTCGTTTTCGGAAGTGTAGAAAAAAATGGCATTTTTGCGCAGCAGAGTCTGAAAGGATCTATTGAGAAATTCGGAGCCTTTGTCGGTCTGCAGGTGAGCGGGGTGCGATCCATCGTTCAACATCGTCGAAAAAGCTTCGGTCAGCGCGTTTTGATAGTCTTTGATTTAAGCGGGAGAACTCTCGCGTATTTGGAAAACGCATCGATGCACGATGTATGTGTGCGTGTCTGTGTGCTTGTATGTGTGCGTATGTGTGCATTCCTTGTATGTGTGTATGTGTGCGTATGTGTCTTCGTATGTGTGCGTATGCGTGTCCGTGTGTTTGTCCGTGTGCGTATAGCTGCTTGTCCGTGTGCGTATGCCTCTTTGTACGTCCAGTGACTCAGAAGACCCCTTATACAACTACTGCTGTGGTATCTGATGATGCGTTTTGATAGTTTCGGACGATCATAAGATGTGCAATAGCAAGAAGTGGGTGAGGCCTGAAGAAAGACAAGACTGAGCACAAGCCACTAAGGCTGAAGGGAAGAGTATCTTTTTAAAATTTAATAGCTCCCTTTAATTTCCAGGGATGTGGTCTCGAGACCACGGTCTTGGTCTCGAGACCGGAAAACTGAATTGGCCTTGAATGCACAGGTCTTGATCTTGGTCTCGGACCATATCGGTCTTGGTCTCAAATGCGTCGGTCTTGGTCTTAAATGAAAGGTCTTGGGATTGGTCTCCAAATCAGCGTTCTTGGTCATTTGCCGTATCAGAGCAATTTTTTTCTGTTTTTCGGTTATTTTCGATTATTAGAGACACCGGATGTTTAGGCCCTACGCGAATGTTATTGATTTATGGCATGCTGACCATCTATATAAAAAAAATTATACATGTTACTATGGGAAAAAACATGTACTTGCAACGGAGCCAAGCCATTTCAAAATTTGCTTTCACAAATTTTAAGGTTTTGGAACAATCTAATAATTATTTGGTCGGCCACGTGTAGACACTGTTAACCTATAATTCCGCGTACAATTAGTACACCATTCAAAGGGAACGCTAATCTACTTGTTCAGGTGTCTTAAATTATTCACCTATCGTATACTGTAAGTAATTTATAGAGTGATATTCTCAGGCCAAAGCCAAGGGCTGAACCCGCAAATGTTCAGAGCGGCCGGTAAAACTGTTTTCTGTACCATTATTAAGATTAGTATTCTTCAGCAATAAAATTAACGTTTTAAGCGTGTTATTCGGTTTTAGCGTCTTACTATATTGAATTGTTTTAAAAGAAAGAGCATCGGTCTTGGTCTTGGACCATCGCTCTCGGTCTTGGTCTCGGACCACCCGGTCTCCGTCTCGGACCTATCGATCGGTCTTGGTCTCGGTCTTGGTCTCGAGGTTTTGGTCTCGTGCCCAACAGTATTAATTTCAAACTGACAAACCG
Organism: Bimastos eiseni; assembly: GCA_959347315.1. Lineage (NCBI taxonomy): Eukaryota > Metazoa > Annelida > Clitellata > Crassiclitellata > Lumbricidae > Bimastos > Bimastos eiseni. Next base: position 16,627,620 of record OY365822.1, read on the forward strand.
CAGTATTAGGCTATTACAAGCACAGAACGAACAGATGATGAAGTTATTACAGAAGTTGAAAGTAACTGTCGGCAGCCATGCAAGACGTTATCCATCGGGTTAACAAACGCTGCCATGCGAAATAAGGGCCAACCTATGGAGGAGCAAGAGTTGAACTGGCCTCTGGTAATTCTGCACACCATCAGTGTCTTAATATCACTCTACGCACTACCACATATTGAAAATATGATGGGCTTTAGCCAAACAATCAGGATGGCAGGATCATAGAGTGACTCTAAATATACACCAGCAGCAATGGTCCGGCATGTGAATCTTGCATATTCAATTGACCAATAAGTGCTAAAACATCGGTTCCTGGGCCAAAAACGACCGATTTGTTCATTCTACCAGGGTTCACTTATGCTCGCATGCAATAGCCTGTATTCGCTCAATTGTAGGCTTACTAGCCGAGGTGTAACAAGGTTTTGAAAAGTCGGGGGGCATAATTTAGAAAAATATTGCGCGAAGCGCCAACATTTTTTTGGCGCCCACTTTTTGAATTGCTCTTTCCACAGAAATTTGAAAAATGGGGGGACAAATTATTTTAACAAAGGTAATCTTAAAAAGCCATAAACATTGGATAAACATTGGATAAACATAAGAAAGAACCGATTTGGGGGGCACATAGGGGCACTGAGCACTAAAACTGGGAGGCGTTGCCCCAATTTTGAAACTGGGGGGCCGTTGCCCCCCCCCCTAACCCCCGCATGTTACACCTCTGCCTACAGTAATTAAAATGTAAAAAAAGAAGTGCCAGGACGCTAGGGGAGCCGTCAATAAATGACGTCACGCAATTTTGGACGAGTTTTGACCCCTACCCCTTCGTTACACGTCGTCACAAATGCCGCGACCCCCCCTCAAATTTGACGTCACAAGGCCCTGACCCCCCCAAATCAAACCAGATGTTCAGAATGTTATACAAATGTTCTTATAATTATCAAGAAATATAATTGTAACTATAAAACATTTCAAATTATAATAGTAGAACGAAGACAAATGGAGAGGAGAGGAGAAATAAGTAGCCTATGAAGATTACAATCTTATGCGTTCCTCACGATGAAAGACTATCATTATCATAATTAGTGTTGTTTAATTGTGGTAACGACTACTGCTAATTAAGTTGAACTTGTTTAAATGAGTGTAAGTTTTTAATATTATTACGTATTGTGATGTGACGTCACATTTCGTCGACCTCCTCTCCCCTTGTCACACATCATCACAATTTTTTTACCCCTCCTCATAGGCGCGTGACATCATTTATGGACGGCCCCTAGTGTCGAAAAGTTAAGAACTAAGGATTGCAAAGGCTGAGCACCAACATAATATTATTAAATCGACGACAAATGGTTAGTGCACTGTGGTCCACTGTGTTCGTTATAATAGAAGTTGGATTGGTGATATTATTGATGCTGGAATAAAAGTTGGATGGGTGAACGAAATTCTTCCAAAACAGATGCTATTTAGATAAACATAATGCCTACTGAAATAAAAGTTGGACCATTGAAAAGAATATAGTTGCCTAAATAGAAGTTGAATTGACAAAAATGGGGTTCTTTCTGAACCAGACGCTGGATTTGCAGACATTATTATTATCAATCCAACTTCTATTTAACCAAATACAATGGGCGAAAATAGAATTTGTGATAATTCGTTAGGCCTTTTGTCCATCAACCATTACTTAGTCGTCAATTATTTGTTTGTGAAATATTTGTTGTAATCTAAAGCGTAGGCCCACAGAGAATTGCTTTCCTATGTGAAATTGTCGACAAGGGGCCGGTGGCGCCGGCATCGTTTTGAAAGTTGGGAAAAAAGCTTGTAAACGCACGACGCGCGAAATTTGTTCCTCCTTTTTTCCTGCTGATAATAACGTACGCATATAGACGAATTGCACTGTTGCATGGATGCTCATGGACGACGTCCAGGCTCTGCTGGCCAAATAAGTGGCAGGACGGCGTCCAGCCTCGAAGTAAGTGCCTGGACGCCGTCCATGACCGTCCAGGCACACTTTAACCTCTGCCTGCCTACTAGCATTTGGGTGATCTGAAGCTGCAATTGGGAAAACTGACGCAACTACACCTCTCTCCGTAACCTCATAATTAGGGCCGAGTCCACACATCTCTTCGCCTTCCAGACCGATGTCATGAGAGCTTGGTATGAGGCTAAAGAACCTCTTTAAGCCGTACGGTGGGGGGTTAGGGGTCTAGAAAATATGTACGTACGCAAATGTAATTTTCTACTATGACGTACACAATTAGGAATATTAAAATCAGAACTGCAAACCCAATCACAGACTATATTCCTGCTTAATCAATTTTATGTAGCATTAAAGCTTTAAAGTGTTAGTGTTTTATTTCTTCATAACAGTTAACAAATTTAAGATATGAAATACGATGCTTAACAAAAATAAAAAGCCTGTCTTTAGCTATTTAACCTTTGCAATGAGGGGAGGATAGAGCTTAAAATTTAATGTGCGTACTCATGGGGGGAGAGGTCCACGAAATGTACGCAGTGCAACAAGGGAGCCCGAAAATCCGATTTTTCCGAACGTAATATATGGATGGACCCTAAGTAGCTTAACTTGTCTTTATTTACATTTAGTTTCTTTAGCTGACATTTCTCAAAGTTAAACCAAACAGATGACGAAATATTAGATAACCTTGTCTCGTTAACAAACAGAACATAGCGTATAAAAAGCAACTATGACAAACAAATCCAATTCCAAAATTTTGCTAATTGGATGGCCTAATATTGCATAAATTTACAAAAGATTACAATTACTATTCAAATGGGATCTAAATCGTGAAGAATGAACGGTACTGACAATGTAATACAACTGTATTTTGACATTGCCCTTAATACAAAGTTCAGAAGTGCACACACACACACACACACACACACACACACACACACACACACACACACACACACACACACACACACACACACACACACACACACACACACACACACACACACACACACACACGCAGTCAGTCAGAGGCAAACAGGCATGTCCACTAGAATCAAAATCAGTCCACTGGCTTATGACTTTATATATAGTCTATTCGTTCACGTATTGTGAACGAATAGACTATAAAGTCATATATCACTCACCTACAACATGCTTCAATGCGTCCCACCTCCTGTCGCTCTTCTTCTGGCCTAACACTTCAGTCACTTCATCCTCTGGTCTCTGGAAGAAACTGCCACCAGTACTTACGACAGATACCTGATCCATTCCTGCAGATCAGTGGCGGCTCAAGGATTTTTCATCAGAGGGCGCCGACGATTCAACACAGGGCCAACTGGATACCCAAATTTTTTCAAAACTGAGAGCACTAGGTAGCCTATAGCTCATCACTAAGTTACATTGACCAGATACCTGTATATGTATTATCGAGCAAGTTAGCAACCTGAATACTTCACATCATCAGTCTCAAGATTATTACATTTTGGAAAATTGCAAGACTTTTATTTAGAAGTACAGCATAAACTATACACAGTACATACGCTTAATGAAAACCGTATACGATTGTCATCTCAAGAGTCAAACTCACCCACAAAGGCATCCATTGTAATAGACTGAATGAGCAGATTCAGTCAACAACATTGTCAGACTACTTAGACGAATATCAGACATAGTTCTTCATAGATAATGTTTTATTTAATTTCAGAGCAGAAAAGTGTTTCTCACAGGCTGCTGATGTTATATTGGTAAAACAATGGTTATATTCGACAGTCTGTGCATTTCATGAAGAACAAGTTTGTATTGTCCCAGAAAAGAAGCCAGGTCCACCATTAAAGTTAAACTTGAACACTTTAACAAGCCCCCAACTTGGGGAATTTTATGGCTGAGGTCTTCAACACTAATTTACAATCCGATCATGAAAAAGTGAAAAAACCCAATGGTATCATAATTCAAGAAAGACTTATGTTTCGGCATTATTGCCTGTCATAGCAGTAGTTGAATAAGGGAGTCGCCTTTCTAGTTCGGAAATGATACAATCAATGATCGGATTGTAAATTTGCTGCCTAAAATGTGGTTTTGTGTGTTCAATTGAGAACGTTGTCCCACAGTTTCATCAACTGCCGAGCTAGAAAAAACGATTGGGCATTTAACGGACATTCGGACACATTGTTTAGTTAACACTGAGTCAATTTAAAAAATCCTTACTTTGCTCTTCTACATTTATAAGACTTCTGTTCCATCTCTAGTTTCTTTGAAAGAGTCAGTTTAATGCCTGGCAACGTCCGCAGCTGCAGATAAGTCAACACTTGAAGATTTGAGGCGAATTGATACGTATCTTGCCCAGAATAGCACAAATTTTAAGTCTGCAGTAGTAACAACAAGCCTCTAGCTTCAAGCTTCAACTACTCTTTCAGCATTTAATTGTCCCAGTATCATTTCTTTAGCATAATTAATTATAGGCTACCATTGTATCTAATTGATCACTGCCGTTTTGTTACTTGCCGTTGCCCATCTTGTTTCACTGAGCTGCTGGAATTGCCTTCCCAGAACCACAGGATGGAACTCACTGTATGTGTTTCAACCCATTATTTTCTTATGCATAAGAGAGTTTGACCTCTTCCATAATCTGATTTTTGACCATATTTATCACTAAAAATTCAGAACAAGTAAATATCACACCTAAATGATACCATATTTCACAGTTGGGGGGGTGGCCCCCCCTCCTGTGGAGCCGCCACTGCAGCAGATCTGATGAACAACTCACCAAAGCCTCTTGCTATCTCTTCTCTGCAGGTCTTTCATTCGAAACTGAAAACACTGCCTTTTCTATCCTATCCTAATTCATCCTCTTCCTCTCACCTCCCTCATCAGATCAACCACCAACCAGTCTGTTCAGTCTGACCCTTTGGATCCTCACCTATCGATTATCCTAAATTTTATTAAGTTTTGATTAGACATCTGTCAACAAGCATGTATGGTATGGTAAGTACATAGATCTGTAAACATGTAAATAAACAGGAACATTTGTGGTTTATATACAACATCCTTAAAGAACTTCTCAGAACGGTCAAGAACCTTTCAGAAGGCTATGTTCTTAAAAGCCCCTAAACAATTATGATTCATACAATCAGTGAGTAACACATTTCTACAAGATAATTGGCAATGATTCTGATTTCTATAAACATTTTACAGCATAACTTCTTAGGCTAACTATCGTACACCAGTATTGGCTGTGCCAGACGTTTGCGCTTCTGTGCCAAAAGTCGGTTGAAACGCACTATCCCTTCAATAATCCCCAATGTCCACAGTCAAGTAAATAATGAACAGTTGCATGTCTAAGTTGCAAGTGAATGACTGACTACCAAACGACCAGAGATCTTATTAACCCTGACCTGTCATTTGCTTTTGTATGGTACACTCTAAATGTAACAAATCTCTCTGCAGATATTTTAAAGAAATGCTCACAGCCAACAATTGGTGGGTGATTGAGAATCTTTCAAGAGTCCTTAAGTGAAGCTTAACACATCCAATGCTTTGATACTCCTACCAGTCACAATAAAAACTAAATCTGAACAACACTGCAGAAAAGCTGTTGTCCATTCTACATTGATACACGTTTGACTAATCTTTATGCATGTGACTTTAATAAGAGTTTTGATTACACTGGTTGATATGATCTGCTTTATGTTGTTTCCTCTTAGATGCCACCAAAGCAGAGATATTTGATCTGGAGGTATTCATCAATTCCGTACTTGGATCCTTCCGTCCCAATGCCCGACTCCTTGACGCCACCAAATGGAGCCTCCACGGAAGACATGATGCCTTCGTTGATCCCAACCATTCCAACCTGAAGTCGTTCTGCAACCCTCCACACCTGACTGACATCTCCTGAAAAGAAGTAACCTACAAGACAAGAAGAAAACCACATTCATCTTATTCAGTTTCATCAAACCTTACAAAATGCTTCTTCTGGATAAAAAAAATTCACAGGCTGCATTCAATCTAACTTGACCTAATTGTCCCCTGATCGATAAGCATATAGCTTATTTCTCCTCCTCTGTCCGTGATCTTGGATTTATTATCGATCTCATACTCTCTTTATCAGATCATGTAAATTGTCTGTCACTCATGCGCCTACTGTTTACGTCATCTTCGTCTCATCTGCCAATCACTTCGTCTTCATGCAATCAAGATTCTTAACTCCATGTTCTGATCTGCATCAGAATTGAGTATTGCAATGTAGTCTACAGTGGTCTCTTCCATAAATATGACACAGTTACAGGCCGTTATCAATGCATCATCAAATATTTTATATGGGATATCAGGAAATTTGACCACATCTCGTCTTTATCAAAGAATTTCTTCACTGGCTTTCCATCCACCAGCACATTCCATTTAAGGTCTGCTCTCTCATGTAGGGCAGTCTTGCCGGCTCTGCTCCACTCTACCTCAGGGCCTACTGTAATCTAGAATCATCCATACTCAGTTGTTCCTCCCTATGGTTCTCAACTCGAGGCAATCTAATTGTCCTTCTTTGACTCAGTCTAGATGTTTCGCCCATGCGGGTCCCTTCAGCTGGAACTGGCTACCTCAGTCCCTTAGGATTAACTATTCTTCCTTAGCCTCTGATCAGTTCTGCAAGCACTTGATAACTGCCGTCTTTGTCAGTGAAGACACTGGCCTGCGTTGGGAGAGCCTCTGACCTAAAGAGGCGCTATATAAACATTTTTTATGATTAACGTCACTTATAACAAAACATTGTGACATAATACACAGACCTCTGTCTGCTGTCTCTTCCCACGATTTCTGGTCTGCTGATCGACTTGATCTCATTGTTCCCTGGGCAAGGACTGCTATGACCCAACACCGCATCTCTGCTATCATCAGCCCTTCTATGACTGACTAACCATCCACAGATCCATAGTAAAATGTTATTTGGGCTAAACCCTCATCCCTTTGGTGCCTGAAGACTAATTTATTTAACTAGAGCTGTCATGCTGAGAGCACATCTAAGTAGTACTGCAAGAAGAATGGCGTAAGAAATGCTCAGATACGATATGATATGGAAGAGTCCATAATGACCTGCAAGGCCAGATGAAGTTGAATTTGCAATAGCAATTGCTTCTTCTTCAGTCTTGAACCTGAACAGATTGAAAACCATTGATGCATAATTTCAATTAATAAGTAATAATAACAATACATTAGTCCTGTATTTCATTCCCACAACTGAAGAAGGAATGAATTCCTTTCTTAAGTATCAATGACAGAATGATGAAATGATGAATTTTAAATTCATATGACACAAAACGGACAGCTTTCTTTCATTCCTCAATTCCCCACAAATACAGCATGACTGAAACCAGTTTCAGAATAAAAAGCAGTTTTGGCTCAGTTTTAGTCCTGTAGTAGGTCATAGCCCAGAATGTCTACCACAAAAACTAATGAACAATTGAACATCAAGGCAGCAAGTCCAGCACTTCCAAATCCCAAGAATGTCATAAAATCTGTAGAACTACTCTTAAAACATTATTTTACTGCCTTTCAACAGAACAGTTGTTCAATTTATTATACAAAGACGAAGATTTAAATAACAGTAAGAACAGAATTAGCCAATAAATGCTCCTAATTAATCAGAAACTGTTCACATGAGGGAACTGTTCACATGAAGGAATTATAAAATGTCAACAGAGTGAAATCCTACTTCATAACTGGTGCCAAAGGTCCAAATGTTTCCTCTCTAGCACAGAGCATGTCTTGCTTAACACCCGTAATAAGAGTTGGCTCAAAAAAGTTGCTATCTGCTGCAAGTCTCTTTCCTCCTAAAGCAACAGTGGCTCCTTTTGAAACAGCATCTCTAACGTGTTCTTCAACCTAACAACATAAATGACAAACTCAATCAGATATATATATTACATTTTAACACTACTACTTCCAACACAAGGAATAATTGGCAGTTCCTCACTAAACAAAACTCTGCAACAGCATAAACAAATGTTCATGGAGAACTGGATTGTAATAAAGTAATTCTAAACAGGTCACTATATAATGTAATAATTATTTTATAATATATTAGCACTAATAATTATTGGCAAATAATTCAAAAGTCTTCTTACTCGTTGAAAGTGTTATCTCTTAATGCAAAATGTTGTGAAAATACCATCTTAGACGGCTAACTGTTTCTACAAGTGATTTTACCAACATATATAAATGATCTTGCACCCTTCCTAAAATGAATCATGCTATCTGAATAAATGGAATTACTTTCCTCCTAGCATCTGGTTGTTGTACGTTCTTACCACAGTGATTTTACATTCAACAACAAAGTACTTAGAAATATTACCTTCTTTACTGCATTACTGTTGATTAGTGGACCCTGTGTGACACCATCTTCAAATCCATCGCCAACTTTTAGCTGCTTAACAGCATTTGCGAGGGCTTGTACAAATCGGTCGTGCACTCCCTCCTGCACCAAGATCCGATTAGTGCAGACACATGTCTATGTCCACATCAAACACAGACAATTATCACTATACGTGTAACAAAACTGATCATGAAATTAAGCAGATAATTAGTTGTGCTTATTTCCATAGATCATGCTCACAGTAATGATGGAAGTTGATTGATCTGTGGTCCAATAAATTTCCAGAGACCAAGGCCGCTGCACGCTCCCTGGGTCTAGATGCCCGAAGGTGTCTACTGCAACCCCGCCTCCTGTATCCAGAATTTGTCTGTCTTGCCTGTGGATTTGACTTATATCGTCTTCTTTCTTTATGGCCGATATATCTGCACCCATTCAACCGAACCTCCTCCTGTTTCCAGGCTGGGAACTGGCTCTGCTGTTGTAAAGTATGAGAAGCAAAGTAAGTGGTTTGGCATCAGAGTTTTCCTTCTCCTATCACTATTCCTCTCCCGAGGTAAATAGTGTGGCCACGTAAATTGTGATGGCGACCTGATCTCACCATACCACAACTCCGTCAATGGGTATATCATGCAGATATTCAAGGAGATATTGCCACTCACCACCCTGGCGAAGTTGCCGCTGTTGGTCGGCGACTGCTTATTCGTCGGGGACAAATCCTGCTTATTTCACAGCCATCCTTCAGTACACTATCCGCCATCTGTGGACACGCTGGGTTGCAGTGCAGCTCTGCAGTGTTTTAGCATACTAACACCCACGAAAATCATGGAGGTGATGAAAAAAGCATGAAAACATCTGAAGAGGTGAAAACTAGAATCAAATGCTGCTGATGATGATCGTAAGACAGTGCTAGTGATTGTAATAACATTCAATTACAGGTGAAGTAGCTGTCATTCTTACCTGGCCACTGCACCTGAATTTTGACGCCATGGCACCAGCCACTGCAGCATCGACATTGGCACTGTCAAAGACAATGAATGCAGCATTCCCACCCAGTTCCATTGATACCCTTTTCACAGTTCCAGCTGACTGGCTCAGCAGAATCTGAAAGCCATCAAACATATATCGCTCTGATGTCAATCAGTAGCACATTTTCGGATGCCATGATGATTATTGTAAATGTCACTAGAATCTATTACTAATGATTGCAATAACAATTAAAGCAAATTGAGCAACGCAGCTACTTGCATGGGTGACTATGGATCTAAGAAGGTGTTATGTTAAGACCCCTTAGATATCTATGCCTCAGTCTATTTTGTCCCACTATGCAACTGCTTCAATCTTTTACTGATCCTACCGAAGACATTTGGGATGCCAAAGGGTCCTCCTCCTCTCCTCAGCTTGAGCTTTTTCTGAACACCTTTGCAACTCATTTGAATGATCCGTCAACCTTAGAACCATACTTTGCAGAAGTTTCTGCAGACACAGGTAAACAATTGCACGTTGTTTTTAGCAAGTTACTATAAACCAAAGCCTCTCTAAACGTCTGCCTTTGATTACCTTCCTATCCTCTGAGGCCGCGTGCAAGAGCTCCCTTTAGTCGGTCGTTAAGTCCAAGTCCGGACCAGTTTTCACTGTAAACCCGACTAGAGAACTAGATCAGCGTGTATGGAGATTCTTGGGGATGCTTAAGTCCCTTCAAAAGTTACTAGCGCTAGTCCATCTAGCAGGCAGTCGTAAATCTACTAGTCAGGCTTAGTGAAGCAAAATGGCAGCCCACTTCGACGAAGTTTCAGACTTCAAGGAGGGTTTAAGAGAGATCTCACTTCTCACTCTGCTATTGTCGGACGATAAACTTAATTATGTTCTACATTTTCGCCATCACAAAATGATAATAATAACGGTGATCTTCGTTTAATCGGGAGTTTTAACATTGGTAAACACATCGCATCGCCGAACACACGGCCTTTAGCTTGCAATGATCGAGCTAACTTTTTCCCACATGTAAGTTAAATAATAGTTCAGTAAGGCAATCGTAATCTATGCATAGTAATTTTTGTGGAGGAGTAATATTGCGCTAACAGTGAGATTTGTGTTTTAACAAAATCATCTGTTAATTAAAACAATGAGCATAATAAATTTCTTTGCCAGATCAAGTCCGACTATAGCCTATAAATAGCTTGCACATACGCAACTAGCCATAATCGACCGAGCCAAGCCAAGTCTCTGACTAGCAAGTTGGGACAATACACACGCCATTTACCCATAGTCTCACAAATCAGCCTACGAAGTCCGTCTTTGGGCCCAAAGCTGGACTAGCGTTACGACCGTTTTAAAATCCGCCACACACGTGGGTCCTGGTGTCAAAGATCTTACAACAGAGGCAAACATGAGCAGACAATTATTTCATCCAAACCTTGCCGACAGCTGTGGAACCAGTGAATGAAATCTTTGACACCAGAGGATGTTCGCAGAGCAATTTCCCAACAGCTGGAGTCTTTTCACGTGAGCTGGTGATAACATTCAGAACACCAGATGGAAAACCAGCTTTTTCTGCCAACTGAAGAGACAAACAACAAACCATAAACTCATGTGGTAAGTAGGTAAGTGCAACATATATTCTAAAAATAAATTAGATAAATTTCAAAATCCTTGCAATATTAAAACTTATTGAAATTAATTAAAGATTTGATTTGATTTATTTTGAGGACAATGTAAATAAATGATGCTAAAAGTTGTGCAAACTCAGACCTCACACAGAGCCAAAGCAGAGAAGGGAGTGTCCTCCGATGGTTTCAACACAACTGTACAACCAGCGGCCAAAGCAGCCGAAGCCTTACGAGTTATCATCGCGTTTGGAAAATTCCACTGAAAAGAGAAAAGCAAGAAATGAAAGCAGTGTTTAAGATGACAGATCATTTCACAAACATGTAAACATTCCCCTTTGCACTGGTATTTATTTACCAACCTCTCAAGAGTGAAGGCCTAGTGAAGTTAAGTGCCATTGAGTGATACATTCAAGCACTTACCAGGTTCAATAGCACTTATCTTTGCATCAACAGCACCAAGTTATTTAACTCCAAACCTTGACATTGGATGGTGCACATAATTATATTAATGATGAATATGAGGGATACAAAGCAAAGGAAAAATTGTGCACTGTAAGAAAAGACATGTTTCAGTCTCTCATCCACAAAAGAATCTGAGATGGGAATCTTCCTCAGTACCTTGGCAGCAGGTTGAGCCACAGCTGAGTGGTCAACCCTAGAGCACAGATGTCATAAACCACACAAAGATAACAAGGTGTACATTTAGTATATTATTAATATATTTACCAGATATTTACGACAATCTTAAACCAATTTCCAGTCAGTCATTAACTTCTGTGTCCTACCGGAGTAATCATTCCAGCAACGCCAACCGGCTGTTTAATCGTCACAAGTCGTTTTGATGCAGCTGGCGATGGAATTGTATCGCCATAAATACGTCTCGCCTCTTCTGAAAACCACTCCACAAATGAAGCACCATATGCTATCTCAGTACGAGCTTCAGACAGAGGCTTTCCCTGAAATGAACATAATTTCCCAAATGCCAATTGGATTTAAGTAATGCAATCAGTAGAAGAACAAGATTTTAGTAGCACCATTCAAGATGAGACCATTTCTTTCTTCAGGTTTTCTTCCTTTCCCAACATCTTGTGTCATTCGTAAAACAGTACATCATTATTTCAATAGAATTCTTACAATTTTCCTTTTTATAGCACCAGTCAATAAACCATTCATTTTCATCGGACTTACCCATAGCCTCAAGCCATCTGAATTTAATCAATTCCCAGTGCATCTCTCACTATATCTCGTGAAATAATTTCTGGAATGGTTTCAACTTGCTGCTTGGTAGGAAAAACAGTTAGAGACATCAGCGTGAGGTATGCCAATATGAGGTATACCAACATGAGGTATACCAATATGAGGTATGAAGCATAAACAATGGATTTCATGCTCAAAGTCAATAGCAGCAAAGAACATCTGATGACTTCCCCTTCCTCAACTTTCTTGTCAACTATTTATGGCCATCAAAAGCAACATTTCTATAATTAGTATTTAGGTTCATAGCAGCATCTACTTAAGTGAAGGAATGGTGTAGCTATTGAGAGTATCACACAGATAAAGATGGTTGAGACAGAAGTGCACACGCCTCTATGGCGCAATTGCAGTTGTACTGCAGAGCAGTTGTGCGCGAAGGACTTGCTAAAGGTCCCTACACAATGACTGACACCTCGGACGAGGGTCGAACCCGCTCACTCAGCTCACACTGAGCGTTACGGGCCGACCGCTCTAACCAATCAGTCACCATGCCACACAATGATGAATGGAGACTTGTCTAGTAAATTACCTTTTAACGTTGTAAATTTGGCTTACCATTTCTGCTGTTAAGAGTTCTGCCAGCTCTTCCTGATTCTCCATTATCTTTTTATACCAGGTCTTAAGCAACAAACTTCTCTCCTAAAAACACAATCATTCAATCAAGAATACCCTACTTTATTTGGACTCAACTTTAAACCCAAAGCAGAGTTAATTCTGTAAAATGCAAAGAACATACCCCAACAACTAATGGCAACAAATAATATATAGCCAGTTTATGCATCCTCTAGGTCAGTGGTTCCCAACCTTTTTCGACTAAGGGCCACTTTTATTTAGTACGAGGACATGATGGGCCACAGGGTTAAAATAATTATTTTATGCAATAAAGAATACTTATGTATTAGCGGCGGTTTATTGACTTAGACTAACCTCGTGACTAGAGATGTACTAAAACATATATAATTGTTAAATTGAACTTCAATACAGTACATTTGAAGTCACTTACAGACATCATCAAAATAATTATAACAATTTATAGTAGAAAATAACTATTCTGTCAAATATTAATTTTTTTCAACGTATATTTTTTAAATCTTTTATAGGTCGAGGGCCACTTTTTGAGGCCTGGCGGGCCACTTTTGGCCCGCGGGCCACAGGTTGGGAATCGCTGCTCTAGGTAATAAAACTCAAAAGAGCGTGCTTCATGTAAAATTGAGGATAGGGTTGCATATGTGTAACACAAGGTTATATGACGGTTTTATTGCATCAGTTTTGATCACACGACAATTGAACACACAATGTTTAATCACTTGCCATAATGCGAAAATTTATCACTCAACAAAATCACACAACATTCAATCACATGACATATTTTGATGTACAACAATCAATGATTTAAGTCACAAGTTATGAAACAGTGAGATAGAAAACATTCAGAAATGTTATGGCTGCATATAATTCCACTAACACCACCTAGACCTGCCTTTGCAACTGTGTTCTTCCATGTCTGGAAAGCATTGTGTGCCACTTCAACAGCCTGTCCAGCATCTTCTGTATCCATATCCGGAACATTCCCAAGGACCTTGTTGTTTGAAGGATTACGAACTGAAAACAAAACAAGAAAAGTTCAACCAGCAAAAAAATAAAAAGAGAAAATGATCCAACCTGAAAACACATTCTTAGTCTGTTTAATTAATATCTTGGTGGTCGTATATAAAGGGAGAGACAAAATGGTGCATCAACAGTTCTTATAGAAACTCTTCAGATGCATTGCTTAAATGATTCATTAGCCAAGGAATAGTTGTTGTTGAGATAGAAACTCCCACAGAACCAACAGGTCATAGCTCACATAGGTTGAAATTCAGAACCAACTGCCAGGCTTTAAATGAGTCCTGACCAAGAGGTTGGCCGAAATGCAATGGTCACTCAAGCAAAATCTCATGGGTACACCACCATTTTGAACAATCATCTTGCATAGGATATAATAGGATATACACATGAGATATACAAACTAAATAATATCATAGTTCAGTCTTCTCCTAATTCCTTCCAAGACGGAAGTCCTTCTCTTAGGAATAAGTACACTCCTGTACAAATTCGATTGGCAATTGTCTGTTCAGACAGATGAAGTGACTGTCAAGTACAGTTCCAGCAAACACATATTTGCAGTAGCAGCATTACTCCTGATACTCATCACCGCTTGAGTACCCTCTGTCCAATATCGCACTTATGCATCTGTTGGTCCTTGACTTTGGAATGACATTCCCTCTCTGACTCGCTCTTTAATTACCCTCTTTTCTTTAACTTGGTTTGCGTAAAGTTTGTCATGAACATTGGATCGTGAGCTTGTCAGAGTTCTTTCAACTCTTTTTTCGGTATCTTCCCGTCGACCGAAAGAGCTGAAATTTTGCACACATTTCATGCTTGGATGACAACGCAATGTACCAAATTTTTACGGACATAATTCAAAATTGAGAAAAAATGACAAAAATGCACAAAATTAAATATTGTTTACCCACTCGAATGAGTCCTCCTTGACGAGCTCCACTCTGGCAAGTTTACACCATAAATGATCTCTTAAGTAAATGGATCGATTGTGCCATCTACCAGATTGCCAAAAGTCAATAAAAGAGGGTCCCAAAAAACCCATGTTTTACTTTCACTTGTGTTAACAGCTCAGGGTGATTCTGTTTCTACACATATCCTTTCCTTTTCTTTTCCTGCAGGGCTTTTTGCACTGGACGTGCCTCTCATTTGGTTGTGCTGTGAGAGGCACCATAGAAATCTGTAAATACTACCATACATTAACGGTTGATTCCAGTTATGTCCTCTCCTAATCATGTTAAAAACCATGTGCAAATCAGCTCAATTTCATCATGCATGATATTCATAGAATCGAATTATACATGCCATAGACTACCTAAGTCTCACTTGAAACTGCTCTGACTTCTTGCCATATTGACTACTGCAACTCACTTCTCAATGGGATTGCTACAAGAGATAGAGGAAACTACAACTGGCAACAATTTCACTGGAAAGAGTCATAACAAAAATCACAGATATCATTGCTAAATAAGTAGTCAATACAATAATACGTACAGAGGTTGTGTGTTCATATTTCGATGTATCAGTTAAGAAATTCAGGAATTTCTTGCTAGCTGAGTGCACACAAGAAGCTCTAACTTATTATGATACAGGAATTTATCTAAAACCAGTCACATGGTTTAGATTAAGCAAAACTCTCCAAACAAAAATTGCCAAACAGGGCACACATGAGAGACGAAGCAAATGTCATAGTGCATATTGATTAAATCACATAAAGGGGCATTATGGACTCTGAGAGTTCTGTAATCACCTATTCCAGTTCACTGCTCTTGGTGAACAAGCTTTATTCATTGCTGGATGAAGATTAGAAACTCTCTCCCTGTATCTTCTTAGACGACGCACCACACACCGATTTGTAGACTTATTTCTGGATGGTATTGATTTGATTATATGGTTTGTTTTTGATGTCCCAGCAATTGATGCTTTTGAGCATAAGACGCTGCTGTCACAGCTGAAGTTAATAATTACACGTAGAAAATAATAATACAACATAACCACACTCTCCTTGTGATAAACAATTATGCACTAACCTTTAAATGTGGTTCCACTTTTAGCGGCAACCCACTTTCCATTAACATAAGATTTGTCATGTAGGAAGTTGAAAGTGATCAAACGAATTGGAATGCAGTTAGAAAGAATTTTTCGTTGCCTGAATAATGTCTGCAAAATGTAACAGGTAAAAATGCTATGGTGAATAGACACACATGAAAAACTCTCAGATCAAAATCATTAATGAATGCATTCTGCACATTTTTTGTAACGTGTTTTGTAATTTCGATTTACCTAGCACTTATAATCATAAATTTAAATTCATAAGTTTAAAAGCAAAGGCATTATTATTAGTATCAGGCGATGAAGAAATCTTGAGATCACAATAATTCATGCATATAATGTTCCTGCTTGAAATGGGGCAAAAAGTTATAATATAATTAAACAAGTAATTATTAAACACTCAGCATATTGAAATATTTAGACATCTTGAAGGGGTGCTATATCAAGTCTTTTTTATGGAAGTGGGTTATTCATGCACCCTATGCATCACAGATGCATAGGGTGTATTATTTGCAACTTCAACACTCATTTAACCGTTTAACAACCAGCTACATACATCTTAGTACACGATGGTCATCAAAGGGTTAAGCCGTGACAGTAAAACTCATTTGGCACACATCCTGTCCAAAGCTGGCATAAACTGCCCCACTATGAGTCAGCTAATGGGTCCAAAGAAAGCAATGTCATAAGTCTACATGCAAGATGTCGACAACAACTTCGAAAATCATACAGAAAAACATGAAGAAACGAGTATTTTTTTATTCTAATGCAAGTAACAGAGACTCAATATATAGTTGAATAAATGTATCATTAGTTAGCCACTGCTGTTACGTACTGCCGTTATAAACTCCTGCCAGAATTATGATTAATCCAACTTTAAGGATTCACTAAAACTGCATCTCTTGCAATTTCTACTAGTATTTTTCTCCCAAAACAGAAATACTTGTTTCCCCTTCTCTTCCCCTTACCTCCTTTTCCAGTCAGATTTTAAACATCGTTCACCATAACCATCTGACCACTTTAGATCTTTACGCCTACCCTGAACCAATTTTGACCCTACCTGCTGGTGATTTTATTTAATAAGCACCTGTAAATAAATTATTTTCCACAACTCTGTTTAGGCACTGAAGAAATCTCGAGCTTACAATTACGTTCATGCCTTAAAACCTTTTTCTTTACCTTTGCCTATCCTCCTTAGACTGCCTTTCTGTCTCTTAGGACAGACCTGATTTCGGATTTGTTTTGGTGCACCGTTGGTTGACGCCCTGGGCATTATTATGGCGGCGCTATAGAAGTTTATTAGTCATAGTCATGCATATTCATCTTTGAATTGGGTCAAAAGGTATTACACAATCTGCACATAGGCAGGTCTGCTCATTTAATAGATTGTACTTTGAAGATGATGAAAAATGTCTCTAATAGTAATAGGACACCAGATTATGCTCAGTAGCAGGTCCAAGACCAGTCAACCAAGGATACAGATCTGCCCTTTCAGTGAGTTTTTTAAGTTAAAAAAATGAGAAGACGGTGCATGGCATTTGCGTAAAAAGTCAAAATCCGTCGTTTGCGAGTATTCTAACCTTTGCCTTGCGTAGCATCGTGGACTGAAACTGAATATTTAACAGAATTTGATACAAACTCAATGTTTGAACTTTGGTTTGTCGGACCTGGTAAACGCATACTTTAGTTCCGACCACACTTGGAGTACTTTCACAATTGACTCGGTTCAGGCATGGAACAGAAGAGGATAAAATTAACAAAGCATAATTATTATTATAGTATCATGTACGGTGTGCATTTTTTTACTGATGAAATTGGTAAGTTCTCATTACTTCTCAAAGGCAGCATATTTCGTTACGTCTTATTGGAGTGATATCGCATGAATTTCCTATCACAATAGTTACGTTATTTCGTAGAAAGCACAGCTTTTTGCAAGCGTGCCTTTTCTGTAGCTGAGGTTAGATTTCCGGCAAGGTTACCCGCTGTGGATTTTTTCATAAGGATGTTATATAGGATCGCTTATCTCTTGTCAAGTTGTCATTAACTCAATGCTGTGCTTGGTTGTACAATGCGATTGAAGGCGTTCATATTAAAAAGTACTTACTGACTCACTTACATGACGCACTGTTCCATCCTAGATCCATTCATCGATGGTTCCCTCCATGCATCTTAGTCGGTGTATTTAATGGCCAATCGCCGGACCAAAATGCGATAATCGTAGGTTTTAGCGTAATTAATTGTTTCCATTTAATCTTTTGAGGTTTTAGCGTAATTAATTATAAACGCTAATATTGTACATTTTCCCCTTTGAACACAATTACTGCAGTCGTTCCAGTTTAAAGCAGAAATCTCATCATCAATCCAGGCTCTAGTTATATGCAATTCTTTTCTTCAGTTCAGCTTCCAATTGAACGGCATTCTTTTCATCATTCAAACCTCCCTTTCAGCATGATTCTTTTCATCAATCCAGCTTCAATTTAAGCAGGATTCTTTACATCAATCCAGTGTTCGTTTTAGCATGATTCTTTTCATCAATCACATCTTATAAAATTCCTTTAATCGGTTCTGCCCTTTTGTACGATTCAGCTTCTAGTTAAACCACAGAATATATAACGCTACTGATAGGAAATAATTAAATATGCTGAAACCTAATAGGATGAACTGGAGATAATTAATTATGCCTAAGATTACCAAAGTAAGGTACAACCCACCATTCTTATAGTTTGCCAAAAATTGTTTTTTCCAGGTAAGACATTGGAATCGTGAATTTTTCAGAAACTGTACTTCACTGTATGTTATCTGCTATTTCCGGATGGTTTATACATTGGCTGTGATGGCTTTGACTACGAAAAGTTTGAATCGTTTTCATAATGTGTTGAGATTATATTTGAAATGGAAATATTTTGAACTGGCAAGACCTGTGAATCTCATCCACAAAAATCCAACAGAAATACTTACCAGATTACACATTTTTTCACATTCATCAGAATGTTTTCTCACTGAAAGGAAGTTCCAAGCATCAAGAAGGCTCTCAATATTTCCAGTACTGCTGACACAGAATCGTTTAAAACACTCTGCCATAGACCCAGATTTACCACAACTGAAGGAAGAGGACCTGGAAGAGACCCACGTCCGAGGAACTGGTCCCGGTGGTCAGTCCGTCAACAAAACATCCAACTGTGTTGTGTTGAAACATAAACCAACTGGTATTGTCGTTAAGGCAAGCATCTCTCTTTCATCAGTGTTGTCGTGGTTGGCCAAAGAATCTTAGTAGCTTAATGGTAGATTGTGGTCTTTGGATTTCAACCGTTGTTGCTTTACACTGCACTGAATTGTCTTGTTCCATTTCTATGTTTCAGCAGCTTTCTTAAGTAATTTTGACCTGTTGTGAGATTCTAATCTGGTGTCGGTCACTATCTAGAAAATATTGCACAAATATTATTCCATCGGACTAGATTCTTTAGATTAGTCTGACTTCTCATATACTTCTCGCAAAGTCCTTCAGCAGCTAAAAACTATTCCATATGAATGTGACTTTCTGTGCCAAATCAGTACATTTTCTTGAATTCATACTGCCTGTATATAAATGTTGACAGATAAAATGTTAACGTTGTTCAGGGTTACATTTGCATGTAAAAATGGCAAGCCATGTCTGCTAGCATCCTTCAATATGTTGGATAGTCAAGAAACAAACAATTTAAGATAAATGCAAGGAATGCCAGTTCCATCTGGTCCACTTGGTTTCCTTTCAAACCCTAAGCGTTTAGCTCAGGTGGTCTTTGCAATAATAAAAGACCATTGTACTTCTATTAAACTGTTATTAACAATAATTTAATGTTGTTTCAGTGCCATTCAACTCGTTCACTGGAGACAAATCAGAAATTAGCAAGAGTTCGCTTGCAGGAACGCATGGACTGGTTCTACAACCGCGAGAATAGCATAGCTGAACAGGCCAAGCGAGAGGCTTCCCAGAAAAAACGCGAGAGAGAAAAACGGACTAGGGAAAGGCTGGAGAAACTGCGAGTATTTAAAGAACGAGAAGGACTTGACTGAATTGATCTGATTTCTGATATGTTGGACTTTTTGAACTATGGCTAAGGTTCAGTTCTTGCAATTAAAGCAGGTGTGTGCTGGAAATAGAAATCTTTTGTTGATCTGCATTTGTGATGCTTTTCAACCAGATGATCCTAACTCCATAAGATCTATAAGTGAACAATAAAAATTTACTAGACAGCAATTCATTCTTTATTCGCGATTAGTCCTTTGCTTCGCAAATAACTTACAGCGAATATAATTTATCTAAATTTGCAAAATTCACACACAAAGAACAATCATAATACTAATACTTCCAAGAATGTTTTTTATACATCCAAGAATTTTTTAAATGAAGTTTGATGACCTTCCATAATATGTCAAGATTTTGCAATGACCAAGAAGTAAAATATGATGCAAACGGATATTAAAAAATTTATTTTAAATTATTTTAAAATTAAAATGTTTTCAATTGTGGTTTAAACTATTAGATAAAGTACAAAGCTGAGAAAAGTGTACACATAAGCATCACTTAATTACACTGAAAGAAAAGGACAGTTCTGCTGGGGGTTAGACCAAATCACGCAATTGCCAAATACACGAACATTTTCAGTGCAACGAAATTAGAATAGTATTATAGCCACCAATAATCCTCTCATAGCAATCAAGTGTTGAAGGTATGGTGGCTGAGAAGGGCCAAGTTGTTCTATTGTCTGAAAAGTACTATAGCTGTCAAACAGCCTGTCATAGCAACCAAGTGACAAAAGCAGATGACAGTAAGATGGCCGAGAAGGGCCAGGTTGTTGTATTTCCGAAAAGAATACCCTACTCCTTATAAACAAAGTATATCACAATATCGACTTACATCAGGCTGATTGGAGACTATTACTCTTATAGAGTCGTTTGGTGTCGGACTTGAACACAATACGATACAAAGGAATCACTAGGAATGACCAGCTTACAGTGAGATAAAACCAATACAAAGTTGGTTTAATCAATATTCAAAGACAACTTGTTTGCTCTGAACCATTTGGAAACTGCTAGGGACATGCGAGAAGCAAGGCTTTAGTGTCATCAAAAATAGGATAAAATGTTGTAGGCTAGAACTATTACTGATATAATTGATATACGTCTACAAAAGTAAGGAACCCAAAACAGGACCAAGTGGTACTCCACATCGGGTACTTTTCCTGTTAGAATGGAGCAGCTTCTAATATTGGCAGTGGTGCACTGCTTTTGTATCTAATCTAGCTACTTGATTTTGTTAATGCCAAATCGATATGGCTTAAATAAGACAAATGTTAATGAAAAAAATACAATAGTATTAGCCATGGAAAGAATTTTTAAATCAATAATACACATTTAGTTAAAAACAACTTTCCGAATTCAAGTTCTGCTCCTTTCTATTGATCACAGATTCTACAATGCTCATGCTTATCACAGAGTTATCAATCTGATGGAAGACAAATGCTGGCACAGGCACCTCTACATTGTTTTCAACCTATGCTAAACAGATGCTTTCTAGTACATATTGCACAATACATTTTAATACATATGACACAATAAATAGTAATATACATGGCATAGTTTAAGCAAGTGTCAATAAAGTTTAAACTAAAAGCTAACATGAAAGACACGGACCACATTTATAATTACTGATTCCAAGTTATCAACTTAATACACAATTGGAAGTCAACTTTATCATATTTCCAGTGATAAAGTACTCTCAATTATAACGAATAACTTTTCAATAATATATCAATAGTATCACATATATCAGTGTGATCTAATCACAAATATATTCAACTAATTGGTCAAGTGCAGTCATATTCATTACACCAGTCAGCATCAGAAATAAATTTGACAACCATTTATCCAAATCAACAGCTAATAAATAACGAAGAAATATTGTATACATACATCATTCTCCAAACAATTGAATAACACTTGAGAGCTTTTCTGATGCCCGATAATTTCTTTAATTTTCAATAAATATCCACAAGCAACTTCCACTCTTCATCAGGTCAAAGTTAAATATGACTGGCCATCTTTTTACAGCTTTTTTGACTGGTTCTCTGATTTTCCTGCTGCAGTCGTCATCTGATTTCCAACTTTTCTTGTGATATTTTGCTTTAGTTGAAGTTTATTAACTGCTGCTGGGAAAAGTGGACGATTAGTGCCATGTTCGATCCCAGTCTCTTTTCTATCCAATCTGCCAGGAGGTCTCAGAGGAAGATTTCTAGATGGCTTTAGCAGAAGAGCTTTCTTCTTTTCTGCCATAATTTCCATGGATCCCATGGTGTGCCTACTGCCCGGTCGCCCTGTGGGGACTGAGGGAGAGCCCAGGCTCCTTGTGAGGACCTCAGAAGTTTTGTTGTCGTTCTTGGGCTGAGTGGATCCACGAAGTCGCAGCTCGTTGACCCTTGACTTTGGTGCTTTCAAATAGACATTGCTATCACTGGCGGAGCTTGAAGCGGTTGATCCAGTGGAGCTTCTAGAGTCATGGAGGGAATCTGCCTTTGTCTTTGGTGCGACCAGAGTTCTGGTTGGAACACTCGCACCAACTTTGGCAATTCTCAGTGAGGGCGCTCGTCCAATCTTTACATTCAAAACGAAGAAACAATTCCAGATTCAAGCATTTCTTTATTATTGCTCTTAGTCATAGCATTACTCAATGTATTATTGTTATTATAACTAAAGTTTGTTTTACATTGTGGACCTATTTCTCTATTTGGGAGACAAGCTGTCGAACAAAGTTGTATAGTCTAGTGTTAAATGCACTAATATAGAAATAACTTACTGTCAAACTAAAGCCAAACATTTGTCCATCCATTTATCCAACTGTCTGACCATCCAAACATTCACCGTGTTAACCAATATGGCGCGTTAACAGCTTTGGGACATAACACCACATCACGTTAAACAGAACAGTTCATTATTCGGGAGTTAATTAATAGTATTACGACTACATTTGTAACAGAGCATTTGCATTACACCTCTCAAAAGCTCTTCACAAATGGATTTGGGAAGAGGCAGCTCTGTCATACGGAACATATAAGTCTTTAAAGGTGAAGAAACAGCCAACCAATTCAACAGAGAAACCGATGAATATACATCGTGGAGGTATGCCTAATGAATACATGCTAGCCGCCAATCAGATCTCCCCCAAACATTTCCGTCGTCTAAGACCAAATAGCGGCTATGGCAGAGCTAGCTTGTCTGTTGTAGGTCAATCAATAAATAACTGTCAATTTGATATAGCGTCATAGTGCCCCTTCAAGGCAGAGGCGCGGTAGACGGGCAATTAGGTCGGTCTATCTGAACAGACTCAAGGACGCTGGAAGAGATAATCTTGTCTTATAATATAATGTATGTATGTATGTCTCTGTTGAATTGGTCGGCTGTTCCTTCGCCTTTAAGAGCAAAATGACGACTGCAACATTATTGAATTCGTTACAGAATCAATCTTTAGCTTTAACATGTGAGCAATGAATTCATCACAAAACTGACCAAAGTCTTTCCTTGATTTGTGTCCCCAATTGAACGTTGTTTCACCGAAATTGTCCTTTCAAGAGGTCGAATCTGCTTCTTCACCATTGGTCGTTCCTCTGAAACTCTTGCCTTTCCATCCATTTCCAGACAGAGGGATTTTTCCACCTCCACTCCCCAGAAGTGAGCATCGACATCAGGAACAACTTTCTGAGCAGGAGTTGAAGTTGCTGCCTTCAGACATTCATCAGTGATGATGATTTCTTCTGGTGAGAACTGATTGTTCTCAATGTCACAAACAGGTGATGATGCTCCACTCGAACTAGTATTGCGTGTGCATTGTCTTGCATTGGCAAGTTCAATCCGAACAGCAACGGTATTGGCTTGCTCAAAAAGCTCAGCCATCTGGTGAGCATTCAGAGAACTAAGAGCCGGATAAGATGAGTTCTCACCATTCCTGGAACGACCAAAGGAACCTCTGAAGCAGTCATCAACTTCTGCATCACGGAATGAAACATTGATTCGTTTATTTAAAACCACATTCATTTTCTCTATTGAGACATATTATAATTTCATTTTCACTACTGTCTTTTAGCATAATGTCATGTGGTTTTCATTGAATTTGGCATTACTGAATTTTATGAATACTGTTAAGTATTCATAAAATTCCTCTTTCTCAGGTTGTTGCAATATGTATATGTATCCAGTTACTTGTTTTTGAATTCTGCACAATTAATCTGATTTGTTCTCATGACCATAGCTCACAATCCAAAGCACAAAAGCAGCTACAATATAGCATTAAAAAATGTCGTTCAAAGTAAACCAAGACCATGCAATAATAGGTAGAGCTACAAAATGTACAGGTTATCTGGTGGATGGCAACCTTTTCCATCAGTCAAAAAGTGGATTTTCTGTATGAATGAAGCTGTAGGAACTATTACTCAACTTTGTAACATTCATTTAGCTTCCAAACCTGATATTTGCCTATAGTGTTTAATGCTATCACTTAACTAGTGTAAAAAAACTAGTCCTTGAAAGGTCTTACATTGCAATGGATTGAGGTGAAATATCAAAACCCGTTCCTTCCAAGTATATCAACTGACTCTCTGACACTGAAAGTACAAAATCACACAATTTGCTTACTAAGTGAATCTGAAAGTGAATATTTGAAACTGATACCAAAACATTTAAGTTACAGTTTAAAACTCATTTAGAGTTCTGAATGCCTAGCATCGACAGTCAACTTCTCACGGCATCTCAGTCATAAGTTATCTGCATTGCAATTCACAGATGGAGCTGCTTCTGCTCTTTGGTCCAACTACACACCCTGACATCAGAATCATCAAAAGGCAAAGAAACTGTTTACTGCGTTGTTTAAACTAATACCCTGAGGGCTTCTCGAAATTAATTCACAATATTCAAGAAGCACAGAGAAGCAATGACGAGTAAAGATAAGAAAGTCTTCGTTTCACACTACTAACTGTTGCTTCGATCGGCTGTCTTTGAATGGTCAGAAGAAACAGATTGATCTGTTGTCCTATATAGAGCATCCGTCTCTCCAAGTGGCTGACTAATTGGATCAGAAAAATCAATCAAAATCCCAGTGGCACAACCTGAAAGACAACAGTTAAGCATTAGGAAATTGAGATTTTGGCTTTCATTGCCTTCCCTCTAGAACACAGTTTAATGGGACGTTTCTGTAGCAAACCTTAGTGTTAACTTTTCTTTACAAATAAAGACACACCATCTACCAGTATTAACAAGGCATCAATTAATACTATTACCACAAACAGTTGTGGTGACTGCTTCATATGTCACTCAAATTAGGTGCACTGACTTTGCTACAAGGGAACAAGAAATGGCTTAATAAGACAATGTCTCGCTTTCATCGTTACTCTCTCATCTCTACCTTTATGTTTCATGAACTTCACTGGCTACCTCTCAATGCTAGCATACAATTTAAAATTCTCATTCTAATCTTCAAGGTTCAGCGGGGTCTTGCTCTGAGATACCTGGCTGATGTAATACTTTGGCCTCATTCATCTTCCTCCCTCCGTCCACTTTGCTCATTCAATAGACTGGACCTTTTGGTTCCTCGAACTAGAACAGCTATGGCTCAGTCTCAATCTTTTGCTTCAATTGGTCCCTCTCTGTGGAATGCACGTTCACCATCTGTTCACTCTAAAATTCTATCTGGCACTCTCTCTTCCTCTTTTGCTTTCCTCAAAACCTACTTCTTCTTGCAGGGCCTTTCGCACTGGCAGCGCTTCTGAACGGTTCACCTTACTAGAGGCGCTTTATAAATGCTCAAAGACAATACAATACAATGTACTAGGATGTCAGATGGTACTTACTATGTCAATATCTAACAGAACAATATGTATCAATGTGTGTCCGAAATGTTGTTAGTTGTTCATAATGATTAGATTATGGTTGACTTAATTAATAGAGTTCTAAGAAGAACAGCTTGACACTAACTTTGTTTTATTAGCTTTGGTAGAGATTTGTTATCCTTTGTTGACATCTGAACATTTCTTGTGCTGGCAAACTGCTTCTTGGGAGAGACCTTTGGCTCAGACAAGTCGACCAAGACATCCATGATGCAGAAGCCCTTAACTGACATTTAACATAGGCAACTATTTAGTAAATCTAATTTGCCAGTGAGGTATATGGTCATCATTAGCATAATATGCCTTGTTTTTGAAAGCTAGTGGGAAATGATGAGTGTTGAAGTTTTTCTTGAGGGAATTAAGAGTTCAAGCATAAGAGAAACATTGGTAGTTAACTTGGAGCAACAACATGAAATGCACGAGAGTCGATGAGAGTGCTGCGTCATGACTCTGACAAAGGGTCTGTTGAGGTGTGTGATATCAGGAAATTCTGGTCAATAAAGGTAGGTAAGAGTGCTTGTGGTAAGGAATTATGCCAGTCTAAACTGTTATTCTGAATTTAATAGGAAGCCAAAACAACTGATTGAGAGTTTATATGGCCTTCATGGACCACTTACTTGCTGCCAACTAATCAAGGATGAATTTTGAAGCTTTCCTAACAAAACCGATTTGCTTCATATCATTTCTATTTGGTTTCTGAAAGAGAGCCATGATGTCCTGGGTCCAACCATTACATCAAATATCAATTTCTCACAAGGGATCCATGCAAACTCACCTGGGGTCACACCGATTAAACTAAGCAGATCCCTCTCTCTCTCTCTCTCTATATATATATATATAGATATAGATATATATCAACATATATATATATATATATACATATATATAAAACATAATGAGCAGCTAGGCCATGATTCATACTACCAGTTGCGTCAGCATAGAACTGTTTCCCGCTTGTTAACTCCAGACGCCACAGCTACCCATGTTCACACTTTCATCACAGCCCGACTGGATTACTGTTACTCACTCTATGCAGGCCTTCCAGCTGGGCGGTTGTGGTGCCTGGAGCAGGTCCTGCATTCTGCTGCACGTCTTGTTGGACACATTCCTAAATTTGACCATGTCTCCGGCTATATGCTGGATGTGCTCCACTGGCTCCCCCTCCAACAGTGAATCTCGTACCGTATCATCTCTTTGGTATGGCGGTCCTTGCTAGGTCTCACCCCTGCCTATCTTCGCGATCTCTGTTACTCTACTTTGAGTGCACCGGGTCGCCGCTCTCTCCGTTCTACTGAGCGAGGCATGCTCATTGTCCCATTTGCCCGTACAACTACTAAACAGAATCGTGCCTTCTCAGTGGTTGGCCCTTCGCTCTGGAACATGCTCCCGTTGGACTGCGGTTGTCGCCAAGGGTCCACTCAGACTCATTTTATACTCGCCTTAAAACTTTTCTTTTTAGCCGTGCTGGGGTCGGGAGCGCTCCCGAGTAGTAGCCTTGAAGGTTTGCTATATAAATCATCTGTAATGAATGAATACATAATGAAAGCATTATGGTGAGAAGGATATATATTATATATATGTATACACACATAAATATAATATATATACGTTTGGCTGTTGTCAGGGTGGTGTATATTTGTTTCTCTGTTCTGGTCAGCCTCTGACCAGTAATACACACATGAAGACCCATATCCAATCAGATGTCAATAGCAATAGACTGGACATAACCATTGAAACTATAATCTTGCCTTATCAGTTCAAGGGACAACTCCACCAGGACCGCCCATTTAATGAGTACGCATGCCAATCATATCGAAACCTCAGAACCCTAAAGAGGTCTAGCAGCTGGGACTGTGGCTGTCCATTGAGTGGTCAGTTATGGAACAATGAATTATTAGCTTTGTGCCTCTCTTTCAATGGACGCACTATCCTATCCGAGTTAAAGACGTAGTTCATTTGCATTTCAATTATAATATGGGTCGCAAATAACATATACACAGACAGACACAGACGCACGCACGCACATAACATACGGGTCACATAGCACTGTAGGTCAGTCCATCTGAATAGGGTCAAAGAGGCCGGCAGACGGCAGAGTATGGTGCACATGGCATTAGATTGGACATAACAACAGAAAGGTGTAGAGAACAGGGCACATAATCTTGAATTGCAACACAGATATATATATATATATATATATATGTGTGTGTGTATCTATATATATGTATGTATGTATGCATGTAAGTATGCATGTGTGTATGTATGTATGCATGTATGTATACATCATGTATGTATGTATGCATCACGTGAATGCATGCCTACTTATGACAATGATCTATATGAATGCAACATATTTATATCCTACAAATTAATCCATACACTAATGTTCAGTTTACAAATTTGTACAATCTTGTTAGAAACAGCTTCTAACGCAATCAAGATAGAGGCTAGAATAAACCATCTGAGCACTTTCAAAGTACGCTAGTATCTGGCACGTGATAGGATATGACTTAGTTGTGTTGGAACCAGATACCCAAAAGCCTCTGGCATCAGTGGCAGACAACATGGATCACAAGCCGAGGCGCAGTCTATCAAGAAGTTGTCCCCAGGCAATCGAAGCTCTTATTGTCAGTGTTACCTAGAGTCTGCCCTAGACTGTCCATTTCATTTACAGCAGGCTGTCTATGCCCTGCACCAATGAATGTATTCCCTGTTTGATGCCAAATGCTAATGAGCTCTGAATATACTTATATCTTGGTGCACAACTGTCTATTCATAAAGACTGAACCAATTGTTGCCATATCAATTAGCCAGCTGCTATTACCATACGTGAGACTGAGGTTCCTAAGGCCTTGAAAGGCTATTGGAAGTAAGCAAATGCATATTGATTAGATGGGCGGTCTGGTTTTCGACCCCGGTGTTATGCCTTTCAGGCCTGATTGACATGGCTGAGGTAGCATGTCATTCAGCCATGAGCAGTTTTCCTGTAAACTGACACGCCCCTAAAACTTGGCCTTTAAGTAGAAGCCGGTTTGATACAAGAATGTTGATAGGCAATGAAAATAAATTTACTGAAGTGGAAGCAGGACTAATGGGAAGAAATATATGTAAATGGAAGCTGGATTGATGAAAAGAAATGCACCTAAATGGAAGCTGGATGGAAGCTCGATTGATGACAAAATGGCATCACGATGGAAGCTAGCGGAATTTCTTATCAACATATTTTTTAATTCATATGCTCAAAAATACACTTTTAAAATTCTTTTCATCAATCCAGCTTCCATTTAAGCATATTTATTATCATCAATCCGGTTTCTACTTACAAAATACATGATATAATGAAGGAAATAAATAAATACGCTAAAATACAGGATAAGAACAGGGAAATAATTAAATACGCTAAACTACAGGATAAGAACAGGGAAATAATTAAATACGCTAAACTACAGGTTTATCCAGCTGACTATCATCGTCTGGTTATACCTAAATCAAGAACTGCTCTTGATGAACGAGAAGGAAGGCTCTTTCGTCATGTGACTGTGCATTGTGCTCAGTGACCTGTATCATTACGCTCTCAGTTAAACTTTTTCTTTCAAACTGCTTATCCGTCATAGGTTGCCTCTCTCCCTTAACGAGTGGTCGTTCGAGTATTCATCTGACCTAGATGTGCCATGAGCAATAAACACCGGCGCAACAAAAGTTGCTAATTACTATTACCATCAGATCTATACGTTATGTCTACGTTATTCAATGATAAAACTATAATCACACATTTGGCTATCTCAATTTGCAGCAAACCCAGTAAATTTGGTCGTAAAGAATTGCTCAAAATTAATGTGTAGCTTATTTGGTTAACGCAGTAATACCATTTCAAGCTTACAAGAAAATGAAAACCTGTTTTTGAAACGACGTGAATATTTAAATTCCGTTCAAAACAATGTTGCCAACCCTTTCAATGGTATCCACCCAAATAATAAAACAAAGTCGCTATAAATCCCTGAACATCGTCTCGTGACTCTCGTAACCGCGAATGATCGGCTGGATGGTGACCAGTAATTCAGATTGTTTTGCTAAGCTTATAATCAACTTTAAACGCACTTAGCGTAAGGTCCTAAAGAGCTATATGCCAAAGCGACGTCGCATTGCTGGGCTCGAAAGTCAACTTTAGCGATTGTTCAATCTTGTCTCAGAGATTTGTTATCTGTCTGTCTTGGTCGACCTCATTGGCGCCACACAATCCCGTATTCCTAGTAACCCCTTTTCTTAGATCCTGTTTTACTGTTGTAATATCGGGATCGAACGATCCTGGTCATCATTTTTCAAAGTCTGGATCAGTCTAGATCTTTTCTGCGCCGGTGTTAGGATATCCTCTCTGACATATCGGTTACATAACTCTGCAAGGAGCGGAAGTAATAAATTTAAATTTAGCGTATTCTTTAAAAAGAATGGTTGGGAGCAATCTTCCCCAGAACTGTGCACAAGTGCGCTCAAGCACGGGCGGCGGTTCCTCACTGATACGACGAATGTATGTAGGTTTTACTATTAAGATGTTACGCTTACAGCAGCGTTTATCGTGCTGACGATATTAGCAGTAGACAACACATACACGAAAACGAATTTCATAGTCGAGAATATCAACTTGGCCAAGGAATCCCTGGCGCACATACGTTCCCAGGTGTCAATGCGCAAATGGTTACCTAGCAACCGCGAGTGCGTTAGAAACCAAAGCTCGTTGCCTGCTATTGACATTAGTACGTATCACTTCCAAATTGCAAGTACGGTTAGTGTTTGTTGTGATTTTGCTCAAAGTAGTGTTTTATGTTTTAGCAATGTAGGCACAGATTTCCGCGCAGCATGGGAAACTTGAATCAGTTTATAATTTTGTTTGGCGACTTCGGATGGTCTCTGCTGCGCGTTGTTACCTCAAACAAGTATCCACGCGTATCACATCTAAGAACTTTTATAGCGCCATCGTTCTGATTCTCGATACATCAATCGGTTGTCGGTACTAAGTAAATCGCATAGTCAGCCAAATTCCGGAGATAGTCCAGCAGGGAATCCGAGAAGACATGGTGACACACATTGGTAGCCCATATAAACAGCCCGTTTAAGAAATAAGTCAGTAGTTTGACATAGTATCAGATGCAAAAATGGGTGAAACATGGTGGGAAAGATCCCCAAGCTAGCAGCAGATTAAACAAAGTTGCAGAGGTAAAGAAGCAATCTGATGACAAAAAGTTGTTAAATACCGTAACACCAGAGAATTTCGACCTCATATGGTATATCTTGCCTCCAGAGAAATTAATAAAAGTATCAGCTATAATATGATGATGATGAAGTCTTGTATAGCGTGGATAGTGTTTTTCTAAGGAGCAACTTATTGAAGGCCTTCCAAAGGGTTATTGGACAAGATGAGTCTCCTTAAAGTAGTTTTGTGTGGTAGGCTGTGGTAGGAAAATTTGGCCTCAGATAATAAGCTATTAACAGATTAGGCCGAATCTTTGAAATGTGCGTGGCAGAAGCAATGCAGTGAGTGATATTTAATTCAAATTGGTTACATTGGTGCTGAGTCTCAGCAATTTCAGAATCAAATAATTGTGAGTCTATAATAATTGTGTGCATTAAAAGTGACAATCTTTGGGTCACAAATGACAATCTCTTTATATTTGAGAGAAGTATGCTTATTAAAGCAGTTTGGTTAGTAAACATCTGCAGATTTCTTTACATCAGAAGAAAATGTTGAGGATTAGATGTCATTTTTGAAAGTCTGTACATCTAGTTTATGCCAGGATCAGAAGATCATGACAGTTAATTTAGTGAATGGGAAAAAGCAGAGACAGCGAGAACAGAAGAATAAGTTATGTTGATTAATCATGAAATCCTTGTCCTCATCACAGTCACATTAGCTAATTGCTATTGCAATTTTTGCATCAGATACACATAATTTAAGCACAGATTAAATCTTGCTTATGCATATTAGCTTGAAATTCATTTTAATGGCATTAATAGTTAATAAAAAATTTTTTGCAATACTTTTTTAAGTAGGTAAGTATTGACTTTAATTCACAGTTGCAGACCACATTCTGGGTTACAAACAATATTATACATAATATCGTGTGCATCAAATGTCAAGAATAATTAGAATAAAATAAAAATAAGAAAAGAAGCATATTGTTCACCCTTGGTTGAAGGGAGCTCTCAGGGTTGTACAAAATCGAAGGGAATAGGGCCTTGTCTGCCCTTGAGCTGTTCAAGAGATGGGATGTCCCTGGAGACATATCCCAACTGACACAGTTTAGTTAATACGGCCTGAATGCGGAGAACAATGATGAGTTGATCCAGTTGACCAGATTAGGTAGGTTCATAAGCCACTGTCTCTGTCTCTCTTTCAGTTTTACTCTCCTCTATTTTTTGGTTTACGTTGTTCTGTTGTCTGTCCTTCTGTGTGTCTGTCCTTCTGTGTATCTGTGTATGTATCTGGTTTGTCTGCCTATCTGTCTAAACTGTGATGTCTGTTGCAGAAAATGTCGGACGCTGGATCAGATGATTTGGATGAAGAACAGGGTCAGGGAGTTGGGGTGAGGAGGCATCAATAGCCAAATTATTCACATTTATACGAACAAGCATGCATTCATACATTCACACATGCATACATACATACTGTCCATCTCGTTGGGCATTTTTCTAAATACACGCCTGTCTCCGACTGCATGCATGATTCCTTGCACTGGCTTCCCATCTCTCAACGTATCAGCAATAAATTAGCTACGCTGGTCTGGCGATTTCTTCACCTACCACTCTCACCCTCTCCATCTCCCTGTCCTTCTGTCTCGTCGTCTTCTTCGTCTTCTTCATCTTCTATTTTGTTTCTTTGGCCTTCTTCTTAAGCTGATGATGTTTTGTGCTTAGGAATATGATGGTGGAAGAAATGAACAGGGTGAGAGACATGGAATGGGAAAGGCAGTTCTACCGAATGGAGACACCTATGACGGCTCCTATGAAAACAACAAACGAAATGGAATGGGAACTTATAGGCAGGAAACGTTCCTAAGATTATAACAATCGACATATCTTGTATCAGTATTCAATGTTTTAATTTGAGACTCAGTTCAAAATTTAATTCAAGGGTTGATTCAATTTGAAGCAATTCCATTGTTTAAAATTTCTGATTTGCATGTCCTGTTTGAAATTTTGAGGAGCAATTTGCTAAACCACCTACAAAGCTAAGAGAAAGGTGCAATGTAAGGAAGATGAGCAGATGCTGCAGCAGGAGTCAGACAAGATGAATGCCTAGACTGGCCAGCGAAATGGTTGATTAAATGTAATACTTATCTAAATGCAAAGTCATTCAAGTTGAAAGAAAGAAGGGAAGTGATACATATGCGGGATTGACTGGCTATTGTGTTTCTATAAGAGACTGACATTGAGAAGGACTTGGCAATATTGCTTGATAAAGACCTGAATTGGAGCCAACCGTGTAGACAGTCAAGCAAGGTGATGGTATGATAAAAATGAATTTCAAGCAGATAGATATTGACAGCTTCAAGATATCCTACTGTACAATGCTTATCAGATAAATATCTAAGATATTACATGAAGAAGGCTTCAAATGCTGAGTCCTTTTCCTTGGAAAGAAGAAGAAACAGGGGACCTGCTTAAGACCCACAATATGGTGCATTTTAAGTACTCACAAATGTGCTATTGTGTGTTCTGATGCTTTGTTAGGTTTAAGAATGGTGCTCGCTATGTTGGTGAATGGCTAAGAAATAAGAAGCATGGAGATGGCGTGTTCATTTATCCCGATGGCTCCCGTTATGATGGTATGTTATAATCTCTTCTTCCTTCTTTTGTATGGTCATTCGATCAGAGACTTTGAAGATAAACTCTTAGTTTCTGTAGATAGCGGCAGTCATTGTAGAGCTGTGCAGCATTTCCTCTGCAAAATATGAGCCTCGTTTGTTGTAGGTCAATGTCAAACTTTGTGTCTCTCGGGGTTTTCTTTTACGTCTGCTCTTGTATATTCTCTATACTGCTGATGTTCCTTCCTGCTCTCTTTTCTGTCTCCTCTTTAAGTGATCCTGCTGCTGTTGTAAACTGTGCCAATCATCCTTTGCTACAGTCATCGTAGATCTTTATACGTATATACATAAGTAAGTAAGTCGAACAACATTAAAATATTTCTTGAATGACTGAATAGACAAATTTTGACACGGAGGAATATTTACCAGCTATGATGTAGCATTTAGAAATTACAATATTTATTTTGTTATAATTTAGTAAAGCCTTTGGTCAGTTCTTTTACCTTACTTAAATGCTTGAAGCTAAGCTTACCTTTACTTGAGCACTGCTCTGCAGACATTTGAAGATCACTCTTGAAATGAGCTGAATATGGAGCATGTGAAATAGTCTCACGTGCAGACGAGAATATATCTAACAGGATACATGACTGTGCTTGATGTGATGAGCACTCTTGTTGTCATAGAGTGCTGAGTAACAGGGTTTGTTATCTGGAAGGTTGTTGGGTGGAGGACCAACGCAGCGGCAAAGGCACATACTACTACGTCAATGGCGATTTCTATGAAGGCGAATGGCAGAACCACCAGCGACATGGTCAAGGCAGCTACACTTACCACGACACAGGCAGCAGGTACATGGGTATCTGGAAGGAAGGAAAGAGGGAAGGACATGGAGAACTCATACACAAAAATCACCGATTCGTTGGCAAGTTCAAGGAAAACAAGGTAGATGATGGCTGAGTCATTATTGTCTTGATCATTTTCATCTTTGTCATGATTGTTGATAATCTGTGTCACTTTAGTCATCATGATTGTCTTGTTATCTTTGCAGGTGTTGTCGTTCTGTCAAATGTTCTTATTGTTGTTTGGGTGTTGGGTAAACATCATCGTCAACGTCGTCATCATCATCGTCATCATCTACAGACATTAAATGACACTGTTTAAAAGGCATAATCCTAAATGAGTAATAATTTTACGATAATATTAAAAGCTTTGTCTTCATCAATGTCGCTATCATTGTGATTATCAATGATTGTTATAATAATGATCATCATGGTTGTCACCATCATCATCGCTGTGGTCACCAATCAGATGGGTTCATGAGTCAATGACAATATACTGATGACTCATTTACCAATTACATCAATAACAAAAGCTACTCAAAGGTAAAGTTATTCGACATGACTTTACACCCTGAGATCCACTCTGATATGATGATGATGATGACGACGACGATGATGTTTCGAATGAATGTTATAGTCTTGATTTTCCTGGTAATTTTATTTTTAGCCACTGGGACCTGGAAAATACATCTTCGACATTGGATGTATGCAGACAGGCGACTATGTTCTAGTGGAACAGGTAATCATGGTTGACTGAGGCCTTCATTTATTCTTATGCTCTTTGTGTCTGTCTGCTTAAGCATCTTTTTGCCATTGTATCTCTTATGTTCCCTTTGTCCTTACTGAAACTCATGGGATTCTCTGGTCACTTCTTCTTCGTTCATTTATCTGGTGCTCCAAATACTGTTTTACATGTAGCTTCAAATGCATGGAAAGGACAAGTTACCTGTGAAATAATATTATGAGGATTAGGCAGCACACTGTGAGCCCACATTTTTTAAATTTCTATCTTGTCACATCAATGAGTCATCTCGTTGTTTACTTCTTTGTGCGTGCATTCATCAGACACTTGCGGTTACTCAATTCGTTTTGATGAAATTTTTGTCTACCACTCATCATCATATAATGAAGGTTCATTTATTGAAATGAAATTCCTTTGAATGCATCCCTTTGAACACATCAGAGCATTCCTTTGAATACATCAGAGAATTCCTTTGAATGCATCTAAGAGTTTTGAGTTTTTATAATAATATTCCACGGTCACTGATTTTTTTATATAAAAACTTAGTTGACTCGACAAATTTACGACAGCTGCCATTTTTTTATTTTCACAACTCTTGTGTTTGGTTGCAACTTGTACAAATGTTAGTGCAAAGAAGTTGAAGGCACACATGTTTATTAGCAAGTCAGATATAAACTAGAGTTTGTCTGTGACTGATGGTTTTTCCTTCGTAATGCATTTGGAGTCAGCAAATGCACTGGCATTTAAAACAAGCTATTCAGCTCTGTCTATAGCGATTAGCTAGATTATTTGCACTAGCTGAGCTCATCATAGCTCGTAGTCCACATAGCTCATTGAGAATTCACCAGAAAAACTAAAAAGATGTGAGACCTTGACCATACTTGAACATGACTCAGCAAAAATCCTTCTGTTGCTTATTAGAAAATGTGTAGGAAGTCTCTCTCTTCTGCTATGTTTTCTTAAAATGCCTTCAAAAAATATGATTTTTGAGATTAAACGATTATGTAATATTTGTAGATCACAGAGGAGAAGGGAGGTCACGAAGAGGAGGAGGTGAAGGTGATTCCAAAGTGGAAGGCCAAGGACATCAGTGAAATCATCCTTGATCCAGTGGAAGACCTGGAGAAACCAGAGGAACAAACAGAACCAGATCTTCCGACCCAGAACGAAGAGAATCCTCTAGAAGAGAACGACGAAGAAGGTAAAGCAGTCAAGACATTAATTAATTAATAAACATTAGTAATGATACGAGTGATAATTTCAGGAGCATTGAAAGTCCAAATGTCCTGCAATCGATGTCCAATGTAATAAATGCTGAACAGTTCACAAATCTTCTTCATTTTAATTCCTTTGATGATGTTTCCTTCACCTTCATCTAAAATAGTTCATGTTCTAAAATAACTCATTTGCTTGCTCTGGTTCAAAGAGTAGAATATTTAAAACTGAGGCTAATTGTCCAATGCATTTTGGAGTTGGGAATTCCTCTGAGATTGTATGTAGAACCATCTGTGAACTGGTTTTGATGATGTTCTGCCATTTTTCACTATATTATTATCTTTGCAGATTAGACTTTTAGGGCAGCAATGAATTCAGATGTAGGTGAGTTCTCTTATAAAAATTGGTCCAACTGACAATGTTTGATTTGTCAATGTTGGCGTCTGTGGCAGCAACACTTCCCATCTCCAGCTTTGTTCTCAAAGTTGATTTGTGTAGGCTTACAGTCGACCATCATAGATTGTGATAGCAGTTTCATTATCATAATTAGGTGTAGCAGTTCTTATTGTAATTAATATAGAACATGGAATATAAATAAGGAAGGGCTAAGTTAAGCTTCTCTGCTGTGCATCCTCTGGTAGACTGGGTGAATCAGGTCACTCTGAGACTATATCTACAATGAGATGAGAGTGGATGAGACAAAGAAACATAGCTCCATAGGATAAGATGGATCACAGCCTCACAAAGTATTTAGGCATTAAGACATTAAACTCAATAAGATTGTGCACTGAAAACAGTTCAATTTCTTCCTCATAATTCTGTATATATATATATATATATATATATATATATATATATATACGGTGTGGCACAGTGACTGATCGATTAGAGCGGTCAGCCTGTTACGTTCAGTGTGTGCTGAGCGAGCGGGTTCCAGCCTCGTCCGAGGCGTCAGTCACTGTGTAGGGACCTTGAGCAAGTCCTTCGCACACAATTGCTCTGCAGTACAGCTGCAATTGCGCCGTCGAGGCGTGTGTATGCAATTCTGAGCAAAAGATTTTGGAAGAAGGGCGGTATCAAATTTCGGTAATAATAATAATAATAATAATAATAATATATATATATATATATATATATATGTATATATGAACTTTAGCCACCTCCCACCCAGTACCCTTGGAAGAGCAACAGATCTTAAAGCAAAAGTTTGTTATTTTGTAAATAGCTTCGTTTTGACAGTCTTTTTGAAGCCATTTACAAAGGTGCTATTGTCAAAATAAACAGAATGCAATAGAATTAAGTCAATCTTTTCTCCCTGGACTCCAGATAATTTGAGGCTGTGAACAATGGTTGGTTAATACCTTTATTCAAGTGAGAGCGTCCACGGATGTTAGAAAACGATGGCCATAGTAGTGGAATCTTGTAGATACATGTTTGAACAAGTGTGTGAAGAAGTAGGACTTAGGAGATTTATTGGAAAAAAGTCAGGTAACAGAATGGTTGAGCATGCTTAGAGAGAATAGATTTTGCAACCTATAATGGGTAATTACTGGAGCCCCGAATTTTCTGACCAGAACCTCAAGAAAGATTTCATTTAAGTGGATTGCTACAATATTGCACTCACTTCAGTGTCTGGCCATTGAACAGCAGAGAGTCAGAATTAGATCTGTTTAGATCTAAGTTTGGCAGAAATGGGTTCACAGAAGGTGCTATATAAATATTCAGACATGAGAGCAAACACATATCGTACTATTTAATCCTATGTTACACATTATCCTTTGACAATTAATTGTCTTTTAAATATACTTTGACGTTGTTCCCATTGGTCTTTGATTAGCTACAGTCCTGGCTCTAAGGAAATTAGCATCTGGTGAATCTACATAACATAAGACTTTCTACCTCTTCATTTTGTTTATTGTTTAGAACCTTATTTCATCTGTTCATGCTAGTCTGCTTTATCACAGCCCAACAAAATCAGTCTCCTGCAAAAGAGTCTAGGTTGATTTTGTTAAGTTATGATTTTGGTATTGGTGATTATGTAGGTTAGAATCCTGAGATAGAACCTAGATTTATATCTAAGACAATAGGTCATAGTTACCAGACACGTCTAAGCCACAAAGTTTGTCGTGGCTGCCACAGACGTTTCAATGGAGTTTGGCAAATCAAACAGATTCAGGAGGGTGACTCTGCTGAGGAAGAAGCATGTTATGCTTACATGAGTCTGTCTGTCATGCAGCCATGATCTAAATTTAATTTAACACATTAATATTCATTTCTGCATTTCCTTCTCTTCATTTTTTTATTCTATCCTTTTCCAAGTTGTACTTATTGGCATGCTGTGGTTGGATCTGGTGTTCAATTTTTACAGATGTACAGATGTGCAAATGCATGACTAACCCTAGAGCTAAAGACAAAAGCACTTTAATGCCTGCGGGAGAGAGCTGTTACCAACAAATATCACAAGTTTATTGATTTTGGCAAAAGATGTAAAACTCTTCACTTACTCTTTCCAGCTCAACAAACATCAGAAATCTCTTACAGGCTGTCAGCTCTGATATGGCTGACTTATGCTGCTCCTTTTTCTTAAAACTTTGTACTGAAAAACAATCCCTTCTTGATTCAAATTACTCATCTGCAACCTTCAACAGGTACCTATCATCAGTCCTATTCCTCCCACCTTGCAGTTTCTGTCTCAATTACCTAAGCTTACTATACAATTTACTGGTGGCATTGTATGTTAAATATTATTCTAACCACAACAGCAACATCAGAGGTAGGACATATTAATCCTCTATGAAAATTTTCCCCCTTGTTATTTACCTGCAGACAGTAACCATCCTTCCCATGTGGAAACATAATTAAATGGGTCTCATATGTCCAGCATGTGTCATTGCTGTTGGAGAAAGTAAACTTCGGTCATATTAAAGATTTAACAGCATGATCCTGATACTGTCAAGTCTATGGCATGTCATTTTTGAATGAATTGTAACTATAAATTTTATTCTTTAATGAATATTATTGCTATGATTGTTTTTATAAGTGATGTTATTATTATAAGAATAATCATTAAATACACTTAATACATTTTATACAATACAATTCTCTACAAGTAAGGGAATAAATTCAGAAAAATTCACAATTCTCGGAACCTTGATCGTTTTTTTGCAACACAGGAACCTTCTTTCTAGCACTGAATAAAAGTATCTGAGAAAAAAATCTTTCTATTGCAGTAAAAATGAAGCATTTGATTTTTTTATTTGCAATATTGCCTCCTCTCAGGACTTTTCGTATCTTCTAATAACATGCAGTGCACATGGTTTCCTAATCATCATTAATAAAACATTGGACAGAAGTTGTTCCCTATAAAGATACCGGTAGCTTAACCGGATTTCTTTCCAAATCCTACTTGCATGTGAATGTCATTTCCTCTATCTTATAATTGCGATGCAGTTGTTTCATAAGTTTCATCTTTTGTGAGTCTGGTATACTTTCAATTCTTTGCCATGCATGATTATAAATCTTATTCTTGTTTTGTAATGTCTGGTTCAATTCGTTATTCAAGCATGATCATGTCTTGCACATTGTCATTCCTGTATTGTGATTAGTTTACGGTCGAGAACTGTGAAGCATTAATGATAATTATAAATATAATCTGTCTGTTGTGATGTCAAAATTCTTGTTATGCTCATAGGTTGCCCCCCTGCTGTAAGGTCTTATGCTACTAGATTCATTCAATTTTGGTTGAGGAATGAGGATGGATGGGGAGAGGAGAGGAGCTGAATAGGCAGAAGCAAGGTAGGGTATGTGGAGAGGATGGGAAAGTAAGAGGGACTACTCTCATTTCTTTTGGTCAGTGGCACTCCTGTCGTATATGTAGGAGGAACACGTGTGCTCAACATTTTGGGCTTTCTTGTTTTTGGGAGCAAGTAATTGCCAGGGAGAATGCTAAACTAACTATTAGCAGAACTCCCAGCTCCAACTTATCCAAAAAATCTTGCCCCACCACTGAAATCCCCCTCTGTATATTAATGTCCAGATGCATTTATAAATGCTGGCAAATCTTTTTTATATGAGCAACGTTTGCTAATTGAGAAATATTCCACACTTAATGATCTTAACATCATGTGGGCTAGTGAGTGTTGCTGACCATTTTTACAAGAGTGACGTTGATAATAATAATATTAACAAGACTATGTTAGGACTTCCAACAAGATGATGTGTGGTACAATTGGTACACACTTTGACTACAGTTATGTTATTATGACACATATGGAGTGTATTTGTTCTTCTGCCTTATAAATCTCCATTTAATAATATTGTAGGCAGTAATTGTTTACAGCTATCTACATCTGCCCTCAGACATATACAAAGAGAATCAGTAAGAGAGAGAGACAGAGAGACAGAGAGAATCAGATAGATACACAGACAGAGACAGACAGACAGAGAAAACCAGAGAGAGTGACAGACAGACAGAGAGACAGAGAATCTCCTCTCTGTCTGTCTGTCTGGCAGAGAGAGAGAGAAAGAGAGAGAGAGAGAGAAAGAGATATAAAAATAGTGCAGACTACAAATTATGTGTACACTGATAGCTAGTTTTGCCATTTGAATGATGCAAGCATTGAGCATCAAAGTGAAAAACCTAGTATCTAATAACGTTTGCTGAGTACTGAGTAGAAAAACTCAGTGTTGAGTTAAGGATTATTGATTTTGCGACCTTGTGGCATATATTATGTCCAAATATATATTTCACAAGTCTGCCGCCATATATATGGTGTACACCAGGGCTATTGAATTAGATTTAGTCAAGGGCCAAACTAGAGAAATCTGGAGATGGTGGCGGGCCAGAGGCTCAAGGAGGGGTTTGGGGAGGGAGGCTGATGAGCACCCTCCAGTAAATTTTTTAAAATGATACATTTGCAAAATATATAATATAATTCAAATAATTATAATTATAATAATAATAATTCAAAAACATAGATTTTTTTTAAAAATCCTTAAAATTTTAAAATTTTCGCATAGGTCCGCGGGCCAGTTGTTAGGCCTTCGCGGGCCAGATTTGGCCCGCGGGCCGCTAATTGAATAGCCCTGGTGTACACCGTATATGTGTACATATTTGTGTTGGTAATCAAATACATTCCAATTAATAACCCATTTACATCCAGAGAAAAACACCAAAGTCATTATATTATATGTATATGTTATATGTTTATTCATTCATTCATTCGTTCATTCAAAAATTGTTTATTGATTGAAATGAAAACGGACTTTATTGTAATAGTATATAAAATATCTTTGCCATGTGTCACAAAAGGCTAATCCAAAAGAATAACATTTCTGCTTAATTATTTCTATTCCTAGAACAAGTTCTCAACTTGATTTTATATCTTTTTCTTAAAGCAAGCATCACTGGGACTCTCAATTTGATACTCAAATTTTGCAATTCAATATTTGAGTTTTTCAACTCAGTTTCTGAAATATATGGGATCAATTATAAGCAAACGTTATGAGAAGAAGTGTTGGCTATAAGCACAGAGACACTGATTTAGTATATTGCCTGTAGGTTTAAATGTAATGTGTTATAATACAACATTTCCAGAATAGAAATGTAACCAAATGGATGGCTTGTTTGTGCAATAAAACATTGAGCAGTTGATCCTAGTAATTGTACCCTTATTATGAGCAATAGGAACTAGACCAGTGTCAATGTCTCTTCCATTTATTGCTGTTGCCTAATTCCAAACCAGATACCTTGAATCTTTGAGGCATTGAGTCTGTTACTCAACATCCAGTGTCCAATCTGTCCAGATGGTAAGGGGGGTTGGACCCCAGCTTCAGCTACAAGGGTGATGATATCTGAGTAGAGTTTTCAGACCATGAGACATGGGGAACTGAGGCAGGGGGCTTGGAACGAGATAACTTCCATGTTTAGCCGGATGATTGGTAACGTAGACAATTCCTGGTCCTCGGGCAGTTAG
Source organism: Bimastos eiseni (assembly GCA_959347315.1). NCBI lineage: Eukaryota > Metazoa > Annelida > Clitellata > Crassiclitellata > Lumbricidae > Bimastos > Bimastos eiseni. Next base: position 16,669,984 of record OY365822.1, read on the forward strand.
ACCAGTGATTATATGGCAGTCAATTATGGGAATGGACCAACTCTGCATTTAGGATAATATTAGTTAAACATGTGCCAACCGCATGCAGGGAACAGCTAAAGTGGCAAGTGCACTCTACTAAGTTGGCTGATTGCTAAGTAGGCACTTGCACATTTTAGCAATTTTATCAAAATATCTTCCAGGAACTTATAGATATCTTCTTACTTTACCTTAAGACAGCATCCAAAACAACCCACTATGCTAGTTCTAACCCCAAAATCTCTTAATCTCTTAATCTGTTTTAGCGGCATATTAAGGGGACTTCCTCGTTTTGTTTGTATGTTTGATTTTTATAACCTATTTGAATGTGTGATTTATTTTTCAGCTTTGTATCGATTACTGAATGATCCAACGGCTGACCATAACTCACCGACTGGAGACGAACCGACCATAGATGACCCAACCCTTGGGGGTTCATTAGCAGCAGAGGGGCAACTGGTGGAGAGTCGGACGGGAGCAAACAGTGTTGAACTGGATGATGATGTGGGGGAAGAGGAGGAGGAGGATGAAATGGAGGAGAATGTAGAATAAGTCAAAGAATGGCCATATAGCGGAACATTACATTACAATGTTGGGAACTTCAAAAGATTGCGTTGGGACACATTAAATACCACATCTGTCGAACTTCCTAATGAAACGAATAATTTTAAGAAAAGTATTTTGACATCACGTAGAGAATAAACGCTGATGGAAGAGAATGTTTAACTCTAAAACAAACATCAACTCTGGTGAATTTTGAGTTGCTATAGCACGTTATGATTAATACGTTCACAGTACTTACGAGACTTTATTGCTATTTGCCTTAAATGTATTAGTTTAAATTAATGGTTTTCACATTGCAAATATACTTCGATACAGTATTTGATGTCAGTTGCAGTTTCTATACAACTTATATCTTGAGAAGCCTTGACACTCTTACTGTTTTAATCAGGGCAACATACATGGATTGCATGTATGGAAATACCAATTCCAAATATAAATGTAAGTTTCACGTTTTGCTATATATACTGGCCACATGACTTTGACCAAACACGATTTTAATTTAGTAGATAGAATGAGATCCTTCACCACCTCTGCCTGCTTGAATAGGCCCTACACCCTGTTGTTAGTGGGAGAGGGGCAAGAACGTGATCAAGGGATAATATAATAGCATAAAATGTCAGGGTTTAAAGTGGTTCAGAAGACTAAAACCTGTGTTAGAACCATTATTCTGTCCAAGCTTTGTCTTGAAGTTGTTGAGTGTCTCCATCGAAACCGTCTTTTCACTCATCTCGTTCCATGCGTTGATTGCACTCTGCCTAATCCTTCCGCACGACAACTTCTTCTATCAGGTTCTCCTCTGCTGAGATATAATTAGATCTATAGGATATTATCTCCTCTAGTTGGCTGTGTAGCATGCTGTGTGAGGAATGTGCTTTCATCCATCAGATGATTGGGCAAAACTGGAACTAGGTAGAATTTGTGAAGCTCTTAGGGTTGGAGCATGGACCAAGATACATATATAATCCTTGAGGCTCCAGAGAGTTAAAGTTGAGAGAGTTACAGGTTTGACTGCTAGACATTATAACTGCTACATGGTTCTGTTCCGGTATTTTTAGTCAGAGAATTTAGACTTCAAAGTATCAGTCTTCTGCTGGCAGCAACATTGCCGTCGTCATCATGTCTCCATCTTGTTGTGTTTTAACAAATTCTTATGTATTTTAACTGTATTAATATTCAACAACAAATGTTTAGTTTATATACAAAATTTATTACACGTCAGAGATATCCATAGGCCGGCGTAGACATTGGAGCAGCAGGGCACGTGCCCTCAATAATTGATTAAATGAGGAGGGTCCCAAAATTTCTTGGAATATTAAAATCTTCTTCACAAGCAGAAAAAAGAACTGAAATATCAGAAGCTCCATAATGAATACAAGGATTAAAATAATTTATATCTTCAAATAAATCGACATGTAAAAAACGCACCCATTGCATTTGTATTACATAACACCAGAAGTGCACATTGTGTCATCAGTTTTCATCGTCGTTTGTCCAGACCATTCCCCAGTAAGGCCTATTAAACATATTTACCCCAGCGAAGATATCTCAGGGCGCTGATGGGTCTCGTCAGTGTTGGATTTCAAGCAATGAACTAAGCTACAAAACGTCTTTTTGGAACCCTTGCTTGGCTAGCGGAGGTTAACAATCGTTGAAAACACTACATAAATAATTAACTGAGCAAGAACGACTAGGCCAAGAGAGGGTTTGAAGCAGCTAAGTAGTGGTGCAGAGGGTAGCATTGAATTAAGACCTCTCTGGCTTATTCTGTATACAAAGCCAGTTAGGGTCTCAGCTCTCAAGTTATGGCGTTCAGTTAACTTGGTCATCCTCACCACTGCATCACAAAGGAGCCGTATAATTATAATATGGTCAGCTTACCTAGCCTATAGGGTTCCATCAGCAGACGATTGGAAAACAGTCTCATTTAGCAATCAAAGTAATTTACAAAGACTTCAGCGTCTAATAATTAATCATGCAGTGAGTCATGAGGAGGGATTACGAGTGAGTTGGGTGCACCACCTTTCGGGTGACACCCCTTCATAGGCGCCATGCAGGGCTCTAGTACTGTTGCTCTCCATAGGTTTTCTGTATAGATGATCCTTTGGCCTTCAGATAATCCGATCTGTCCTGCTTCTTTCGATCGAATATTGAAGCAGGTCGACCTACAATTAGTCAGCAACCATTGATTGGTCAAAAAACAGAATAACATCCATGGAAAACAATGCAACAACTGGAGCAGAAATGTGGAAAGCAATAAAAAAAAGAAGTGCACAGTTACCAGAGCAATTGAAAAATTATCTAACGAAAATCAGCGACTGCCTTAAACGTGGAATGAATGATCACAGAATGCTTTCACACGAGAATGGGAGTACAAGACTAAGAATGTATATGCCATTCTCTTTCCATAGAATTTATTCATCCTGGCAGAGGCGGCGATCCTGGGGGTCGAGAGGGACAAGTCCCTCCACCTTCTACAGAGAGGTGACACGTTATACGTTTGTACCCCCACATTTTATACCCCGTACAAGTCCCTCCACCTTCTACAGAGAGGTGACACGTTATACGTTTGTACCCCCACATTTTATACCCCGTCTCATTGGGTGCCCTCCTCTGGCTTCCACCTGTCAAACGAGATCGCCGCCTTTGCAGCTTGGTATTAAGGGGAGCAATTTCACGAAGTATTGACAAGGCAGGAATTAAAAAAATGGGGGTCGGGGTGGTGAATAATCCTCGATTTGCAGACGAGATTGATCTCCTCACTAGATTCGATTTAATGATGAACGTAGGTTAGGAAAAAAGTGTAATTGGGTTGGAGAGTGAAGATGTAGCCATCGCATTGGTTGCTGCACTGCTGTCGTGTTCTCAATGAATGAGTAAAAGAAGGAAGGAAGGCAGGGAGGAAGTGAAGGAAAGACGTTGTAACGGTTCAGAGGTACGCCTACCTGGTGTCGGCCTGCTGTAGTGTCTGCCTGTAGTGTACACCTGTCTACTGTGTTCTTTCTACTGTGGTATCTACCTGCTGTATACGCTCATCTACTATCTACTGTAATCCATCTATTATCTACTGTATTATCTACTATCTACTGTGTAGTCTCTACTGTCTACTGTCTCCTATCTACTGTGTATCATCTTCTATCTACAGCAAATTAGTATAAAAGGAGAGTCGTGGCCTGGAAGAGGGGAATTGTCGTCGTCGCCTGGGAATCGTCATCAGGGAGCCTTGTAGATTCGGCTTCGACCTTGCAATCTCGGCTCCTAGGAAGCACGCATAGTCGTCGTGGTTTTGCGATAATCATCGTGGATATATTCATCGTAGATTTGCGATAGTCGCCATCAGCCATTGACGTATCATAGCAGTCGTCGTCAGCCATTGACGTATCATAGTAGTCGTCGTCAGCCATTGACGTATCATAGTAGTCGTCGTCAGCCATTGACGTATCATAGTAGTCGTCGTCAGCCATTGACGTATCATAGTAGTCGTCGTCAGCCATTGACGTATCATAGTAGTCGTCGTCAGCCATTGACGTAGCGTTGCAGTTACTCGTTAGTTATCGACGTAGGGCGTATTGAGGAGGTGAAATACGGACTGTTTCCGAATGGGCGCTACAGAAGTAACGTTTTCCGTTGTACATTAAAAGAGGATTATCGAACAAGCGTGTCTTATTCCAAGCGTCATCCAGAAAGGATCTATTTAAACCTTAAATGGTTAGTCTTCAGCAAACCACTGAAGCCTTACTCAGCGGACTGCAACTCGAACTACCCCCATATTGGACGGGGCTGCAGTCGTCATCCTGGTCACTATCGAATAAGCCCCGTTCCGTTACAAAATGAAAAAGAAACTAATAAAAGAATTCATGTCCGCATGAGACCCATATTTCCATATGGGACCCGTGTATAGCTCACGTGGATCCAGTGTCCTATGGTAGGCTAACATTTACATAATGTATTGTAGGCCTAAGTATATAGTCGCCTGTGTTGCCGGTATGGTATGCTGGCAGGAAAAGGATGGGTGGGAAATAAATACGGGAACAGAAGAACGAAGGAATGGGCGAGTAGAGGAAGAATGGAAGAGAGGGAAGGAAAGGTAATGGAAGAGAGGGAAGGAAAGGTAATGGAAGAGAGGGAAGGAAAGGTAATGGAAGAGAGGGAAGGAAAGGTAATGGAAGAGAGGGAAGGAAAGGTAATGGAAGAGAGGGAAGGAAAGGTAATGGAAGAGAGGGAAGGAAAGGTAATGGAAGAGAGGGAAGGAAAGGTAATGGAAGTGAGAGAAGTCGGAAAGCGAGACGTTTCGATGAGAAGAAGGTTCAGACGAAGGATGTGGAATGGTTGTGTACTATGGAATGCCAAATGGCAAATTCTTTACCAGCGGCTGAGACAGATTGGAACATATTGAGTCTATGCAAGCGACGTGGAGGGGAGGAGGAGAAGAAGAGATAGAGGCAGAAAAACAGACAGACAGGCATACACACGTAAAACCACAGATAAGTTCCAGCCAGCAGATACGTATACAAACGCTTAACAAGTAAATTGAGTCTGAGTAAACATTGGCGAGCATTCTGAAAGTGACTACCAGACGAACAAACAGACGGACGGACGAAGAGACATATGGACAGACCGACGGATAGATGGATGGATGGACGTCCGTCCATCCAAGTGGCAAGGGAAGTACATAATGAATCTGTTAGAGGTGGAAGGGATCTGGTTATGAAAGAAGACGTAGATGGTTGATGATGGAAGCACTTAGAGCAGCAGCAGAAGCAGCACCTACCTGCCGCTTGAGCATCTGGTGATTCGGCGGTGTCATCTGCTGGCAAGGTGTCTTCTAGGACTTGGTAGGTTTTCGGTCTGATCTGCTTGTAGGTTGGTCCTCCCAGCTTAGGAATCGGGGCCTCGTCAATCATCACCCTTGGCTCATCATCTGGGTGATTGGAACTGGGAGCCTGCACCAATGTTATGGTCCCATCCCTTACCACAAACACACCATAACTTCTCTATAATTACAGTATGTACTGTAATTGTAATTACGACCATTTATATAGCAAGCTACTTCTAGGCAGTGATGTATGCAAGACTTCAAACTTCAAGACCAAGACGAGACCGAGACAGTGAGGTACCAAGACCGAGACCAAGACACTTGGCTCAAGACAGTACGAGACAGTACGAGACAGTAAAAGACAAGTGATCTTATATAAAATGCTGTGAAATACTAAAGCATCAGTTTTCGGGAATAATGTTCCTTTGCAATTATAATGTATGTACTACCAATTCCTGAGAACAGTTTTTATATTGCCGCGTTTTATCTTTTTCGATATCTTTTCGTCGGTATATCTTCTGAATAACATAAAGAAAGCCTTTTTAGACACGTCTAAAATCTTCTAAACGATTTGAAACAAGCAAATTCGATACCTAATACCAAACGAAATTAAAAAGTTGAGCATATCCTTATACTCACCCTGAGAAACTCGAAGTCGTGCCGATCGTTTCGGTTATGGCGGTTTTGCATCAATAACTAACGGCATAGCTATTGTTTGTTAATAACTTCAAATTGCGTAAAAGGAAACTTCACAATTTCAGGTTCTCTCTCAGACATTTTTCCACTTTAAGATAATTTAATAGATTTCAGTATCATGTGACTCGCGCGTTAACCAGAATTACCGTTTCTCGTAGATTGCGGTTTCAGTTTCTAGCGCAAGATTTTAAGACAGTTGACGCGAAACTCATCGAGACTGCTTGTTCCAGACAGAACAAGACATTCACTTCAAGAAAGTTTCTAAAAATTCGAGACACTAACCTCGAGACCAAGACCGAGACAGTAGGCTTCCGAGACCGAGACACTAAAAAACTGTCTCGAGACCGAGACACTGTCTCGAGACCGAGACACTGTCTCGAGACCATACATCACTGCTTCTAGGGTGCTTTACAAGTTTACATGACAGTTGGCTGCAAATTATAAAACTTGACATTACATACAAAGTACGATTTTAAGTGTTTTTGAAAGCAGGGAGGATTTATACTGTACCTTTTCATGTTCTATGTATAGGCCTACTGCATATTACCCATACATCAGATAATTATACAATTATAGTCGTATTTACATGAGCCAATTAATTAACAGAACGTCAACTTACATAGAGTTTTCCACATTAGTCAGGTCATTCTATGACTGAACCCCCAAAAAAGGCGAACCCAAGGTTTCTCAACGGATTCTGATACCATTTTTGTGTGCTAATTAACATACTTAAAGTCTAGCCTAATCTAACCATCAGAAAAGGGTCATTTTCAAGATGGCGTCCAACATGGCCGCCGATAGCTAAAATTGTCAATATCTAAAGAACCATTCAACATAGAAAGGTGTTTTTGGTGTCAAACTGTAGGCTATATTAAGAAAGTAGAAATCTATCCTATTGCGACGACGGTAAATGGGCCACATTCAAAATGGCGTCCAAAATGGCCGCCGATAGCTAGAATGTCAATATCTAAGACTCTCAATAACTAAAGAACCTTGTCACACATAATGGTGTGTTTAGTGTCAAACTGTAGATCGTATTTTATTCTAATTAACAAATTGACAGTCTACCCTAATAGGACCAGGATAAAAGTCCCTTTCAAAATGGCACCCAGCATGACCGCCAAAAGCAAAAATGTCAATTTTTGGGGGTTAAGTGCTTTTTTTCCATAGAATGACCCGACAACATAGACTATGGAAAGCATGTGATTATCTGAAGTAGGCCTATGTACAAGTTACCTATAAATAGACGCGGAAGAGATGAGTTAGGAGAAAGGACAGATGCTGAACCGATGTGAATCACCATCAGCAGCAACCTTAAAGCATCTTCATATTTCGATTGCACAGTGTCAGTATATATGCCTAAGCAACGGAGCATAACTCGGTCCTTCGGAAAAATGCAACACGCGGTTGACTCCTTTGTATAGGCTTACTAACTGAATAATCCTAAATTGATCAGCTTCTGCCTCAGGGAAGCAGTCTGTCCGACCTGCAACTCACATTCGCAACTGTTCTCAATCACCAGCAAGTGGCGATTGGTCTTTGGAACCGCGGCTATCAGCCAGGGTTGTCTGGCAATAGTGGAGAGGGAGAGGGCAAGGAGAGGGAGAGGAAGAGGGGTTATAGTCGCCAGTTTTAATACGTATAAGCTGAGAAAACATGAAGTTGCTTACACTTGAGACCTATGGCCACTTCTCGGGGCCATATTAAGGGACTTCTCTTCTGTTTATCAATGTCATATAATATCTAGAGTTTAATCAAAGTAGGTTATACAAAGAAAGAGCTGAATAATATTGTAGCACAACCGAACTAATAGATATACTTCAAGAATGTTTGTGATAATGATTGACGGACTGACTGATATATACGTTTATTTAGCGACGGATCCATAACAGGGATGATATGCAATAATGATTAGCAGCAGGTGTCTTTATATACAGACCGACTAAATGACTTACCTTTGTATGGTAAGGTCGAGGTCGTTTCCCGCTCGAAGCATTTCACCTTTGACCTGAGCATGAGTCATGTTGTGCGTGCTGACTCCACCGATAGCGACGACCATGTCACCTGGTTGTAGCCCCATCTGGGCCGCCCTGCCCTTCGGCTGCACCTGGAAAACAACATCCAGGCGCTCAATTTATAACCATCCACCCACACAATATCTTGTCTTGTCTTCAGCCATCCTCGTAGTAAAGGTTGACATTGAACTGTCTTTCTCCATCTATGCCTGTCCTCAGCGCCTTTCGTGTCAGCTGCTCCACTGCCAGTCCAGTCCATGTTCGAATGTTGTTCATCCAGATCACATGGTTAAATTGTAAGACAAGGAGGCGGCTGCAGGGATGACGCACAGTGAGACAGATGATGCACAGGGTGGGCGACGATGAGAAGACTATTGCAACGTGCTTCGAAAACTAAGTTCTGTTTGTCTGTTTGTCTATCTGCATAGTTGACTGGATCCATCACTTCAATTATCCATCCACCAATCCTCCGTCCATCCATCTATTCCTATTTAGATCTAATACATCCATCGATTGCTAAATATCTTCATGCATATAATTGATGAAATTGAGTTCTTCGCTTGTTTAACAAGTCATACGCAACTCAACACTTCAATGATTAGCCGTCAATTAAACTGGAAAATCTTAGTATTGACGATCCATCAGCTTATGGTTATCTTATGGTTATCTTGTGGTAATCTTATGGTTATCTTATGGTTAGCTTATGGTTAGCTTATGACCAGCTTATGCTCAGCTTATGGTCAGCTTATGTTTAGCCTATGGTTAGCTTATGGTTAGCTTATGGTTAGCTTATAGTTGGTGTGGAGTCGTAGATCGGACTACCAACCGAGTAGTCAATCAATGAATTGATCTAATTTAGTTGAATTCAGAGAAGATTCAGAATCAGTCAATCAATCAATTAATCATTGCTTTAAATGTTGTTCACGAACGAAATACATGGCACATATTATAATAAAAATACAGTAACTAAACATGCAGTGAGCAATGGAAAACCCCAAAGGAACGGAGGTCGCTCAATTTCAATCAATTATGCAACCAATGAAACAATTCACAAAGAACCTTCCCGTGATTAGATCAATGACATCTAACCAAATAAACCCAATAAACAGAGTTCAGCTCACGCAGTCAGATCAAATGTATTATTAAGTAATGCATCGACGACATCTGAAATTTCTATTCAATCAATAGGTAGGTTTTTAAACATAGCTCTTTATTGCTCCCATAAACAGACTGACGAAACTTAATTTACAAATGTTTATAGTAATTAATTGTTGAGTCTGTTGGTGGTAGATGAGATGGCGGATTGACTATTCGCCCTCATACGCTGATGTTAAGAAAATTAAGTCGCTAACGCTTCACACCCATCCTGCGTAGCTGCTTCTATTAGGGCAGTGTTCTTTACTTTCGTAACCATTTTCAGTTCCCACATTTTCATCTAACGTTTTCTTTACATTCCCATGCTTTAGAATGTTTTTCACATTCTATCTAATCATCATTTTTCTGCAGCAACCGCCTCTATAGGGCAATCTCCATCGAGTAGACCGTAGTCCTACACCACAATGCATGGGCGCAAAAAAACTTAAACGAAGTCCACTGAATGAGGACGGCAGCTGAAGGCTCCCCCTCCTTAATCAAACCGTGAACTCATATACAGTGGTTTAATATAATGAGTTCATGCTTATTAAACCCCGAGGGTTCGAACAAGGTTTGACCCTTGAACTGCAGCCAGCATGCAATGGCATAATGTAATCACGTAAACCCAGTAGGAGGACATTCTCATTGCATTAGAATGAATTCAAGGCATGCCAGGCCGAGGCGAGATCAGCTGGGGTCAGAGAGGGCATTAGTCTGTTTCAGTTCGACATCATCGGGTCACGGGGTCACGTGGGGTGAGCACCTGTTGAATGCCTGTGACGCACAACCACCTCATAATATCTAGAGGATAAGCAGAACCGTATGCATACTGTGTAAAGAAGGCATAACAGTCGCAACAATTATTGTGAATTACGTAGGAAGACGGCAACATATTAGGAATGATTAGCTCTAGCAATGGATGATGGAATGTACGCATGAGCCGCATTATAATGAGACCCACTTCAACCGATAACAGTATGCGCTCAAACACACGTCTTCATTATATCGCATATTATAATATAATCTAACTCGGGCTTTGGAGGTGGATTCAGAAAATACTGCGATATAATTATATGCTTAGTACTGCCCTGTCCTAACCTGACTTCATTTGATATAGCGCCGGTTGTACAGCTGATCTTCCGAACGTGGCTTTGTGTGGCGCTGAGCTATTTCGGAGAATTACTTTACATTACAATAAAAAAGTACGAATGATCTATTTGTCACACGTGCAAATGAGTCAAGAACTGCTAAAAGACGAGCCTTTGCTTTCAAGCAATTAAACATGAAAAAGAAACAGAAAATCAGATTTTAAAAAATGTCAGCACTCAGTATTTCATCTTCCATCTAATTGTGATCTACTATTATTACTTTTCTGTCGAGAAGTTTCACAGAGAGCCCATAATATTATAACCACTGCAGGAAAATTAGAAAAGAAACTCAGAGAACGAGACAAAGAATCAGAGAAAGCATCAGCTGTCTGTCTTTCTATCTCTGCTTTTCTTCCTCTCTCTCTCTCTCTTTCTGTTTGTCTCTCTCTTCTCTCTTCTGTCTCTCCTCCCTCCTCTCTCTCCCTTCCTCTCTCTCTATCCCTCTCCCCCTCCCTCCCTGTGTCTCTGTCTGTCTCTGTCTGTCTCTGTCTGTCTCTGTCTGTCTCTGTCTGTCTCTGTCTGTCTTTCTATCTCTGCCTTTCTTCCTCTCTGTATCTCTGTGTTTGTCTCTCTCTTCTCTCTTCTGTCCCTCCCTCCCTCCCTCCCCCTCTTTCTCTTCCTCTCTCCTTGTCTCTCTGTCTATCTCTGTCTACCTGTCTCTCTCTATGACTGTTTGGGTTTCTATCCGTCTGTTGTTGCTGCTGCTGCTACATTGTCTCTCGTTCTCGCTCCTCTTTCCTTGGCGTCGAGAGGATGAATGTTTCTAAAGACGAGGAAAGAGAGATAATCGGCCAGTATATGCAATGGATAAATGAACTTACGTGTTCGACGTGTAGTGGCAATCCCTGGTCGACTCCTCCCTTGAGACGGAAGCCCCACGGCTGAGTCGTCTCCATCCGGCGCAGTTGTACAACGGCCACGTTCGCCATCGTCTACTTCGTTTCCTCCTCCTCTTCGTCGTCTACTTCTTAAATTCAAACAGAAAACTTTCGATGATCTCAACAAATGTTGCTCTTTCCTTCAACTTAGACGACGACGTTCAACTGAGGCCTACTCAGACCGCCGCCCGTCGTGGTCGTCACGCCGCCAACGGAGGCTATATTTAGCGGTGCCTACTGCTCCACACGTCGGGGAGCCTAAGAGACGCGCATCGATGCAGCAGGGAGTCTGAAAAGAAGGAGGAGGCAGAGGCAGCGGTGCCAAGGCTAATGAGTCAAGGATCTAACGCAACAATAACAGCTGAACGCAAAGCACGGACTCTGCTTGCCTGCCTGCCTGCCTGCCTGCCTGCCTGCCTGCCTGCCTGCCTGCCTGCCTGCCTGCCTGCCTGCCTGCCTGCCTGCCTGCCTGCCTGCCTGCCTGCCTGCCTGCCTGCCTGCCTGCCTGCCTGCCTGCCTGCCTGCCTGCCTGCCTGCCTGCCTGCCTGCCTGCCTGCCTGCCTGCCTGCCTGCAACTCTAGTTCCAACCCCAACAACACCCATGTATTAAGTTAAACAAGTATAACGTTTCTCTTTATAATTTTGTTAATTCCTCTCATAGCAACGAATCATCGTTAAAGCACAGAGTTGAAAATTAGGCGAAAATATGGTAGGTCGAAATAATTTCTCTGTATTTGGATAATGGTCACAGAATTACATGAAAATGTTCTGGAAACGATAGAGTTCTTGAAATTCTAAAACAGACATTAGTAATGTTCAAATGCTTCTTACAACACTGACTCACTGAGATGGCTAGTTAATTTTGGACATAGCTAAAATAGCCTACAAACTAAATTTACTTGAGAACTTAACTAAGTACGATAAGTGAAAATCATTTGTGAAGTAAATTATATAGAAGAGGAATTGAAGAAGACAGAACCGAATTAAAAGTAAATAAGGAATTTATATTTAAAAGTAAAATTATCACAAATGATCATTGCAATCACCAACAAGTCATCAACACGATGTCTCTTCACACTTACAAATTACGACACAAACGGGCGCTTTAATTAAACCATGCTGTGATTTATTATGTAGGCCTAATTGTAAATCTTCGAAAATTTCTCAGCGCCCACAAAAGCTACGTCAGGGAGACCAACTTATTCAGCGGAGCTATACCAAATCATGTCCGCAATAGTCAATCTTCTAGTTTCTTTCCGGTTCCAGGTCATAATCATACCGAGGAGACAGCATGGTGCTACGGTGGTAGTCGGTGATGAGGGTGGTCATGTGATGGCGCAGGAATAGAATCTGGATGAGACACCTTGAAGAGTTCGGTTTTTAGTCGTGAATGGAAAGTAGCAGACGACAGTGAAAGCTGAGGAGAGGTTATATTTGGAGTTGAAATGTGGGGGATGAGCTAACTGACAAAGTTCTTTTGGGAGTCCGTTCCAAAGGGCTGGTGCAGCCCTATACTAGGGAGCGGTTGCAGAATGTCCGGGGGGGCAATATGAGACTGGAGAACGAGATCTGTAGAAAAACTGAGAAGGACGATGCGCGAGTTCAACCGAGTTGATCCGGGCGGTTGGATTGTAAGTAGTCTACGAATGAAAGACGGTTGCGAGGCTTCGAAGTGCGTTGTAGGTGACAGATACAATTTTATAGTGGAAACGTTGAGGGACTCTAAGCCAATGAGGTAATGTGAGGACGGGGTTATTCGATATTTTGGGTTTTTAAGAGCGTTCTGAAATGATTGGAGACATTTTATTTGTGAAGAAGGACAATGACAAGAAGGAGAGAGACCAGGAGGGGGAGGAAGAAGAAAAGGACGAGGAACAAGATGATGTGAAGGGTTTTATGTTTATTTTATGCTGACGAAATGGCGCTATAATAAGTGTACTGCGTAGGCTACAAGTATTGCGACCGCTGTGGTATTACGCATCCATTTACCTGTGGAAAGAAGTTCGTGACTACCAATAACTGGAGGGCACCTGCGATTGAGGAATAGGAAGAGGACGAGGAGAAGGAGAAGGAGGAGAAGAAGGAGGAGGAAAGAAAAAGGAGAAGGAGAAGAAGGGAAGCCCCGTATGATCCTGATGGGAGTGGCCGATGCCACGCACGGGCCCTCCTTCGTTTGAGCACCATGCATCGACGCACGCCCATCCATCGGCGTCAGACGAATGCTTCGAGGAGAGGAACCCACAGACGAAATGAGGGACAGAAAAAGGGACAGAAGGAAGGATGGACGGATGGATGGACGGACGAAGAGAGATAATGACTCGGTAAGCAGTAAAAGGTAGAAAGAGAAAGAGAAAGGGAACGAGAAACAGAGAGAGAGAAACATTGTTGTCTTATCTGGCTCCGTAACCAACTGATGGGATAAGAAGGAGAAACAGACCAGACGTCTTTAAGTCTTTAGGCAAATCCAGTTTTCTTAGCAACTGTTTTACTCTGTCTCTCTGTCTGTCTCTGTCTGTCTCTGTCTGTCTCTGTCTGTGTCTCTGTCTTGCTCTCTCTCTCTCTCTGTCTCTGTCTGTCTGTCTGTCTGTCTCTCTCTCTCTCTCTCTGTATGTATTATATATTATGCATTTTCCATTTGAGTATGGGCTATAAACATAAAACCCTTCACACCGTCCTGTTCCTCCTCCTCCTCTTCGTCCTCCTCCTCATCCTCGTGTCTCTCCTTCTTGCCCTTGTCCGTCTTTTTCTTCAACTTCCTCCTCATCTTCCTCTCCCCTAACTCCTCTGCCCTCTTTACTCATCTTTGTCCACTGTTCATAGAATTTTTCATATTATTTGCATAAGTAGATAGGATATTTTTGGCTCAGACTTCTCTGGGTTTGAGTTGGTAAACAACGGGTGCCTTCCTCTGGACCTCTGCCTACCCAACGCACGGCTGTTGTCTTTAGTTTCCTGATAGCTGGAAAGTTTTAAATCAGTCGGCATTCTCCTTAAGCCAGAATGTCTGCTATCGGCAATTTACATTCACCTCCTTACAGAGTATGCATATTATGTGAGGTGTGTTAAACAACATTTCTGTGTTGCAGTCTGATGCAGTGTCTTTTCACTTCGCCTCTGTTCATTCATTTTTACCCCTAACAGTTTCTGATTCCAAATAGACCTTCCTTCTTCTTTCCATCCTTCTTTCCAGCTACTCCTTCTTCATTTAGTTGGTCTCCCTCTGCCTTCCCTTTTATTTCTTTTCCCTTCTGCATTCAACTAGACTCAGGCTTCACCGTCAGATTGTTTTCACAGTCCAGGCTTGTCATGAAGAGCGCGTTATTCATATCTGCATGCATACACATGTATATGCACAAATATACATATATATATATATGCAATTATGCACGTGTGTGTCTCTGTGTCTCACTTTCTTTCTAACACAATCCGCAGAGTGACAGACCCATACATACATACATATATATATATATATATATATATATATATATATATATATATATATATATATATATGTATATAAGGATATATCCTTATATATATATATATATATAAGGAGGACATAGGATTCAGTTCAAAATTCTCTTTCTTACATGCAGAGCGCTTCTGGGTCAAGCTCCACGCAATCTTTGTGATCTTATCAGGCAACCTATCTAGGCTACCTCTGGATGTCCTCTCCGCTCTTTAGACGTTAGAACCTTCTAGTATCTCGGTCTAGAACTGCCACAGCTCAGCATCGTGCCTCTGTTGGTCCTCTGCTATGGAACAGCCTTCCTGCTGTGACTCGTGCTGCAATCTTATCTAGCAGCACAACTGTTTCTGCTCGTTCTCTTAAGACTTTTTATTTCAGAGGTTTTCGCACTGGGAGCGCCTCTGATTGGGTTGTACTGTGACTGTCTGTCAGAGGCGCTTTATAAATGCGCAAATAGAATAGAATACATAGACGGACATGCACAAAGACATAATAAGTTTGACACGTATATGGACAAAAGCATCAAAACGAAAGACACGATCAAAAGTAGAAAGGAGATAAACTAGATTGACAGATATACATGAAAGTTTAATCCGATACAGAAATAGTGAAAGTAATAATTGTATAGAAGTGTTTTGATTAGATTATGAACTCTATCTTTGTGTCTATCTTTGTGCCTGAGTTTTACTCCATTGTTTTCAGCTTAATTAATTGCCTCACGTGCAGTAAAACAAGGAGACAGACAGAAAGACAAACAGATTCTCATAGTGTTTTTTAGTGGTTCGTTACATGAATCGTTTATAATAATTCTATAGCCATGGTTGTTGTTCTGTTCGCTAGGTGTCGTCGATGGTCAACAAGAGAGTAGAACAATAAATAGACTGTCAAGCAGCTGTTGCTCGTGTAATAGCCTAATAGTTCGGCCTATGCTGCGATAAAGAGACAGACAAAGGGGGAGTGAGTGAACAAATGAGTCTATTGTTTGCCCCCCACAGGCGGTGACGATTGGGTGATCAGAGCAGCGTTTAATCAGATGACTCACTCACTCTCGTTCTGTACTAGTGCAGCTTAACTTCTCTACAAAAGAACACAGTGTGCGACGGGTACAAGTAGAGTGCTAGAGTGTGCGATGGGTACAAGTGTGGTGTGCGCCTGCGAAGAGAGAGGCTTTCATACCTCAAACTTCTGTCCAAGTATAGTAGAGTGTGCAATGAGGAAGAACAGGGTGTTCCATGGAGAAGAGAGAGGTTAACTACATTACCCTTTGTCAATAATAGCAGGGCGTAGGATGGAACAGCACAGGGCGTAGGATGGAACAGCGTGGTTGTGCGATGAGTAAGAGCAATTGGCACAGTTGTGGTGTAATTGCTAATCGAGAGCAGTTGCCGTAACTTAAAATCTTGACCAATCTAAAACTGAAGTATAAGTATAATTGGTGAATCTATAACTGGTATATTAGTCGATATTTGCTATTATAGGATAAGCAACATGTTCGCAACAACAAGGTGCATAATATTTGATCGATTATTAAAACGGAAATAAATATTTTATATTTACACGTAAGGTCTTCTCTTAGGTTTACCGGATTTCAGATCCGTCTGAATTTGACCAGTGGGAAAGAGCAGCCCATGGCAGCAGGGTATAGACCTACGATGGGTGAACGTAGCATGTGCTATTATGAGGAGACACAGCAGCCCATGGCAGCAGGGTATAGACCTACGATGGGTGAAAGTAGTACGTGCTGTGGTGAGGAGAGAGGCTGTCATTGGTCGTCATTGGCATGCAGTGGAGCGTCAATAATAAATGTAATTGATTTACAATTACAATAACTTGATTGTGTTAGTAGTTGAATTTTAAGTAGATTTAATTTGCTATTCAATCAATTATTCATTTAAAAAATTGTGAATTATTGAGGAATTTTATCTATAATTTTTAATTTGCTTGACCCAAAAACTATGATATACAACCGAAAACTAACTGCCCATTGGTCTACATGCAACTATATCGGACTAATCGGAGCTAAACTTTAAAATCATGATCGATTTAAACAAGTTAACATAATTATAAAGTTTATTTGATTTGAAGAGTGACAGTTTGTGAAAATCAGTCCAATGCGCCTGCATGGGTGTTGCGATTTGTTCAGCAGTAGGTTGTCACTCGATCGTCACTGAGTGACTCATCACTGCGAGATGCTTGACTGCGATGAGTAAGAGCAATTGGCCTCAGCGGCAGGCTCTCGGCCTGACGCAAGCTATTTTATACAAAAATCCTGGCCGTTTTGAAGCGATTATGTCGCTCAGACGGCTCTAACTTACAACACACTTTGTCAGCGAGGCCCGAGGACAGAATAATTTACAATAATAAATATATGCTCATGCATGACAGTTTATTTAATTAGGGTAGTGCGCATGAGTTGAGGGCCCATTGCACATGCATGGATAAAACATTTAATAATCCAATCGTAACCGATCGTAATAATTCATTCGAGTCCATGCGACGTATTATAAAATCGAAGTAGAAGACGATGGCAACCTCTCTAACCAAATCGAATGAACTATGAACCACTTTATCTAATCTTTTATATATAGAAACGACTCGTATGTTGCAATCCGATCTTTTACATCCCACCGTCACCCAATCAAACTATTTATTACATTAACTAATAAATAAATAAATAAATAATAATTACATTATTTCAACCAATGGTATTCAGCCGATCATCTTCGAATTTCCAGCCATCCGATGCAATAAACCATATCTTCGATGCAAACGGGACATGAGTTCAGCGCTCCTGAATAAGCCGGTCCCCTGCGCTTGGCTTTCGATTGGCGCTTTAGAAGTTTAGAGATTACGATTACGAAAATTCACCTACTTTAATATGACATGCAGAAAGAACAAATCTGCTTCCGACGATTTTCTAAAGCGATTACCAACGATGATGTCGGAGAGAAGACGATCGTATGAGCCTCACTTCGATTGTTCAATCAATGAGGAAAAACTGCTACAGCTCCGGCGGAGGAGGAGGAGGAGGCTACTCGTATGCCCGTCCGTCCGTCCGTCCGTCCGTCGATTAGCTGCGTTGATAGCAGTATCTCAACTGTACACAATGTGACGCCGTAATTGGTCGAGCTCTTCTGAACAACGTTCTTTACACAACAGTAGTATTATTGTGACAGTCTTCTATCATAGGTCTACACATTTTGCAAATGCTTTCATGCATACAAACTATATATATTATATTTATATGAATATTATATATAGACTATTATATATATAAAATATAATGTTATGGTAGGTAAAAATCGTAAAATGTGCTGAATGATATAAATATATATGTATGTATATTTACCGGCAGAGGGTAATCGGCTTATAATGTAGTTCTTTGGAAAGCTACTTTGGAATGCAATCTGAAGGTGTTGTGTCCTGGGACGACGTATGAAGACGTTTTCTGTTGGGTGTGAATTCAATAATAAACCAATGAATCGTTCTGTTTTGTACAGCTCTCAACAACACTTACACATATTTATATACAGATTAGGTGAGGCCTGAGTTCACATGAGTATATATATATACATTATATACACAGCATATAATTATGTATTTTATAAGACATGCCACGCTTGTGCATTCACAGATATGTTTAGACTTGCGTAAGTTACATATTATGTAGGCCTAGGCCTTCACGTAAGCATATGTATACTTAGATATAGGTATTGTGCTATGCTGTGTGTAAATTATATGTGTATGTAGTTAAAAATATAGGCATTGTGTTTTGCATATATATATATATATCTATAAATATGGATATTGGTATTGTACTATTGTGTCACTGCAAAAGCCTTTGACTCTCAATGATATAAGCTTGAGATCACTGAAAGGCTGACTTGAAGAAGAGCTGTAACTTAGGTCTCGACTGGTTTATTTAGGCCTCAAACTTCATTGACCCAGAAAGGTCTAGCCTATTAAAAGTGTCCGGATCTGTGGTGCAGCTGGCCAGGTAAGGGCGGTGTATCAGGTCAAACCCATTAGGCCTACTCCTGGGATACGTGTGGATCAGACTCGATAAGAGTCTTTATATGCTTACTCTGTCCCATTTCAATCGCTGACTCTTGAGTCTTGACCCTGTTCTTTGGATGAGAACGAATGTCACACCCAAAGAGTATTCTCGGGACCCGTTTGTTTACTACATTACTTAAATACACTAAGGAAAGCATCTAAAATTGTGACGACCACTGCCCGTACTTGGACTGTGAACGAACACTATGTACCACGCTGGTGAGCGTTTGCATTTGCTCTTGTGCAGCAGTTGAAGCGCTTCAAAGCGCTGCATAATCAGAAATGCGTCGAGATTATCAACCAAAATAATCTGGTTCCTAGTTCCTACCGTTTCATAAGGCTGACTTCAGAAAATCTCAGGACACGTGCTACAACATCCCCTTGTTTTGACTGTTGTATCTGATTACATCAAAATTCTGCTTTTGTATCTACAATTAGTATTGATTCAATTTGAGAATAATTAAATATTTTTCTTGTTAACTTATATAAGCCTACGAAGAAATGTTTCACTAAATGGTTGAACGTTACGTCGCCTACTATAGGCTCCATATGTAGCCTACCCTAGATGCTGGGTTCTCCTCTAACGCTTACGGTTGAAATCGTTAGACAAAGCTCATGTATAGATATATATGGTCGCCTCCACTGGCTTCCAGCATGATATGATCAATACAGTTCCTCTCCAACTCAGGTTTCACCCTAATCCAATCATACTCTTCTGTTCGTGCCCTGGAAATTGTTTTATTGTTTTAGATCCTTTCAGTAATCAGATCAACTCAGTTTCTAGCAGGGCTTAAAGTGTGCCTGACGGTCATGGACGGGGTCCAGGCACTTATTTTCGAGGTTGGACGCCATCCTGCCACTTATTTGGCCAGCAGGACCTGGACGCCGTTCATGAGCGTCCATACAGCAGTAGAATTCCTCTATATGCGTACGTTATTGTCAACAGAAAAAAGAGGAGGAAAAAATTTCGCCTTCGCGCATTTACAAACTTTATTTTCCCATCTTTCAAAACGATGCCGGCGCCACTGGTCCCTTATCGACAATTTCGCAATGGAAAGCAATTCTCGGCAGGCCTACGCTTTAAATTTAAAAAAATATTTCACCAATACATAATTGACGACTAAATAATGGTTGATACACAAAAAGCCTAGCGAATGATAACAAATTATATTTTTCGCATATATTTGAATTTGATTAAATAGAAGTTGGATTGATAATAATAATGTCTGCAAATCCAGCTTCTGGTTCAGCAAGAACCATTTTTGTCAATTCAACTTCTATTTAGGCAACTATTCTTGACCTAACTTTTATTTCAGTAGGCATTATGTTTATCTAAATAGCATCTGTTTTGAAAGAACAGTTCGTTCACTCATTCAACTTCTATTCCAGCATCAATAATATCACCAATCGAACATCTATTTTGACGAACACAGTGGACCATAGTGCACGAAACATTTGTCGTCGACTTAATATGTTGGTGCTCTGCAGGGGCGGACTGGAGGAAAGTCAGCCTGCGTGTGAAAAAGAAAAGTTATTTAGTGACCTTGCCAAACCAGGCCACCGGGCAAATGCCCGGTTGCCTCTGGTGCTCTGCCTTTGCAATTTTTAGTTCTTAACTTTTTGACACTAGGGTCCGTCCATATGTGACGATGTGTGACAAGGGGTAGAGGGGTCGACCTAATGTGACGTCACTTCATCACATGAAAATATATAATTTTATTAAAAACTTACACTCATTTAAACAAGTTCCACTTAATTAGCAGTAGTTGTTACCACAATTTAACAACACTAATTATGATTATGACAGTCTTTCATCGTGAGGAATGCATAAGATTGTAGGCCTAATCATTATAGGCTACTTAATTTTTCTAATTTTCTTTGTCCTACTATTATAATTTGAAATATTTTATAGTTACAAACAGAGTTGTATGATCTCGAGACAGTTTTTTAGTGTCTCGGTCTCGGAAACCTGTTGTCTCGGTCTCGAGGTAGTGTCTCGAAATTTTGGAAACTGTCTTGAAGTGAAAGTCCTGTTTTGTCTCGAACAAGTCTCGATAAGTTTTGCGTTAACTGTCTTAAAATCTTGCGCTAGAAACTGAAGCCGGAATCTACGAGAAAAGGTTATTCTGGTAAACGCGTGAGCCACAAGATACTGAGATCAATTATCTTAAAGTGGAGAAATGTCTCAGAGAGATCCTGAAATTGTGAAGTTTCCTTTTACGCAATTTGAAGTTATTGACAAACAATAGCTATGCCGTGTCGTTGGTCATTGATGTAAAACCACCATAACCGAAACAATTCGGAACAATTTCGAGTTTCTCGGGGCGAGTAAGAATATGCGCAACTTTCAATTTAGTTTGGTATTTGGTATCGAATTTGCTTGTTTCAAATCGTCTAGAAGATTTCAGACGTGTCTAAAAAGGCTTTCTTTATACTATTAAGAAATAAGCCGACGAAGAGATATCGAAAAAGATAAAACGTGGCAATATAAAAACTGTTCTCAGGAATTGGTAGAACATACATTATAAGTTTCAAATTGAATTACAAATGAACCTTATTCCCAAAAACTGATACATTAGTATTTTACAGCATTTTATATAGGATCACTTGTCTTTTACTGTCTCTAACTGTCTTGAACCTAGTATCTCGGTCTCGGTCTTGGTACCTCACTGTCTCGGTCTCGTCACCTCACTGTCTCGGTCTCGTCTTGGTCTTGAAGTTTCAAGTTTTGCATACAACACTGGTAAAAAAATTTTTTTATAATTATAAGAAAATTTGCGTTACATTCTGCACATCGGGTTTGATTTGGGGGGGGGGGGGCTCAGGGCCTTGTGACGTCGTATTTGAGGGGTCATGGCATTTGTGACGACAAGTGACGAAGGAGGAGGGTCAAAAATCGTCCTAAATTGTGTGGCGTCATTTGTGGATGGCTCCCCTAGCGTCCAGGCACTTCTTTTTTTTACACTTTAAGCACTGGTTTCTAGATCTTGCTTCTATCATATTAATGAGTCAACTTCGCTGCATTCGCGCTTCCCTCTACTTCATGATGACGATGATGATATCGATGATGACTTTAGTCCATGCCATACACTCGGATGGACTTTGGAAAGTCTGTGTACATCGACATTTCTTCCTCCAATTCTCTCAAACTTCAGTCTATTCCGTATTTCAACTCATAGATGGCATTCCAATATTTCATGCTTTGTTTGGCGGCTCGCTTCGCTCAACAATCAACAGCATATGCAGTTTAAAACCATTTCCCTTATGCACAACTGCCCAGAGTTAGGGTTGCCCCGACCTACATGCACCTGAGGTTTTTCTTGGGTCTGGTGTCCTCTTAACCTCCAAGGACCTCCTTGCCATCTTCCACTTCGGCTTATTCCATGCACGTTCGCTCTGCTAAGAACCTACGACCCAATCCAGGAGGTTTGCCTCTCTGAAGCAGACTGATTGATTGACACTCGCTTCAGTTATTAAAACGTTAAACGTCACATTCTGACGTCAGGTGACCGAATAGAGATAATACCTCTATATTTATGCGAATAATAAGCAAATTATGCTTAAACAGGCTTAATGTGAGATTTTTTAAACATTTCACGTATACATCCATGCCTACAGGCATACATGCACACAAGCCTACATGCATACATGTACTTGCGTACAAAGTAAGTCCGTACATATGAACATACAAGGGCATACTGATGATACTGTAAAGTCTATACATAGCCTACGTATAGGCTTGCACGTATGAATGTGTGTCTGTGCTGTCGGCCCAACCTGTGTACATGAAGTTTCTTCTATCCAATACATGGATCATGATTCCGTTTGTTAAAGGTAGTATCCACAGGAAACGGACGGGTGAACGGACGGATTCGTGCAACATGGAAAGTTGATGACTATGCAGCTATTTAGAGTAAACGGTAGATAACATATAATTAATATATAGTTAATATAATATAAGTACATATAATTAATTATAGACCTATAATTATACGTCCATAAGAATTATATAGAACTGAGATAGAAATGGCGACATATAGAATAGATTATGACAACTCATTGAAGGCCTACGCACGTTTATGAAATGATTAATTGATTGCAACTGTAAAAAACTTAACAGTCGCATTTAACATGTGTATCGAACTTAAACTTAAGATAAATAAAGTCCACACAATCCACAGCAATAATTGTTATTTCAGCCTAATTGTGACTGAACATTTTAAAATCGCCGTTCAAAATCATCTGTTGTATGCTTCCCTTTAATCGAGTTCCATAAAGATTGAAATGGAATTCTATTTGCGGCAATAAGCTCCTACGATGTTTTATTAGAGATGAACAATCTCTCTTTCACCATTCTTCTCTTTGCCTCAATTCATGTTTTCCCTGTGCATCATGCCATAATCCGTCTCAATGCCTCATTCCATGTTATGCCGTCTGTCTCATTCCAAGACCATGTCTCTGTCTCACTCCTCTGTTTGTCCTCTTCCATGTCTCAATCATTGCCCCAATGCTCCTTGCTTATTCCTTTTTTTCCAACATGTCTGAATCTTGACCTTCTATCGTGTCTAAATCTCTGTTTCTTTATCCAAAAATTCTTCACTCGTCTACCCTTCCTACCTCTTACCATCTCTTATTTCGTCTCTTCCTCTCTCATTCCATCTCTTATATCGTCTCTTCCTCTCTCATCCCATCTCTTATTTCGTCTCTTCCTCTCTCTCATCCCATCTCTTTTTTTGTCTCTTCCTCTCTCATCCCATTCCTTATTTCGTCTCTTCCTCTCTCATCCCATCCCTTATTTCGTCTCTTCCTCTCTTATCCCATCTCTTATTTTGTCTCTTCCTCTCTCATCTCATCTCTTATATCGTCTCTTCCTCTCTCATTCCATCTCTTATTTCGTCTCTTCCTCTCTCATCCCATCTCTTATTTCGTCTTTTCCTCTCTCATCCCATCTCTTATTTCGTCTCTTCCTCTCTCTCATCTCATCTCTTATATCGTCTCTTCCTCTCTCATTCCATCTCTTATTTCGTCTCTTCCTCTCTCATCCCATCTCTTAATTCGTCTCTTCCTCCCTCTTACCATCTCTTATTTCGTCTCTTCCTCTCTCTCATCTCATCTCTTATATCGTCTCTTCCTCTCTCATTCCATCTCTTATTTCGTCTCTTCCTCTCTCATCCCATCCCTTATTTCGTCTCTTCCTCTCTCATTCCATCTCTTATTTCGTCTCTTCCTCTCTCATCCCATCTCTTGTTTCGTCTCTTCCTCTCTCATCTCTCATCCCATCTCTTATTTCGTCTCTTCCTCTCTCTCATCCCATCTCTTATATCGTCTCTTCCTCCCTCTTACCATCTCTTATTTCGTCTCTTCCTCTCTCATCCCATCTCTTATTTCGTCTCTTCCTCTCTCATCCCATCCCTTATTTCGTCTCTTCCTCTCTCATCTCTCATCCCATCTCTTATTTCGTCTCTTCCTCTCTCTCATCCCATCTCTTATATCGTCTCTTCCTCCCTCTTACCATCTCTTATTTTGTCTCTTCCTCTCTCATCCCATCCCTTATTTCGTCTCTTCCTCTCTCTCATCTCATCTCTTATTTCGTCTCTTCCTATCTCATTCCATCTCTTATTTCGTCTCTTCCTCTCTCATCCCATCTCTTATTTCGTCTTTTCCTCTCTCATCCCATCTCTTATTTCGTCTCTTCATCTCTCTCATCTCATCTCTTATATCGTCTCTTCCTCTCTCATTCCATCTCTTATTTCGTCTCTTCCTCTCTCATCCCATCTCTTATTTCGTCTCTTCCTCTCTCATCCCATCTCTTATTTCGTCTCTTCCTCTCTCATCTCTCATCCCATCTCTTATTTCGTCTCTTCCTCTCTCTCATCCCATCTCTTATATCGTCTCTTCCTCCCTCTTACCATCTCTTATTTTGTCTCTTCCTCTCTCATCCCATCCCTTATTTCGTCTCTTCCTCTCTCTCATCTCATCTCTTATTTCGTCGCTTCCTCTCTCATCCCATCTCTTATTTCGTCTCTTCCTCTCTCATACCATTCCTTATTTCGTCTCTTCCTCCCTCTTACCATCTCTTATTTCGTCTCTTCCTCTCTCATCTCATCTCTTATTTCGTCTCTTCCTCTCTCATTCCATTTCTTATTTCGTCTCATCCTCCCTCTTACCATCTCTTATTTCGTCTCTTCCTCTCTCATCCCATCTCTTATTTCGTCTCTTCCTCTCTCATCCCATCCCTTATTTCGTCTCTTCCTCTCTCATTCCATCTCTTATTTCGTCTCTTCCTCTCTCATCCCATCTCTTGTTTCGTCTCTTCCTCTCTCATCTCTCATCCCATCTCTTATTTCGTCTCTTCCTCTCTCTCATCCCATCTCTTATATCGTCTCTTCCTCCCTCTTACCATCTCTTATTTCGTCTCTTCCTCTCTCTCATCCCATCTCTTATTTCGTCTCTTCCTCTCTCATCTCTCATCCCATCTCTTATTTCGTCTCTTCCTCTCTCTCATCCCATCTCTTATATCGTCTCTTCCTCCCTCTTACCATCTCTTATTTTGTCTCTTCCTCCCTCTTACCATCTCTTATTTTGTCTCTTCCTCTCTCATCCCATCCCTTATTTCGTCTCTTCCTCTCTCTCATCTCATCTCTTATATCGTCTCTTCCTCTCTCATCCCATCTCTTATTTCGTCGCTTCCTCTCTCATCCCATCTCTTATTTCGTCTCTTCCTCTCTCTCATCTCATCTCTTATATCGTCGCTTCCTCTCTCATCCCATCTCTTATTTCGTCTCTTCCTCTCTCATCCCATCTCTTATTTCGTCTCTTCCTCTCTCATCCCATCTCTTGTTTCGTCTCTTCCTCTCTCATCTCTCATCCCATCTCTTATTTCGTCTCTTCCTCTCTCTCATCCCATCTCTTATATCGTCTCTTCCTCCCTCTTACCATCTCTTATTTCGTCGCTTCCTCTCTCATCCCATCTCTTATTTCGTCTCTTCCTCTCTCTCATCTCATCTCTTATATCGTCGCTTCCTCTCTCATCCCATCTCTTATTTCGTCTCTTCCTCTCTCATCCCATCTCTTATTTCGTCTCTTCCTCTCTCATCCCATCTCTTGTTTCGTCTCTTCCTCTCTCATCTCTCATCCCATCTCTTATTTCGTCTCTTCCTCTCTCTCATCCCATCTCTTATATCGTCTCTTCCTCCCTCTTACCATCTCTTATATCGTCTCTTCCTCCCTCTTACCATCTCTTATTTCGTCTCTTCCTCTCTCTCATCCCATCTCTTATTTCGTCTCTTCCTCTCTCTCATCCCATCTCTTTTTTTGTCTCTTCCTCTCTCATCCCATTCCTTATTTCGTCTCTTCCTCTCTCATCCCATTCCTGATTTCGTCTCTTCCTCCCTCTTACCATCTCTTATTTCGTCTCTTCCTCCCTCTTACCATCTCTTATTTCGTCTCTTCCTCTCTCATCCCATTCTTTTTACTACATTATTATATTTGTTTACACATGCAGCGTATTTTGGGATCAGTGTTTCAGAGATAAACAACATCACAACAACAGGAATTCACGAGATGAGGAAGGGCCAGGAAACCAGGGAAGGTGGGAGGATGGAATTAGTAAGGAAGAGGAGGCGATGATAGTTGAGACTCTGTAGGGAAGATGGAGAATGGGATGATTGTGGGAGGAAGTCTGATAGGAAAGAGGAGTAGGGATGCGTTTGATGGAGCCATGGCAGTCATCTCGTTTCCACATAGTTCATCTGCTACAGCGGCTGGGTTTGCCTCTGCCTCGGCTGCTGCTGGTGCTCCTACAATAGATGATGGTGACTGTGGTGATGGTGATGCTCAGCATCCCGTTGCTTTGGATTCAGTTGGTTATTGGTGCTGGAGATGGAGCCGATTATACATCGGTTCATGGCGCTGTAGAGGTATGATGGTATCTACCGGTGCTGAGTCTATCGGTCTATCCGTCCGTCCGTCCGTCTATCCGTCTGTCTGTCTGTCCGTCTCTGAACTTGGAAAACCGCTGTTGCATAGAACTTTCATCCACCAAAGGATCGGCGAACGAAAGAAAGCGATGATAATGCGACGTCCGAATCTCTTCTTTCGCAGACGTCTTGAACGCGAACAAGGTAATCGACGACTAATCATCATCATCACCGTCGTAGACATTATTATCACCATCATCCCTGGCTACCGCTGTTTATTGCAATTGCAATTGATAATATTGTAAATGAACATTTTTAAAGCGCTGCTCAAATCAGCAACGCTTCCGATCCATGTCGGCGACAACGTAGTAATAAACAAGAAGGTTTGAAGAGGGGAGAGAACGATAAGTTCCACCCCATGGGAAGGCACAGACTATTCCAACTGGAGGGGCCTTCATAAGAAAAGCTCCTTGTTTGGACAGTTTACTTCATCGCTGTCTCTGTCTGTCGGTCTCTCTGTTGATCAGTC